>JAULUF010000087.1:132500-150000 GCA_031834385.1 Semotilus atromaculatus
TCATATAATTATGACATAAAAAGTCGGAATTCTGACTTTTTAATCTCGTAATTGAATTTTTTTTTCTCAAAATGATTTTCTTTTAATCTAATTATTTTCATTCTAAAACTTTTTCCTCATAATTTAAATTGATGTCATTATTTTATTTTCTTGATTTGATCAAACCTGATTAATTCAGCAGAATAATAATTTGCCAAAGCATGATGTTTTCTTATGCAACAAGCATGGCTTTCTTTTCTGCATCACACTGTGTGAAAGTTAAAGATGATGATGATGATGAGGATAATGATGAGGATGATGATAATGATGATGATAATGATGATGAGGATGATGATGATGATGATGATGATGAGGATGATGATGATGATGATGATGATGAGGATGATGATGAGGATGATGATGATGATGATGATGAGGATGATGATGAGGAGGATGAGGAGGATGATGTTTTCCTGCTGTTGTCAGGTGTGATGGGAGTTCATGGACTGTGGAAGCTCTTGGAAAGCACCGGAAAACCCATCAATCCTGAAACACTGGAGGGGAAGATCTTGGCTGTCGGTATCCTTTCCTGCAGGATTTAATCAGCTGCGGAAACCACTTGAAATATTATTGAGTTGAGCTAGTTCAATTACTTTTGTTTTATTTTTTTATTTCAAACAGCTGAAAGTCTGTACATATATAGGTACACACATACACACACACACACACACACACACACACACACATACATTCCTATACATCAAGGGCCTCATTAGCTGCACCAGGTGTGCTTGAGCTAGAACACATGAAATATCTGTGTAACTGACGAGGTTTGTTGAGCGTCACGTTTGACTGCATTTTAGAAATATGTCTAAGTCAAAAGAATGGTCCAAAAATACTGTATATCTACACACACACACACATTCCCCCAAAATTCCCATTACTGTAATGCAATGCAGAGAATGATTCTGACTGTAACAAAAGCTCAGGATGATAGTCAGTTTTGATCCGTGACTGGCGTGACAGACATCAGTATCTGGCTGAATCAGGCGGTCAAAGGCGTGCGGGATCGAGACGGGAATGCGGTTCTCAACGCTCATCTCCTCACGCTCTTCCATCGGCTCTGCAAGCTGCTGTTCTTCCGCATCAGACCCGTGTTCGTGTACGATGGAGACGCGCCGCTGCTCAAGAAACAGACGCTGGTGAGCGTGTAAAACATGAACGTCAAGATCCTTCCCTCGAAGCCCTAAAATTATACCTTTTTTTTTTTCTCCAGAAAGCTTATTTTATTTCATTTTGATCGTATTTTTACTTGTAGATTTGTTTGAATTTTATTTACCTTTAAATTACTAGATTTGATTAATAAATAATAAGTAAATAGTAATTTAAGCACATTCCTCACATTCTTTTAACTTAAAGGTGGGGTATGTGATTCTCTTTTTTGTCAATTTTTTCTAAATCACTTGAAATCCTATTCATAACCCACTTACAGCCACTGAGTTAGAAGCACTGAAATGAAAATTAAGCAATTTAATCATCCGTGGAACCGGCAGGACTCGAAAAACTCCAGCCAATCATTTCCAAGACCACCTAGAATCATTGGACAGTGAGTCCGTCAATCAAACGGTCGTACCACCCCCTCATACCATGTTTTGGAAATCACATACCCCACCTTTAAATTCAAAATAACTCACAATTTCAAGCACAAACCTTTTAATTCAGCTCAAGATCTCACATTGGGAGTCTTTGACCTCTTGTGGAAAAAAATAATTTAAAACATGACCACAAAACTCCTCGAATCCATAGAATATTTTTTGTGTGTTTTTGAGGTTGAAAAGAGACAAAAGTCCTGGGTTCTTGGAC
Source organism: Semotilus atromaculatus (assembly GCA_031834385.1). Lineage (NCBI taxonomy): Eukaryota > Metazoa > Chordata > Actinopteri > Cypriniformes > Leuciscidae > Semotilus > Semotilus atromaculatus. The sequence continues at coordinate 134,343 of JAULUF010000087.1, forward strand.
CCCTTCAATGAACACTCAATCTTTAAACATTTTTCAAAAGTGATTTCCGGGTCAAAATGACCCGAGGGAAGGATGACGGTAGGAATAACGACATTCTGAACCCGTTCAGGCGATCCGGAGACAACGGCGTGAGGAAATGAGCCGAGAGTCCAGGCAGACCAATGAAAAACTCCTGCAGACGTTCCTGAAGAGACAGGCCATCAAAGCCGCTCTAGGGGACCGAAGGTACGAGCCTTAATTCATGATCACAGCTACTCACTCCACAGACAAACATGCTGTTTTCCTTGATTCCCGCAGTGAAGAGTCGCTTCCCAGCCTGTCGTCTGTGAGACGAGATGATCAGGATGACATGTACGTTCTTCCCACGCTTCCTCCTGACGAGGGCAGAGACGAGAGCAGGTGAGATCCAGGACACACAGCACATGATGATCACAGATGCACCGATGTATCGGCCAACAATCGGTGCCGGCCGATCAAAGCTATTATTAAGGCTATCAGCCATTCGCGCACCATAGCGCTATATATATATAGCTATAACGGCTGATAGCGTACCGTTAAAGGATTAGTTCACTTTTAAAAAAACCATTGCTGAAATGAAGGTTTTTGGTGAAAACATTCCAGGATTGTTCTCCATATAATGGACTTCAACAGGACCCAAACGGTTCAAGGTCCAAATGACAGTTTCAGTGCAGCTTCAAAGGGCTTTAAACGACACCAGACGATGAATAAGGGTCTTATCTAGACAAACCATCCGCATTTCACAAATACATAAAACAGTTTAAGTTTTATAAGCACAAATGCTGGCCTTGCTCTGTTCTGTGATGCGCGTTCGTGACTCACGTAATACGCAATTACGTTGAAAATGTCACGGTTCTGTCCTGACGAAAATGTTCTTTTAGCCTTTTTAATATTAAAACACCCAGGATACACACACGAAATGGGCATTTAAACAATAAACTGACACAAAGACATTTGAATATGTGTATATGGTCCTCCTTCCTCACATTCGTAAACACTGACTCGGTACTTCCGCCGACGCGTGACCTTTTCAACGTAAAAGTGAACTAATCGTTTAATAATAGCTTTTATCGGCCGATACCGATTGTAAGAGCCATTATACTCTATTTAAATGTCTATTGTAGTTCCACTGGGGAACACTGGGGGTTTAATTTGGGTATATAGGTAACCAAAGAGCAAGAGACATCAGGTGTAATGAATGAGGGAAGCAAACAATTTTTGACCATGTCAGGATCATGTAAGGACATGCTAACTGGTGATTGCAATGTGTTTGAGCATCAGAACTGAGAAAAAAATGATATAAATGCAGTACTGGACTGGATATTTGTTTTGGAGCCACGCGTCAGATAGCCCTACTAACACCTCGAAGTGACGAGATGATCATTTGTCGCTACACTGATTGTTGGCCGATAATTTGATGGCCGACTGTTTAAAAATAGCCCATGATCAGGGCCGATTATGTCCTGTCAATCAAAAGAGGGCGGGAAAACGTGTTCAGACTGGAACTCATACTGTGTGTGAAGAAAATCTCTCGTGTTGAATTTAGTGCGAGTTAATACGTTAAAAACAGTTTAAAACAGCTATATAAAATCAGGCTCTATTTGACCCTATAAAACATCCGTAGTTCAAGCCAGGGTTGCCAGATCTGCAGGTTTGTAGCGCGCTTCTCATCCAAAAATCGCAAATAGCTCTTTGTTTCTTTTTAGAAGTTGCAAAGCACAGTGTCATCTTTCAAATTCTGTCCATTTTATCACAAAATTCAAACAATAAATGGCATTTTAACGCTCTTAAATGTGACGTTATAAATCACTGTAGCGTCTTTTTATCCACTTTAATACAAATTATATACAGAAAAACATGCATGAACATCAGAAGGTATGTTGAAAGATACAGTACAACTTACTGAAATCTGTCTCATGTAATCTCTCGATCAGTGTTTCAACCGTGGACAGATGTCAATAGAGCGTTCACCTCAGGAAAGTCATCCGTTCGTTAGTTAGCTATTAAAAAAACACATATTTACTGTTAATTATATATATATATATATGTTTGAATAAATGTGCCATGAAGACATGTGCGAATGAAAACGACCTATTTGTATACAAACATTTAAGCTTTTATTTTGGTAAAATTATTATATAAAATATTTATAATATTATATATAAAATTACTAAATTGCAGTTTAATATAATATCTCTGTTGTTTATCGCAACCAATATTATAGTGTACCAAATGAGAGGATCCCTGTATATTTTGCAGCATTATTTGGGAGAGATTTTGTTTTTCCATAAGAAAAACCACACTGACTATGTCGATATTAATTTAATATCTGTGCATTTCTAATAATGATGATAATGAGGGAAAGTGTCTTCATGAATGTCTCTGTAGTTCAGAGGAGGAACGAGATGGAGACGAATCACTGCAGACCTACAGCCGACTTCAGGTGAGAGAATCATATTTTATATTCATTTATATAGTACTTTTCAAAATACACATAGTTTCAAAGCAGATGTTAATGTTTATAATATCTTTATGCCTTATAGTCGCATTTAGAGCCCCTAAAGACTCATCTTTTTAAAGCTGTTTATTGTGCTTGAGTGCTTAACTGTTATTGGATTATTCTTTTTTTTTTTTTTATTCTTGTTGTTTTGATGTCTTTGTTATAAATTCCCTGTGTAGCTTTGGGTTTGAGAAAAGCACAATATAAATAAAATGTATCATTAGTATTATTATTCAGCAGATTAGAGCCGGGCGATACTAAAGTTTAGATTTTGCCACGATAGCATACAGTATAAACCGCTGTGTATTTGTGTGTGTGTTGTTCAGGAAGAGATCTATCACAATCCTAACTCTGTCGACATCAACTCCGAGGAGTTTTCCCTCATGCCACCGGAGATCAAACACGAAATCTTGAAAGAAATGAAGGAATTCAACAAGAGGCGACGCACACTTTACCACAAACCCCCGGAGGTGACGCCTTCACACACTTCCTCAGTGTTTCTGCCTCGCTTTCCAGCACAAATATCCACACATTCCTATATCATGATAGATTTACTGGAGAAGCGAAATGACGGAAGATATAATATGATGATATGATGCTCAAGAAACATTATAAATGTCTTTAGTGGCACATTTGATCAATTTAATGTGAAGATCAAAAAGTGTTTTTTTTTTACTTGACTTTAACCCGTGATATCCTGGTCTCTCAGAGGTCCAGTGAGTTCTCACAGTATCAGCTGGCCGGTCTCCTTCAGAGGAACAAACTGAACCAGCGTCTGGAGGGAGTGCAGAAGGAGATGAACCCCACGGTGAACCCCACGGTGACGCACGCCGCCTCTGAGAGAGAGAGCAGAGGTCAACACGTGGAGAACCGCCGGCTCGTGTCTGAGGACTCGTCACACTACATACTCATCACAGGTCTGGACACATCCACTGTCAAAGCGGCTTTCCGGTCATATCTGTAGCTTCTTTGTTGTTTTTTTAGTCTTCCTGGAGTCAACACAACACTTAAAACCGTACATTATTTATTATCACATACACAAAGACATAAAAAAATACTCAGGGTTCAAAAACAACACGCATATATTCAACAACATATTCAGCTTTGAGTGCATTTCAATCGTTTGGCATCGGTACTTTTTTTAATGTTTCAAAGCTGCATTTATTTGATTAAAAAATACAGTAAAAACAGTGAAATATGTAAATCATCTGTTTTCTATGTGAATATAATAGTAAAGTGTAATTTATTCCTGTGATCAAAGCTGAATGTTCATCATCATTACTCCAGTCTTCAGTGTCACATGATCCTTCAGAAATCAGGATAATATGATGATCTGATGATCAAGAAAAATTTTATGATTATTATTAATGTTGAAAACAGTTCATATGTTTGTGGAAACTGATGCACTTTATTTTTCAAGATCGTTTGGTGAACAGAAAGATCAAATTTGAATTAGAATTGTAACATTATAAATGTCTTTACTGTCACTTTTGATCAATTATGATTATTATTAATGTTGTAAACTATGGAAGCTTGTTTCCGCCACAGAATGAAAGGTAATTGTGACTTTTTATATCACAATTCTGACTTTTTATCTCAGAATTGCATGATAAAAAGTCGCAATTGTGTGTTATAAAGTCAGAATTGTGAGATATACACAAATAAAAAGTCACAATTATCTTTTATTCTATGTTGGAAACAAGCTTAAATTGTAAACAGTTCATATTTTTGTGGAAACTGTGATACATTTAATTTTTCTGGATTCTTTGATGAATAGAAAGATCAAAAGAACAGCATTTCTTTGAAATAGAACTGTAACATTAATTGTAACATTGTAATTGTGACATTATAAAAGTCTTTACTGTCACTTTTGATCAATTGAATGCGTCCCTGATGAATAAAATAATTTCTTTAAAAAAAAATCTGCGTGTCCTACTTAAATTTTTTAATCCTTTAGCTTTTGGAAGCTGTACTTGTTGTTTTTTATAGTGTAGACCTGCTGTGTACTATGTACAGCTCTTTGGATCAATCTATATTGTGTTTAAATGTGCTTTATAAACAAATGTTGTTGTTCTGTTGCTCAGGGTCTCAGAAGAAAGCCGGCGCTCCGCAGAGTCCGTCGGCTCCAGCGCTGTGGGCCAGCTCCCCGTGGGATCGTAAACCGGAAGGAAAACCGGAGCCCTTGTGGCGACCCGTGAGCGAGAGCGACGAGAAGAACAAGCCGTCCTCTTCCTCCTCTTTCTCCTGCCCCGAGGAAGACCATCCAGTGTCTCCTCGAACTCTCCAGGCCATCCAGAACGCCATGATGGACAGCAGCTCTGAGGATGAAGATACGAGACGCAGAACGACCCGATCTGAGGATGATGAGGATGGAAGCGTGTCCGTCCAGAACGCCATGATGGGTCCGCCGACACACAAACACAAGCTGTACGTGATCACGAGCAGCTCAGAGGACGAGGACGGGTCTTCAGAAGCAGAGAATCAGGACAGAACATCTCTTCCTCCCAGCTCTGAGCACACTGAGTCACGAGAGCCACGAGAGCTTCTGAAGCAAACACACGCGAGAGAGTCCTCTGATCTGAGCACTGACGGAACGCAAGAAAACAGACCCGAGACTGGAGGACATCATGAGGAGCAAAGCAGCTCTGAAGGTACAAATATTTTCCTATAATCCGTCTAAGTTATGAAACTGCATCTATTAGGAATGCTGCGTCTGTGGATTGTTTTAAGCAACTTCTTAAAGGGATAGTTCACTTTGAAATTAATTTTTGGTATGTTTTAGCTTACCTCAAGGGCATCCAAGATGTAGGTGTCTTTGTGTCCACAGTAGTTTCAATTTTGATATTTTTAGGTCAAACCGTTCTTGTCTGTCAGTCATATAATGCAGGTCTATGGTCACCACCTCAAAGAGCATCACATAGAAGTCCAAATTAAACATGATTTAATGACTCGTAAATGTAAGTACACATTGATGGCCTAAGACACGAAACGAGCGGTTTGTGTGAGAAAACGAACAGTATTTATATAGTTTTTACCTCTTGTAACCACAGCCATCTGAGGGCGCGGGCGCTTCGAATCGTGGCATACCAAAACATACCAAAAGTTAATTTCAAAGTGAACTATCCCTTTAAGACACATTTTTTAGTCAATATTTTTGATATTAGTATTTTTTTCTCCTGGTTTGATTTATTTAGTTCTGTACATGTGTTGTGGCACTTTGAGTTCGAGAAAGGCGCATTACAAATAAAATGTATTATTATTGTTATTATTAAACACACACAGATTATTTTAAAGCAGGATGCAAACTTGCAAAAGGGGTGGTAAAATGACATTTTCACAAGATGTAAAATAAGTCTCTAATGTCCCCAGAGTGTGTGTGTGTGTGTGTGTGAAGTTTTAGCACAAAATACCCCACAGATATTTTTATATAGCATGTAAAATTTGTCACTTTTTGAGGGTTTGCAAAAATGCACCGTTTTGTGCCTGGCCCTTTAAATGCAAATGAGCTGCTGCAGAGGGCGGGGTTTCAAGAGCTGGTGTGTGTTAGCAGCTGCGAGACACACTAAAATGACAGAAACTGTTCTGCCTTTAATATTAAAACGGAGTCAGACAAAGATAGACAGACTCAAGAAGAAGTTACAGGACGTCTCTGAATGGTTAGTTGATGAATTTATGTTGCTGAAGTGGAGTTAATGATTTTAATTAGCATATTCTGTCATGGTAATCTATAAATCTGTTGAAAAAAACTTTCTATTGCATGTGAAAAGAAGGATGTGACAGTTTGAGCTGACTCACAAATGTCCTCTTATACAACAACTCTCAGCATGGACTGCGTGTTCAGGGGGCGGGGCTCATGTACATTTTAGGGTTGGTGATGTCACTAACCCGAGAGGAAGCTCGTGTAGTTCCTACCAGCTGTTTGTTGTAGTCCTTTTCTTTAAAAGCAAATATATTCCTTTGCTTTGAACTTTGAGTGTTGTAACTTTGCAACATTACACACTAACTAAAGTTAGAAAAGCGAAATCATACTTTACCACCCCTATAAATTCAACTGTAAAGCAAATCATTCGGATGGTGTCAGTGCAGTCAAATCAATAATATTACTGAATGTTAAGTGTTTTTAACACATTTAGGGATGTTTAAACTTACAGCAAGTGCAAAGAAGCCTAAATACACTGATTAGTTGTTAATATTTCCAGTAGAGACACGTGAGGCACGAGACGGCGCAGTAAATCAGCATCTGATGTTAAGACACGCGAGAGAGTCCTCTGATCTGAGCACTGACACAACACAAGAAAACAGACCCGAGACTGCAGGAGATCATGAGCAGCAAAGCAGCTCTGAAGGTACAAATATTTTTATTATAATATTTCAAGTTATGAGACTTATATTAACATACACTCACCTAAAGGATTATTAGGAACACCTGTTCAATTTCTCATTAATGCAATTATCTAATCAACCAATCACATGGCAGTTGCTTTAATGCATTTCGGGGTGTGGTCCTGGTCAAGACAATCTCCTGAACTCCAAACTGAATGTCAGAATGGAAAAGAAGCAATTTTGAGCGTGGCATGGTTGTTGGAGGCAGACGGGCCGGTCTGAGTATTTCACAATCTGCTCAGTTACTGGGATTTTCACGCACAACCATTTCTAGGGTGTGAAAAGGGAAAAACATCCAGTATGCGGCAGTCCTGTGGGTGAAAATGCCTTGTTGATGCTAGAGGTCAGAGGAGAATGGGCCGACTGATTCAAGCTGATAGAAGAGCAACTTTGGCTGAAATAAACACTCGTTACAACCGAGGTATGCAGCAAAGCATTTGTGAAGCCACAACACACACAACCTTGAGGCGGATGGGCTACAACAGCAGAAGACCCCACCGGGTACCACTCATCTCCACTACAAATAGGAAAAAGAGGCTACAATTTGCCAGAGCTCACCAAAATTGGACAGTTGAAGACTGGAAAAATGTTGCCTGGTCTGATGAGTCTCGATTTCTGTTGAGACATTCAGATGGTAGAGTCAGAATTTGGCGTAAACAGAATGAGAACATGGATCCATCATGCCTTGTTACCACTGTGCAGGCTGGTGGTGGTGGTGTAATGGTGTGGGGGATGTTTTCTTGGCACACTTTAGGCCCCTTAGTGCCAATTGGGCATCGTTTAAATGCCACGGCCTACCTGAGCATTGTTTCTGACCATGTCCATCCCTTTATGGCCACCATGTACCCATCCTCTGATGGCTACTTCCAGCAGGATAATGGACCATGTCACAAAGCTTGAATCATTTCAAATATGTTTCTTGAACATGACAATGAGTTCACTGAACTAAAATGGCCCCCACAGTCACCAGATCTTAACCCAATAGAGCATCTTTGGGATGTGGTGGAACGGGAGCTTCGTGCCCTGGATGTGCATCCCACAAATCTCCATCAACTGCAAGATGCTATCCTATCAATATGGGCCTACATTTCTAAAGAATGCTTTCAGCACCTTGTTGAATCACTGCCACGTAGAATTAAGGCAGTTCTGAAGGCGAAAGAGGGTCAAACACAGTATTAGTGTGGTGTTCCTAATAATCCTTTAGGTGAGTCTATATTAATATAATATTATTATTATATATTAATTTATAACATATAAACAAATATTTTCCTATAATACATTTCCTAATAATAAATATACATATAAATGTACAATATTATTACTGAACGGTAAGTGTTTTTGAACACATTTAGGGATGTTTAAAGTGCAAAGAAGCCTAAATACACTGAAAAGCTAAAAATTAAAATCATAAATATTTTTAGTGAACAAATATTTTATTTGTTAGGCTGCATGTCATGTGAATTATTCATAATTAAACATTTTATGCTTTAACTAATTTTTAGTACTTTTCTTTCAGAATTTTTGATTTATTTACGTTTTTATGATTTCATTTAATTAGACACTTTTATGATTGAATTGAAATACATTTATTTGAACTTGTTTTTATTTTAGAATTATTTATCATTTAAATGTTTATGATTAAACTCATTTTTAGTACGCGTTTTATTTGAACTGTTTTTATTTTTAAATTATTTAATTTAAAATTAAATTTTTATGATTGACTTTATGATTAGCTTTCATCAACTCACGAACATGGGGTTTAAAGGATGTTTTTAAAGGGTTTTTTACAGTGATTGAGAGCTTCACATACCTGTGGATCTGGTCCCTGCAGAGAGTTTTATCGAGGTGTCTGATGTGGAGGAGGAAGCGTCTGAAACAGAGCAATCTCACAGCAGAGCAGCAGATCGAAGCCCCTCAGGAGAGGAAGAGGAGCACGGAGAGGAAGAGGAGCGCGGAGAGGAAGAGGAGCGCGGAGAGGAAGAGGAGCGCGGAGAGGAAGATAACAGTGGTGACGTCGACGAGGCTGTGGATGAAGATCCTGCTGCCGCTGAGTGGGATCATATCGACATGGTAAATCTCACAGATAGAGAGAGCGTCTGCAGTGTGTGTGTGTGTGTGTGTGTGTGTGTGTGTGATGGGTAGGGTTAGTGTGTGTGTGATGAGTCGGGTTAGTGTGTGTGTGTGTGTGTGTGATGGATAGGGTTAGTGTGTGTGTGATGGGTCAGGTTAGTGTGTGTGTGTGATGGGTAGGGTTAGTGTATGGGAATAGAAAATACAGTCTGGACAGTATAAAAACCATTACACCTATGGAATGTCTTTACAAGTATAGCAAAACAAACGTGTGTGTCTGTGCGCGTGTGTGTGTGTGTGCGCGTCTGCGTGTGTGTGCGTGTGTTTGCGTGCGTGCGTGCGTGCATGCTTGTGTGCGTGTGTGTTTGCGTGCGTGCATGCTTGTGTGCATCCGTGCATGTGTGTGTGTGTGTGTGTGTGTGTGTGTGTGGTGCAGGAGGATCTGCTGCAGATGGACAGAGACCTGCAGGATGAGCAGATGATCCTGAGAGGACAGAAACAGCATCAGGAGCGCAGCAGCTCCAGCGTCACCGGACAGATGTGCCAAGAGACTCAGGTCGGGTTTCATACGGCGCCAACTTTGGTTTCACATGCAAAACGCTCATATCTTATCCTCATATTGCATTACATATATACACTGAACAAAATTATACATGCAATTATAAACGTGATTATTGCACAGGTGTGCCTTAGGCTGGCCACAATTAAAGGCCCCTTATTATTATGATTATGATTCAGGCATTACAGGTCAGAGGTCAGATTGGATCAGAACATTCAAAATAGAATGTGTCCCACAATGCAACATGTTTTTGAACGAGTAGTGTGCTGATATTAGCAGTGTGTTCTGATGCTTGTTCAGGAGCTGTTGCGTTTGTTTGGCGTGCCGTTCGTGGTGGCGCCGATGGAGGCCGAAGCCCAGTGTGCGGCGCTGGACCGGCTCGACCAAACGCACGGCACCATCACTGACGACAGCGACATCTGGCTCTTCGGCGGACGCCACGTCTACAGGAACTTCTTCAGCCAGAACAAATACGTGGAGCTTTACCAGTCAGCTGACATGCAGAACCAGCTCGGTGAGCTCTGCCTTCATTAATCTGGGTTACATTTTTACATTTTAGTTAAAGGTGCAGTGTGTAAATTTTAGCGGCATCTAGTGGTGAGGTTGTGAATTGCACCCAACAGAAGTTACGGTGGCGACAGGAAGTGATGTCGTCGTCTGAGACAGCCATCACACGACACTAAAATAATGCCATCAAGAGTAATTTAACAACATATAAAACCCTAATGTACATAACCGATAAGAAAAAAGTTGTTTCCATAAACATCCATCAAATGTGATTCATTCTGGGAATGTCAAGATTACTTTTTTTACTTCCAAAAATTGAAATTTGCTGTTTTTCATTGTATATGCTATAGCAAGGTTCTAATTAAAGCCCCCTGTAGTCAATCACTTTATACTTTAACATGACATATTTAAAAAGTTTTTGAAAATAAATTCTTCATGCCTTTAAATATCTTGAATGTAACTCGACACCCTTGCCTCATTTAGTATGCACGGTTCTGTGAATATGCAAATGAGCCCCGCCTCCACTCACTCCCTCACTCAGAGATCCACTGGTTGACGATCACACGTTGATCTGATTGGTTACAAGGTCGTTTGTGACGTCAGAAACACCAGCGATTTCACACCGTGTTTTTGAGACTGTCTTTGGTTCACTGCAGTTTTAAGCAGAAAATACTCAGCAATGCTGTCGACTTATGAACTTACACATGTGTGTCTTAAAGTGTATTAAAAACACCACACAGACATATAAACAACACTAAAAGCTTTGAATACAAAAAAAAGTGTGTATTCGTGGTTCAAGTGCGACAAAAGTCCTGGGGCCTGGAACCCCTTCTGATGAACACTAAATTTTTTTAATTTTTAAAGGTCTGGACCGGAGTAAACTGATAAACCTGGCGTATCTGCTGGGCAGCGATTACACCGAGGGGATCCCGGGAGTCGGCTTCGTCACAGGGATGGAGATCCTCAATGAGTTTCCAGGCGCTGGATTAGAGCCGCTCCTTCAGCTCAGGTGGGAAACACACACCTGCGTATCACACACACACACACACACCTGCGTATCAAACACACCTGCGTATCACACACACACCTGCGTATCACACACAAACACACACCTGCGTATCACACACACATACCTGCGTATCACTTTCAACACACACACCTGCGTATCACACACACACACACACCTGCGTATCACTATCAACACACACACCTGCGTATCACACACACACACACACCTGCGTATCACTATCAACACACACACCTGCGTATCACACACACACCTGCGTATCACTATCAACACACACTATCTCAACAGTCTTCCTCTTTACTACTTGTGATTTGTGACCACAACTTTTTATATTGGAATATGTGCTTTTTAAAAAAATATCATTTCTTATGTCAAATATCATTAAATATGTGTCTCATCGTGTGTGTGTGTGTGTGTGCGTGCGTGTGTGTGTGTGCGTGTGTGTTTTCTGACTGATATAGTGAATGGTGGGCTGAGGCTCAGGAGAATAAGAAAATAGCTGCCAATCCAAAAGACACGAAAGTCAAGAAGAAACTGAGGAATCTTCATCTTCATCCGGGCTTTCCCAACCCTTCCGTGGCTCAGGCGTACCTGCATCCCAGCGTCGACCAATCAGACGCCTCGTTCAGCTGGGGCCGCCCACACCTGGAGCTCCTCAAAGAATATCCTTTCTGCTATTATTATTTGCTATTCGCAAAAAATATAATTTTTTTAAATAAAAAAATAAAATAAAATAAAGAGACACTAACACACTAGACACTAAAGAGACATTAACAAGTAGTACAAGTAGCTCTAACAGTAGAGAGTTGGCGCTTGCAACGCTAAGGTCATGGGTTCGATTCCCAGGGAAAGCAAGAACTGATAAGAATGTAAATGTGTAGCTTGAAATGCAGAGTCGCTTTGCCAAATGCATAAATGTAAATGTTTCCATTGCAGTCCTTGATGTAAAGCACAAACTTCACTCAGTGACAGTTACTTTGGAATTGCTGACTATTATAAATACAAAGTTTACTATCACAATTAAACATCCACACAATACACTAATACAAATTCATCACTAAAACTACCAACTAATAACAAACTTGTAACATTCGCACGACTGTTTATAAACCGTGAATATTTCCTGAGCCAGTGTGACGTTCTGCCAGAGTCGCTTTGGCTGGAGCAGCAGGAAGACTGAAGACACTCTACAGCCGGTGCTCAAGCAGCTGTGCTCTCAGCAGGTACACAGACCAGCACTGCATCACATGACCAGCACTGCATCACAGACCAGCACTGCATCACACACCAGCACTGCATCACACACCAGCACTGCATCACACACCAGCAGTGCATCACAGACCAGCAGTGCATCACAGACCAGCAGTGCATCACAGACCAGCAGTGCATCACAGACCAGCAGTGCATCACACACCAGCACTGCATCACAGACCAGCAGTGCATCACAGACCAGCAGTGCATCACAGACCAGCAGTGCATCACAGACCAGCAGTGCATCACAGACCAGCACTGCATCACACACCAGCACTGCATCACAGACCAGCACTGCATCACAGACCAGCAGTGCATCACAGACCAGCAGTGCATCACAGACCAGCAGTGCATCACAGACCAGCAGTGCATCACAGACCAGCAGTGCATCACAGACCAGCAGTGCATCACGCACCAGCACTGCATCACAGACCAGCACTGCATCACATGACCAGCACTGCATCACATGACCAGCACTGCATCACAGACCAGCAGTGCATCACAGACCAGCACTGCATCACAGACCAGCACTGCATCACAGACCAGCAGTGCATCACAGACCAGCAGTGCATCACAGACCAGCAGTGCATCACGCACCAGCACTGCATCACAGACCAGCACTGCATCACATACCAGCACTGCATCACATGACCAGCACTGCATCACATGACCAGCACTGCATCACAGACCAGCAGTGCATCACAGACCAGCAGTGCATCACGCACCAGCAGTGCATCACATGACCAGCACTGCATCACAGACCAGCACTGCATCACAGACCAGCACTGCATCACATGACCAGCACTGCATCACATGACCAGCACTGCATCACAGACCAGCACTGCATCACACACCAGCACTGCATCACATGACCAGCACTGCATCACAGACCAGCACTGCATCACAGACCAGCACTGCATCACAGACCAGCACTGCATCACAGACCAGCACTGCATCACATGACCAGCACTGCATCACATGACCAGCACTGCATCACAGACCAGCACTGCATCACACACCAGCACTGCATCACAGACCAGCACTGCATCACAGACCAGCAGTGCATCACAGACCAGCACTGCATCACGCACCAGCACTGCATCACATGACCAGCACTGCATCACATGACAGCACTGCATCACAGACCAGCACTGCATCACAGACCAGCACTGCATCACATGACCAGCACTGCATCACATGACCAGCACTGCATCACAGACCAGCACTGCATCACACACCAGCACTGCATCACAGACCAGCACTGCATCACATGACCAGCACTGCATCACAGACCAGCAGTGCATCACAGACCAGCACTGCATCACAGACCAGCACTGCATCACGCACCAGCACTGCATCACATGACCAGCACTGCATCACATGACAGCACTGCATCACAGACCAGAGGCTTGTTCGACTTCATGCAGCTCTGCGCAGAACGATCGGCGGCTGACTTGAAGCAGTGCATGCCGGTTAGAAATTTTGTCCGACTTGATACAGCACCGACGCCACGTGACTGTGACGTATGCCATCAAAGTAACGCGAGAGCGATTCGAGAGTAGCCGGAGAACTCAGCCAGCGCAGCTTCTGAAGAGCGGCTGCTCGGGGCTGCACGAGCGCTGATGACGACACAGCTGTTCCCTGATTGGCCGGATTCACCGCATGACAACGATCACGTGTGTTTCGTGTTTATTCGAACACCTTTAGTTCCTCTACAGCTCTCAAATCATTTTTATAACAGTAAGCACTCTTTTCATGTAGTCACAATGTTATATTGTGTCATGTTTATCCAAATAAAACTGATTAAAAAACGTCGATTCCACTTCATTGATAGTAGGCTAGCTGTAGGCTTATGGTGAACTTTATTCTTGTTCAAACAGACACTGTATGAAGCAGTACATAAAGTATTGAATGAAAATGCCTCTGAAACATCTGTGTATTTAGCAAATATTGCATTTATTTCACTTCAGCTGTGATAAAGTATGCAAACACCACGTGAGCGGTCACTACGGGAACCAGAAGTGTCCGACTTCACGTCTCCGTTTGCAGCTCCTCCCCGCCTGCACGCGGCTACTCTCGCCGATCGCTTACATCCAGCCGCAGCCGATGTCGAACACACCTCAGCACTGCATCACAGACCAGCACTGCATCACAGACCAGCACTGCATCACAGACCAGCACTGCATCACAGACCAGCACTGCATCACAGACCAGCACTGCATCACATGACCAGCACTGCATCACATGACCAGCACTGCATCACAGACCAGCACTGCATCACTGCATTACATGACCAGCACTGCATCACAGACCAGCACTGAATCACATGACCAGCACTGCATCACAGACCATAGGTGTGTTCGACATCGGCTGCGGCTGGATGTAAGCGATCGGCGAGAGTAGCCGCGTGCAGCCGGGGAGGAGCTGCAAACGGAGACGTGAAGTCGGACACTTCTGGTTCCCGTAGTGACCGCTCACGTGGTGTTTGCATACTTTATCACAGCTGAAGTGAAATAAATGCAATATTTGCTAAATACACAGATGTTTCAGAGGCATTTTCATTCAATACTTTATGTACTGCTTCATACAGCGTCTGTTTGAACAAGAATAAAGTTCACCATAAGCCTACAGCTAGCCTACTATCAATGAAGTGGAATCGACGTTTTTTAATCAGTTTTATTTGGATAAACATGACACAATATAACATTAGGACTACATAAAAAGAGTGCTTACTGTTATAAAAAATTATTTGTGAGCTGTAGAGGAACTAAAGGTGGTCGAATAAACACGAAACACACGTGATCGTTGTCATGCGGTGAATCCGGCCAATCAGGGAACAGCTGTGTCGTCATCAGCGCTCGTGCAGCCCCGAGCAGCCGCTCTTCAGAAGCTGCGCTGGCTGAGTTCTCCGGCTACTCTCGAATCGCTCTCGCGTTACTTTGATGGCATACGTCACAGTCACGTGGCGTCGGTGCTGTATCAAGTCGGACAAAATTTCTAACCGGCATGCACTGCTTCAAGTCAGCCGCCGATCGTTCTGCGCAGAGCTGCATGAAGTCGAACAAGCCTGATCACTGCATCACATGACCAGCCCAGCACTGCATCACATGACCAGCACTGCATCACATGACCAGCACTGCATCACAGACCAGCACTGCATCACTGCATTACATGACCAGCACTGCATCACATGACCAGCACTGCATCACAGACCAGCACTGCATCACAGACCAGCACTGCATCACATGACCAGCACTGCATCACAGACCAGCACTGCATCACAGACCAGCACTGCATCACAGACCAGCACAGCACTGCATCACAGACCAGCACTGCATCACAG
>JAULUF010000087.1:157500-232500 GCA_031834385.1 Semotilus atromaculatus
TTTTTGATAGAGACATTTTACTTCTTTAACATGAGCTTTTTCATTACTGGGAAATGAACATGAAACATTCAGATGAAAATACTGTATGAGTGATAAATATCCTCACGTGCTTTTCCTTCTCTAAACTATTGCTTCTGAAACTTTGCTCAGATTTGGCTCTTCTAGTCGGTAAAAAAGACCAAATGAGAAGTAGAACGTCTATCTTGTATAGTTTGGAGGCTCAGGCGACAGTAACCAGATGTGTTCATGACCAACAGCACGTATAGCAGTAACGCATTACAAACATGTTTTGGTTCTGGAGGACGTGTCTGATGATGATGATATACAGAGACATTTGATTACTGGTATCATGTGCTTGAGTCTGGCAGTGTCGTTACATCAGGCAAACACATCCACCATACAGACACACATCTACTGCAGAAGAGAGATGAAGAAAACTCCCTCCTGCAGGAAAGCCGATCATTTCAACATCATAATGACTTTCTCCTATCTGCCAAATAGTGTCTCCAGTGCCAGACCACCAGATCAGACCCTACATGGGGAAGGCGTTTAATCGCAAACCGATTCCAGAGGGTTTTGACAGTCATACAAGCAACTGGAGAAGATACAGCGAGGATTTGGTGGCTGTTGACCAGCGGTGTCCTCATGCGGCCCCTAGAGATATGATGAGTGTTATATTGGGTTTCCCTTCTGTGGAATCCATTTAGCACATACCAACGGCCTGGAATCATAGAAACCGATACGGACAGAATTAATGAGCAAAAATAATCTTGCATAAATCTGAATTTCACATGTACATATGCGCCACAAAAATATATACATATGCATTAACAATAATACACTGTGTGCAATAAATAATGCAATGATGTATATATGATTACATTTAAATCTGTTTTAATTAGGGGACCTTATTGTATCTGTTGGTTTTCTTATTATTCCTCCTGAATGGGAGTCTATGGCAGCCCTATCAACCATACATAGAAAAAGTATGAGATTTGGTACACTGATAGAGGTGGTTCTGCATGGTAATCTGACCAACTTTGGAGTCTCTAGGATCAACTCTATAGCGCCACCACAGTTTCAAAAATCCACTTTTCTTGTGGTTATAATAACTTTTAAACCCTTTATTCCAGAAACAAAATCGTACTCCTGATTAGTCTCCGCATGTTGATCACATTCAACATCTCACATTAAGAACCCTATCCCTAACCATCAATTGGTTTCCTTTCTTTTGATTTTTGAGGTGATTTTTGAATATGACATTGTTGTGATCTGTTTTCTTTTAAAGAATAGAAAACTCAGAAGCGAAGACCAGGAGACTCGGCTTTGTCTTTTGCAGGTTCTTTATTGCACACGAGCTGGCGTTGCTGTAGTCTTGTCCGAGCGTCGTCGCGAGTCTTACTATGGGAAAAATTCCCTTGCAATTTATACATTATAAGGGGAGGGATTTACAAAGAGTGTTACCAATCCTAATCCAATCTGTATAACTATTCAAACAGTGAAACTCAAGAACAGGACCAAGAGTTTCAGTAATCTGCTTACAATAGAGAGAAACAGGAATGTCAGGAAGAAGCAATTAAGAGTTTCAGTAACCTGACAAATACAGAAAGACAGGATTTGCTGGAAACTGTTTCACAGCTGATATCATTACCATCCTAACCTGAAATGCTAACTTCAACAAACAGAACATTCTCAGTTGATATACTTTGGTATTGGAATCTAAATTAAACATTTCTTAAATGTGTAATCCTTCAACATGTATGTTCTTACAGGCTTTCCCCCAGAAGAATCCAGTATATTTGCAGCGTATGTTTTACTTTAAGTTCTGAACAATAAGAAACATCATATGAGGTGAGAATGGAGTCATTATCATGTGTGAGACGTGTGGAAGTTCACAGTCAAACTAGCGCTATATCATCTAACTAAACAGCCAGATAACAGACGCTGGCTTTCTTTCTGAACCACTCTGTTATCTCAGGGCTTTAGTGTTTACTTTCCTGATTTCTTTGTGCCAACAGAAGCTTGATTCCTCAAATAGAGCAGCACTGCCCATCTCCTACATCATGCTCTATTTCTCTGTGTTTGTGTGGATGTGCCACTGGTTAATGAATCTCCAGCTAAATATAGTCTTGGCATCGAGAGCTGGATGATGCTCGTCTATAACCTCGCTGAGGATGCGGTTGCAGAAGCATTACGGAGAACTGTGGACAGGACTGAATCCAGTAAAGCTCACCTTTGCAGACCGATGATCCTCTGACGGTTGAGCGGCCGACGGTGCAGTGAAGCGAGTGCGCTGATTCTTCTGAAGCTGTGAAATGCATTTAAGGAAATACAGTAAGAGGTGATTTCAGGTAAATTTGGACACTTTTGACCTATAAAAAGTACTGTAGTTTATTTCCTTTTCATTTGCATATGTACAAACCTTCACATCATGCACTTTGTTTTTGTTACTTTATTGAAATTTCTAATTGTTTCACTTGCATAGATTATGAACTAATCTGACAAATGTTTGAGAAAATGACAAATGACAATGTTTGAGAAAATGTAGAATCAGTCGATTTTAACAGGTCAAAATAAATTAAAACAAAAATAATATGTGTTTTAGATCAGTCCATCCTGTCAGCGAGCCGGTATCATCATGGATTGTCCTCGATCTGGAAATGCCACAGCGGAGACGGACGAGAGCTTGAACACCGGGAAAGATGACACGGATGGTAAATCACTTAAAAATATATGGTCAAATAATCCCAAGATTACCTTCTCTTAATCTCTGACTGCAAACACACCACATCTGTGAAGATGTTGATGAGGAATGCATCTGTTTTTCATTGGTTATATTGAGCAGAAGTTGAAGTCCGTGTGCGCAAGGCATCCTGGGAACGCAGTGTTCTGTCCTCCATTAGAAAGGAGATCCTTTATTTCGCCGGTCATGAGATCAGCATCTGGGAGTCTCTTGATTCATTTGGTTCTGTCATCTGGCCAGCAGTAAGACAATTAGTTTATTAAATATTTGAAATATTAAATATAACCCTGGTCATTAGTTTGGATGTTCAGTTTCATCTCAGTCAGTCATTGATAGTTCAATTCCTAAAGTGTGAAACACTGTGACACTTTCACGACCTGTTTGTTTGACTCAACCAATCATGTGAGTTTGGGGCGGGACTATCTGACTGACTGACCAATGGCAGACAGGGACAGGCATGTGGTAGGAGTGTTTGAGAAACCAGCCTGAACCGATCATTTTCACGACTACATTTGATCCCTATAGCGCATTGGTTCTCAACCAGGGGCCGGGGCCCACCAGGGGGCCTCAACAAACCTCCAACCCTTTGAACATTTGCTGCTGATTGATGTTTATCATCATGAAATAATCATCATGAATTCTTATTTAGGCTCTGGCTCTGTGTCACTACCTTGAATCTAACCGAGCGACGGTTGATCTTCTTGACAAGGCGGTGCTAGAGATTGGATCTGGCACAGGTCTCGTGTCCATCGTGGCCAGTCTGTTGGGTAGGTACTAAAGATTCAGATTCAGATCCCCAAACTCATTCAGATCTGATGAAGGACCTGCGCCTGGACACGTCGACAACGCAGTCCTGAAGTGTCGACTAGTCTCTCCCCTGTGAAGGCCTTCCGTTCCCTTTACCCCTGTACAGATAAAACGTTGTCAAAATGATTCCCGAAGCAACAAATAATTCTGTATTATAAATTTTTAAGGCCGGACAAGTAATTTGATGAGGACAATTTGTAAAGAAAGACTATACGGCTGCGCACATATATATTCAAACCTGCATACCTATTGACTAAACATGTAATACGCATGTGCATGCCATCAGCGATTCACAGATTTGCGTTTTTGAAGTTTACACATAGATGATAACGTTTGTAAAAAAAAAATAATCAATACTTGCACCTTGTAACCTATTTCAAGGTTTGCGTTCTCGAGCCAGCAGGCACTGTTGTTGTGCGGATGAGTGGATGAGAACGGTAATAATAATACTAACTAATGATCTTTGCAATGGAAGTGAATCAATCAAAACTAACTTTAGCTGGACAATAACTTTATTCTAGATTTGCTGTAAAGCCAAACAATCTCTGTTACTGTAATCTCCTGTTATCACTGTAAAGCTGCTGTGAAACAATCTATATTGTTAAAAGCACTATATAAATAAGGGTGACTTGACATTGTTCAAAAACATACTGTGAGGATATGATTGTGTTGTGCATTTTTACACCTATATAAATCATGTCCAGGTGCTTGGGTGACAGCAACAGACCTGCCGGAGGTCCTCGGGAACCTGAGAGGCAACCTGTCCAGAAACACACGGGGCCGCTGTGGATACACCCCGCAGGTGGCGGAGCTCTGTTGGGGTTATGAGCTCGAGAAGACCTTCCCTCAATCAGTCTACAGATACGACTACATCTTAGCAGCCGATGTGGTCAATCATCATGACTTCCTAGCAGAATTACTGGTCACCATGCGCCATTTCTGCCAGCCCGGAACAACCCTCATATGGGCCAACCAGACCCGCTTTGATTCAGATTTGGTTTTTGTGGAGAAGTTCAAAAAAACATTCAACACCACCCTGCTGGCAGACAACGGAGACGTTAAAATGTACTCTGCCACCACAAGAGACGAAAGGGCACTAGTGACGCCAAAACAGGCCGAAGAGGTCGCGAAGAAACAAGTCAAAGACGTTGACAAGAACGAGTCAAAGCAAGAGATTACTGAAGGAAAGGTCAAACGGACAGAACAAAAGGCTGTAGAACAGGTTCAAGAATATGAAAATAAAGATATGCAAAGGAAACCAGGGTATGTTGATATGGAGAATCAGGAGGAAATGTTCAATTTGGAGGACGGAAATGTAAACAATAACAAAGAAGAGGAGGAGGAGGAGGACAACGCAGATCTTGAAACTGAGGACAGTGGAGACGGCTGCTCTGAGATGGATTCAACATCCGTAGAGCAGGAATCTGGTCAGTAATACATTCTGAAAATTAGACCACAGTCACTCGTCTAATGCAGTATAGACTGATTTGGCCTTTTCTTTCAGAGGAAGGAAGCACAGAGAATGAGAACGTGAGATCATTGGCACCAGCAATTTACTACAGACCTGAGAAAGAAGTTTACCAGTTTTTGGGACAGAACATCACAATTGAGGAGTCCATCGATTCTTACGGTGGAACTATATGGCCAGCGGTGAGACCCTTACAGCTGCAGAAATAATGAGAGACAAATACACAGAGTATATCTACGATGACATTAGTAACCAAAGAACGTTACTTTTGTGTGATGCTGCATCCAAGGCAATCAGTATCAGTATAAAGTCTAAGATAACAGGCGTAGAGTCAAGCAAAACAAACATGGTGCACCTTTAACATTATAATGAGACTTTCTCCTATCTACCAAATGGTGCAAATGTGGCTTCCTGTCTCCAGTGCCAGACCACCAAAATATATCAGGACCCTAACACCAATTACAGAGGGTTTTGACAGTCATAATGACAGTCAAGAAACTGGAGAAGACACAGTGAGGATTTGTCAACCAGCGGTGTCCTCAGGTGAACGTGATTTCACCAAGTACCACATGTTCCTGGATCAACATCTTTGTTGATCCTGGATCAACTTTCCAAACAACCAATCAGATTTGATGAACAAGTTTACAGTTTATATCAAATTTAGGCTTAGAACCAGGGGGAAGTACTTAAACATCAGTGTTATTCACCTATCATTACCCTATGATTTTAGGGAAAAGTTATGGGTAGGGTTATGTTTAGGGGTAGGGATTGGGTAGGACTACATTTTGGGACAGGAATGTTGATCCAGGATCAACAAAATATGTTGATCCAGGACCATGTCTTACTTGGCAAAATCACGGTGACCGGTTTCCTCACGCGGCCCCTAGAGATATAATGAGTGTTATTTTGGGTTTTCCTTCTGTGGTTTTCCTTCCTTCTGGAATTTCCAATCCATTTAGCACATACCAACGGCCTGGAATCATAGAATCCGATACGGACAAACAATCTCACATAAATCTGAATTTCACATGTACATATATGCACCACAAAAACAACAAAAATATATACATATGCATTAAAAAACAATACACTGTGTGCAAGGAAGTACAATGAATAATGCAATGAAGTATACATTATTGTATCTATTATTGTACCTTATTATTGTATCTGTTGGTTTTATTATTCATCATTAATGGGAGTCTATGGCAGCCCTATCAACCATACATAGAAAAAGTATGACATTTGGTACACTGATAGAGGTGGTTCTGCATAGTAATCTGACCAACTTTGGGGTATCTAGGATCAACTCTATAGCGCCACCACAGTTTCAAAAATCCACTTTTCTTGTGGTTTAATTTTTTAACCCTTTATTCTAGAAAGAAAATAGTACTCCTTACATTAAGACTCATTACAGTAGTCGCCTTTTTAAAAAAAGGACTGTATTGTTGTTTCTTTACACTGCTACTCCTTCAAATCAAACATAGTGGACCTTTAAAATGTGATTTGTGTCTTTTCATATAGGCACTTGCACTTTGCCGATTCTTGGAAACACCGCAGGGTCGTCAACATATTGATTTACTCGACAAATCAGTTCTTGAGCTTGGAGCTGGAACCGGCTTACTTTCAGTTGTCGTCACGCTGTTGGGTAAGTGTTGTGATGAGATTGAGGTGTCAATCTTATTGGTTTTGTATCTTGCAAGACAATAACCGAAATTGCTCTGTAGGTGCCAAACTAACAGCCACGGATTTACCCGAGATTCTGAGTAAACTGACATGCAACCTCAACAGGAACACGAGAGGCCGGTGGAGGCACGAGCCCCAGGTAGCAGAACTCTTCTGGGGTCACAAGCTGGACGAGGCCTTCCCTAGATCCACACACCAATATGATTATGTGCTGGCGACTGATGTGGTCTATCTCCACGACTTCTTGGCCGAGCTTCTGGTCACCATGCGCCACTTCTGCCAGCCGGGAACTACTCTAGTCTGGGCGAACAAGGTCCGCTTTGCCTCGGATCTGGGCTTCATTGACAACTTCCTCAGATATTTTGATATCACACTGTTTGAAGAGTTGGATGATGTGAGGATTTACGTAGCAACCAGCAAGATATCAGAGAAGGAAGGTGACCAGGTTCAAGAGACTAGCGATGAAGCGGAGGACAACGGTGACCTTGAGTCAAGCAAGCGGGACGCCGGGGAACCGAACTCTACAAGCGAGACCGGAGACAATCCAGAGGAACTGGAACAAGAGCAGGAGTGTGGCGATACTCAGAGTTTAGAAAACGACACGAAGGAGAAACAAGTACAGGAAGAACTTCAGGACTCTGTGGAGGAAGAAGGTTAGGCTTGCAAACTGTAAATTGTAATACCAAGGTGAACATGAAGCCACCAAGTACATCGTTGATGATCTTGGAACATTCCAATTATTCAATCGGACAAATTTATAGATTAGACAACCAAGGACTTCTCACATCATTATTTCCCCTCTATAGGTTTTAGGGCTGTCAATCTTCCTCTATAATACTACCGGTATTCAAATTCCATTCCTTATTTGATTTAATATTCGAATAATATTTGAATATTAAATGCTCAAATTCATCCTAATGTAAATATTTATGACAATATTTATGACATTACATAGGCTTATGGATCGCCAATGCCGCTATAGCATGTGGTTGTTGTTACACGTTCTGTCCACTAGAGGGACATCTAATAAACATTTATTCGTGCTGAGTATGGCTGAAGCGCTTCCGATGGTTTTCGGCTAATATCTCTGCGAAAACACCACCAAAAATTCTGAAACTTATATCGTTCTTTTCAGTTCGACAGACGGTTCAAACGAGCTCGGTGCTCGCCGAATCCGGTGAGATATATGCGCTTTTCGCTTCACGGGCGCTTTTACGACGTTAAACATTTACCATTTTTGACAGTATTGTTATGATGATACAGCGTGGATAACGTGCACATTTGTGTTACGATTCAAAAACTTTATTGTTCATCAGACGAAACAAAAGCATTTCATTTTCACATGCGTGTAAGCCAAGGCGGCGAGAAAGGCAAGATTGCATATTAAAAAAAAAATATATATATATATATAGGCCTAAACATACAGCAATATTCGAATAGTAACTTCAGCATTCGAATAGTATTGATTTTTTTAATATCAAATATATACGAATTTCGGAAGTCGATCCAACAGGCCTAATAGGTTTAGGGATAGGGCTATTCTTGTCAGTCAGGAATGTTGTTCCAGGATCAACAAAATATGTTTGGCATTACTTGGCTAAATTATATTGACCCTAATACCAATGTGCTTATATGGATACTTATTTGATGGGATACTCCTTTTCTGTCTTTCCCTCAGCTGAACCTCACAACACAGAAACACCTGGAAAGAGATCCTGGGCTCCCACTGTCTACTACACTCATAGCAAGGAAACCTACTACTTTCTAGGTCATGAAATCAGGATTCAGGAATCCATAGACCATTATGGCAGCACGGTATGGCCAGCGGTGAGCACAAAACATTCAGCCAACCAATCAGATCAGGAAGAAACTGTGTGTGGTCAGTGAGACGGTAAAATGCATAGTCTATGAACACTTGGTTTTGAATGTCGTAGGCATTGGCCCTTTGCCGATTCCTGGACACCCCGACAGGCCGACAGCAGATAAATCTACTC
Organism: Semotilus atromaculatus; assembly: GCA_031834385.1. NCBI lineage: Eukaryota > Metazoa > Chordata > Actinopteri > Cypriniformes > Leuciscidae > Semotilus > Semotilus atromaculatus. The sequence continues at coordinate 166,196 of JAULUF010000087.1, forward strand.
GACAAATTGACCCTGGAGCTCGGAGCAGGAACAGGTCTACTCTCGATAGTTGCCACACTTCTGGGTGAGTCTCTGGGAGTGTTTTTGATACACACTCAAACTTTCTCAAAGCACAGATTATTGCTGGAGTGAAAATTCAACCTCATAATACTCCATGTGGTTAAAGGATTGGTTCACTTTAAAAAAAACTTTTGCTGATAATTTCCTCTCCCCCGTGTCATCCAAGATGTCCATGTCTTTCTTTCTTCAGTCGAAAAGAAATGAAGGTTTTTGATGAAAACATTCCAGGATTTTTCTCCATATAATGGACTTCAACAGGACCCAAACGGTTCAAGGTCCAAATGACAGTTTCAGTGCAGCTTCAAAGGGCTTTAAACGACACCAGACGATGAATAAGGGTCTTATCTAGACAAACCATCGGCATTTCACAAATAAATAAAAAAGTTTAAGTTTTATAAGCACAAATGCTGGCCTTGCTCTGTTCTGTGATGCGCGTTCGTGACTCACGTAATACGTTGAAAAGGTCACGCTTCTGTCCTGACGAAAATTCTCTTTTAGCCTTTTTAATATTAAAACACCCAGGATACGCACACGAAATGGGCATTTAAACGATAAACTGACACAAAGAGATTTGAATATGTGTATATGGTCCTTCTTCCTCACATTCGTAAACACTGACTCGGTGCGAGCATTTGTGCTTATAAAACTTAAACTGTTTTATTTATTTGTGAAATGCGGATGGTTTGTCTAGATAAGACCCTTATTCATCGTCTGGTGTCGTTTAAAGCCCTTTGAAGCTGCACTGAAACTGTCATTTGGACCTTGAACCGTTTGGGTCCTGTTGAAGTCCATTATATGGAGAAAAATCCTGGAATGTTTTCATCAAAAACCTTCATTTCTTTTCGACTGAAGAAAGAAAGACATGGACATCTTGGATGACATGGGGGGAGTAAATTATCAGCAAAAGTTTTTTTTTAAAGTGAACTAATCCTTTAATATACTACCTTAGGCTGACTGTTTGTTACACAGAAGGTTATTGTATTGAAGTCTCGGCCAGGAACACTGGTTCCAAAGCGGCACCGACTCTTTGCTGGACTAGAACCGTTCTTTTACCACGTCATGCTTACGTCAGGGACGGCGTTATTGTGACCAACAACATGACGGGAAAGGTTGTGACCGCCATTGCTAAAAACACAGCGCTAGTAGAAAGATGAACTCTAAAGTGAAACAGTGTTCGATGGAGAAAGACGATGTAATCCGCCATTGTAATTGTTATGCTTGAAGTTGGCGCAAACGTTTCTGGGAAAAGCTAAGACGTATGCCGACGTACACTGTGACGTAGCAACGTCATTCGCTGGGCTCTCTAGTCAGTGGAAAAACAAACAGGTTCTGAGAAGGTTGAACCAGCACCAGTTCCAAACCAGTTGTTTTGGTAACACTTTATTTTGATGGTCCCTTTTGAACGTGCTTTTGACTATAAGTAACTTTGCAACTATATGTCAACGAACTCTCATTGGAGTATTAGTGACTGTCTGCTTAATATCTGCATATACTTTATTGTGATGGTCCTCCAACAGACACTCTACTAACTATAAGTAACTTTGCAACTACATGTAAACTTATTCTAAACCTAACTCTACCAGTCTACTAATACTCAACTAATACTCTAATGAGAGTTAGTAGAGATGTAGGAGCAACGTTACTTATAGTCAACAGTTAAAGGGACCATCCAAATTAAGTGAAACCGTTATTTTTAGGTGGAAACGAGGTAACGACTTTACAAGGACCCATTGTGTGAGCTGTGTCTTTAATACCGTGTGGTTTATATACACGTTGCTGCTAATTGGGCGGACATTTTTGACACACACACCAAACAAGAGAAACCGTGTCTCAAACCCCGTTGCACACCGTTTTCAGGAAACATGTCGTACAACCGTAGCAAAACGTTGCCGCTGTTTTAAGAACAAGCCGGACTAAGAAATGTCACTGATTTGCAGGTGCTAAACTGACAGCCACGGATCTCCCAGAAATCCTTGGCAATCTGAGGTACAACTTGAACCGGAACACCAGAAATCATTGGAGACACGAGCCTCAGGTTACGGCGTTGGCATGGGGTTGCAAACTGGAGGAGACGTTTCCCCGGTCCACACACCGCTACGATTACGTGCTGGCAGCGGATGTGGTGTATCAGCACGACTACCTCAGCGAGCTCCTCGACACCATGCGTCACTTCTGCGGCCCACAGACGACTCTGATCCTCGCAAACAAGGTCCGGTATCAGGCCGACCTGGTGTTCATAGGGAACTTTCAGAAAGCTTTTAACACGACGCTGCTGACAGAGATAGATGAGGTGAGGATTTACTCGGCTACCGAGAGAATCTGATGACTTTATGCACCGGTTTAAGAAGCTTTCCAAACTACGATCTACACCACTGGGAGAGGTAGAGGAGCGTGTCTGTGATCCTACCCATATTCACACTGCAGACAATTCATATCTGTTTTTAGAAACCATATTTAGGGCTGACTGTGAACACTGACATTTATAAATCATCAAATCAGCATTATTTTGTAGGCAGTGTAGTAAAGAGTGTGGCCAAAACCTTCTATAACAACGATTTGGCAGTGTAATAATAATTGGACTGTACAAATCAACTACGTATGTGTCATGTTGTGATTGACACAATCCTTTGAATCAGAAATTTGAATCAGATTTCAAACCACAATGACCAGCCAAAAAAAAAACATTAAATAAAAAATTCCAACACAAATCAACTTATTTACCTGTGGTTTTGAATAGCAAAAAATTTATGTAATGTTTTTGCTGTTTACACTACTGTATATGTGTGTGTTTTTAGATTCCAGTATGAACAGTAAGATCAAAATTTAAGTCACGTTTGTCATCGTTCAGCTGGTCAGATTTGAATCGGACTGATTATGATCATTCTGATTTGATCAATTGCGAAATAACATTATGAACAGTAAATCCTCGAAAAACAGAAAAAATTAGCACAAAATTATCAAACAATAAAAAGAGACAGACATGTAAAATACGAAGTCTTACCGTGCCTTGATGGAGAATGTGCTTAAAGTCCTCCTGGTGTCAATCATTGTATCCCTTAAAACTCAACTTTGATCACCAAAATGACATTTAAATGTTTTTTCCTTGAAAAAAATGTCTTCATGCCTCAATTTAGTATACGCGGTTCTATGAATATGCAAATGAGCCCCGCCTCCACTCACTCACTCACTCAGAGATCCACTGGTTGACGATCACACGTTGATCTGATTGGTTACAAGGTCGTTTGTGACGTCAGAAACACCAGCGATTTCACACCGTGTTTTTGAGACTGTCTTTGGTTCACTGCAGTTTTAAGGAGGAAATACTCAGCAATGCTGTCGACTTATGAACTTACACATGTTTGTCTTAAAGCGTGTTAAAAACACCACATAGACACACAAACAACATTAAAAGCTGGATTTTCACCACAGGGGGACTTTAAGAAATCAACAAGTTAATTTCAGATGAAATACTGTACATTTCTTAGTGAAAATTATGAATTATGAATCGTATCCCCTTTCAGAGGTTGAATCAGTCAAGATGAGCACGTTATATTGATTTCAGTTTTTAGAATGGGAAAAAATATTTTCAAAATGTATCTGGAAAGGGAGGAAACCCAGAGTTACATTTGTTTTATATAATTTTAGTATAATGTTAAATAATATTTTGCAGTGGGTTTGTTTGTGTTATTTTATTTTGCTTTATTATTCTCATACAGGGATTGTGTAAGATTTATCCATGTCAAAGGTATAAAGATTATTTGATTTCAAGTGACTTAATTCTTTAATGCAATCAATATAATTTATTTGATTAAGTGTTTTACAGTGATCATATGTGTATTATCCTATACTGATGTTTTTTATAAAGAAAATGAAAAAAAAAGAAAATTATGAATTAATTATTGTGCTATGCACATAACCATAAATATTCATTATATCCCAAATATTAAGCATATCATAGAAAACTAAACGTCAATCTAAAAAGATAAACAATTTTTTACAAATACATTTGTAATAAAATGCAATGTTACTGTTGTTCTGAACATGAATAACTCCTGAATAAAGCCCGTTTGTCACAAAAATGAGCAATATGTTGTCCGTTCCAGATCATTTTATTCAGAATCTTCATCAAATACACCGTCAGCACATTTACCGCGTTTACAAAATAACCGGCTGTAACATCTGAAACGTCTCGCGAGGAGAACTGGATATAAAATAACACCTACCTACTCTACGCATGAATTAAAATGACTTTAAAATATTGGCATTACCTAGTATTCATTTATACTTTATAAATACAAGACATCCATAAATATATCTGAAGATATTCAAGGGTTTTTTGATACAGAATAATGTGATATTTCCTGAAGAAACGCAGGGGTGGACGGGAGATTGTGAATATTTAAGGCCATTTTTGAAGAACCTGTTGTTGGAACGCCTCGAGCCCTGAACACCAACAACGCAAACACACGTGATTCAAATAAAATTAAAAAAACGTGAAAGCAGGATGTGATGTCACGCCTGGTTCCTGGTGAAACATGAGTTGCTGGCTTTTTTTACATTTTTTTTTTAGTTTTCAAAGTCTAAACCCTGAATGATATTCCAGACACACAAGATGACAATCTCTGTTTCACTTCAAATTCAGAAGAAAACTGAAGATGGACGACTTTCAATCACACAGTCTTACTTTAGAACGGAACAAAACTGAAAGCCATGAACATAAAATGACCCTTGTGTCTTTATAAAACATGCATACATTTGACATACACAAAGGTCAATCACAAAAAAACAAAAAAAACACCCCCAAAATATAAAAAAAGAAAAGAATTTCTTATATTGACATTCCCCCCACAGAACTCAACTGGACGTCCATCATATTGCCTTGTATATTTGTACTGTTATTGTTGTTGAGGGAAAAATGTCCACCGAGCAAATGCCCAGAAATCACATTTCAAACAACATAATACGACGAACACGGATATGATAGGAACTGTGGGTTCAGTGCGGTGTGTGTGCAGAGATCCGCACGCAGGAAGGCATTATGGGATCCGTGTGATATGAGGTGTTTGGTTTCTGATGTGTCCAGAAGGCATTGAGAGTGTCCTCAGTTTAAGACGTTAGAACGGTGTGAAGTCCGCCGGGAACATGATGGGCAGCCAGCTCTCCGTGTAGGAGACGCAGTGAGTCCAGCCCAGAGAACGCAGCAGCTGAGGGACACAGACACTCGTCAAGACATCGTTAACTCAACGCGTCCTCAACTCATCAGTACCATTAACTCACCATTAACTCGTCAATATTTTAACATCACCATGGCTTTATTTACAATGCAGACAATTCAGAATAGTTTTTCTAAGATTTACTGTTCATACTGTTATTTTGCAATTGATCAATAACTCATTATCATTAACTCGTCAGTAACAATAATTCACCATTAACTCACCAAACCTACTCACCATGACTCATTATCGGTAACTCATTATCGGTAACTCACTCATTATCGGTAACGCACCCATTATCGGTAACGCACCCATTATCGGTAACGCACCCATTATCGGTAACTCACTCATTATCGGTAACTCACCTATTATCGGTAACGCACCCATTATCGGTAACGCACCCATTATCGGTAACTCACCCATTATCGGTAACTCACCCATTATCGGTAACTCGCACATTATCGGTAACTCGCCCATCATCGGTAACTCGCCCATCATCGGTAACTCGCCCATCATCGGTAACTCGCCCATCGCCCATCATCGGTAACTCGCCCATCATCGGTAACTCGCCCATCATCGGTAACTCGCCCATCATCGGTAACTCGCCCATCATCGGTAACTCGCCCATCATCGGTAACTCGCCCATCATCGGTAACTCGCCCATCATCGGTAACTCGCCCATCATCGGTAACTCGCCCATCATCGGTAACTCGCCCATCATCGGTAACTCGCCCATCATCGGTAACTCGCCCATCATCGGTAACTCGCCCATCATCGGTAACTCGCCCATCATCGGTAACTCGCCCATCATCGGTAACTCGCCCATCATCGGTAACTCGCCCATCATCGGTGACTCGCCCATCATCGGTGACTCGCCCATCATCGGTGACTCGCCCATCATCGGTGACTCGCCCATCATCGGTGACTCGCCCATCATCGGTAACTCGCCCATCATCGGTAACTCGCCCATCATCGGTAACTCGCCCATCATCGGTAATGCACCCATTATCGGTAACTCACTCATTAATCGGTAACTCACCCATTATCGGTAACTCAATCATTATCGGTAACTCAGGGTACGCCGTAGGGTGCGTGCGCTACTCACAGCCTACGGCGTAGCTACGGCGTAAGTTCGACGCAGAACTTTTCTGTTTCTGAAGGATCATGAGTAATGATGCTGAACATTCAGCTTTGATCAAAGGAATAAATTACACTTTACTATATATTCACATAGAAAACAGCTGATTTACATTATAATAATATTTCACTGTTTTTACTATATTTGTGATGAAATTCACTAGTTCGTCGAAATTCGTCTAGTTCAGACGGCTGTTACCTGTGTGCAGTTCCTCCAGTTCTCTTTGCTGGGTTTGTCCTCCACAATCTTAGTCGCGTACTTCAAGGCCCTCGCGTACATTTTGTTTGCCAGCGCGTGTTTGTAGGAAAATGTTAAAACCTGCAGGCAGGAAATCATTGCGTCAAATAAAACAGCAGATATCGAATCAGGAGTCAAGCTTTATTTATACAGCACTTTTTACAGCACAGAGTTTCAAAGCAGCTTTACAGAGATAACAGGAAAATAATGCAACAAAGTTTGTTTCCAGAAGAAAATAGCGTCACAGTCCAGCTTAACTAAGTTCAGTGATGGTTAATTACTTTTTTACAACAAAAATTTATTTAGTTTATTTATATATATATATATATATATATATATATATATATATATATCCGCTCTGGAGAAAACTGTGATGTCATCGTCCAGCTCAGTTCACTTCTCATATAATGCTGTCAATGCAGGAGATCAATAATATTGTTGAATATTAAATTAAGGAGTCAGTCCTGAGTAGCGTACCTTAGAGTCGGTGAGCTCCGCCCACTTCTGCACCTCCCAGAAGGTGTCAGTCAAAGCTTTGGCCACGCCCCCCGGCTCGTCCTCAGACCCGCCCACTTCTCCAGCGCTGGCTCCGTCCTGATCCACCGGCTCCATCAGCTGATCGGCCAGAGCACAGCCCTTCCGGCACAGCGCGTCCAGCAGAGACGCCTTCTGCTTCTCCATGTCACTGCAGAACACACACGCCATTAGCACACCATTAGCACGCCATTACTGCTCCATGAACACGCCATTAACACACTATTACTGCTCCATGAACACACCATTACATGAACACGCCATGAACACACCATTACTGCTCCATTACTGCTCCATGAACACACCATTACATGAACACGCCATGAACACACCATTACTGCTCCATTACTGCTCCATTCACACCCTTAACACGCCTGTTGGCATTCACATTGTTTAAATGGATATTATAAGAACAGCAATAATAACAATCAATATTATTATAAAAATGTTTACTTCATTTAATGGTAATATATCACGGAGACTCACTAGTAGCCTAGACTTGTTGTTTAACTACTGCGCTCTGTTGCCGGTAGGCGTGGCCTCCTAGGGCAGCGAAGCCAGTGCATTCTGGGAGTTGTCGTCTTTCATCCACATAAGCCAAAAATACATTTTCTGGCTTTTCTCAGTCTAGAAAGCTCCAAATGCAAAAATAATTTCAAATTTTTTCTACATAAATGACCCATTTTAAATACACATTCATCTTTCCAGAGGTGAAGTATAATCCCTTTAACTGCAATCACAGTATTAGACAAAATAATTTAAATTTGACTTTTCCGTGAAATCATGTAGCCCATGTGTTTTGGCCATAGGCTGTAAAAATATGAGTGTAGTGTGCGTGACGTCACCCTAGTGTTTCTGAAGAGCGTTTTTGAAGCCCAAAGTGGGCGGAGCTGGTCGTCGCCATCTTGGCCGCGCGTCACTCCCAGATAAACAAACATGTGCAGCGAGGCGGATTAGCTGAGGTGACATGACGCTAACAAACAAACAGATAGTAGCGAAATCAGCGGCAATCCACCTGTCACTCAAGTGGCCAAGCCCTTAATTATGCAGAATTTCAAGGTTTAATATAATTTAAATGGATGAGTTATAAAACTATTCACCCCCCTCACAGTCATCATAAAGGGCAAAATTAGCAATATAGACCAAACCCACTTTTTGCACCAGGCTGTAAACATGGTTTTTTCTGCTGTAAAGTTGGCCATTTTAACATGGGGGTCTATGGGACTGACTCTCTTCTGCAGCCGGCCTCTAGTGGACAGTGGAGGAACTGCAGTTTAATCACTTCAGTGTTGGATTGAAGAGAGAGACAGGAAGGTTGCTGCTTGGTTTTGGCCCAGAATGCAGTGCTGCAGGCATGAACGGTGGCTCAGTACCTCTTGATAGCGACAGCATCGGGCCGCGGGTCCGTCTTCATGCTAAGGTAAACGGCCAGCGCCGTCGGGTCGATGTGTGACATCACCGTATCGGCCGCCGCCGCGATCTCTCCCAAACGCTTCAGCCGCTCCTGCATGAGACGGAGGGAGTCGGTCACGCGGGTTTGAGAACAAGCTCAGATTCAATTCAACAAACAAAAATTTTTCGGCCCTTACAGATAATTCTCCATAGTAAAGAAAAAAAAAATTGTTAACACTTTATTTTGATGGTCCCTTTTGAACATTCTGTTGACTTTAAGTAACTTTGCAACTACATGTCAACTAACTGTCATTAGAGTATTAGTAGACTGTCTGCTTAATATCTGATAACTCTTTATTGTGATGCTCCTCCAACAGATATTCTACTAACTGTAAGTAACTTTGCAACTACATGTAAAGTTATTATAACCCTACCAGTCTACTAATACTCTAATAACACTGCACCTACAGATCTACTAACTCTCATTACAAAGTTAATTATAGTCAACAGAATGTGTTAAAGGGACCATCAAAATAAAATGAAACCAAAAAATGATATACAATAACTGAAAAAGGTGTAGGCTGAAGCCTATGCTTATTATGCATACCCTTTATACATTTATTTAATGAGTGTCACTTTACTCTCTGGATTTGATTCATCCTTCGCAGGGAGTTTGACTGACAGGCGATCTGACCAATCGTAATCCGCCATTTTTGTCCGACAAAGCAGTCAGGAGAGTTAGTAGATTAACGTTGGAGGATTTGAACTTGAGAAACGGAGTACTGACGTCTTTCCGCAGTTAAAACAATAAATACCGTTTTGTGGCTCTTTAATGTGTCTGACAGATCGCTCAGTTAAAGCCGCTCGTGAACCGATCATCTCTTCCTCCTAGTTCATTTATAGCATCAAATAAACATGGATGAACATCAGAAGGAATGTTGTTTTAACTGTGGAAAGACGTCAGTACACTCCATTTCTCAAGTTCAAATCCTCCAACGTTAATCTACTAACTCTCCTGACTGCTTTGTCGGACAAAAATGGCGGATTATGATTGGTCGCCTGTCAATCAAACTCCCAGCGAAGGGTGAACGTCAGGTAGACGTGTGTGATGGGAGCGGTACCTTCTCGGAGTCGAGCTGATGGAGTCTCTGCACGTGCAGTGGGAGATGTGTGGGAAACGCCTCCTTCAGCTCCTCGTACAGCGACACACTGTCCAACCTGAACACAAAGGGTTAACCTCCTCAATGATGACCTTTGATCCAGGACATCATTAAACACTAACTGTGACTATATCAACATGCAATATTGCTGATGAAAAACAGACAAGACTAAAGTGTAGTTTAAACATTATTTCTCTATAAAAAAAAACCATAGGTGTTTATAACAAGCCACTTCACGTGTGCGGTTGCCAGATCTCAAGAGTTTAAATCCCCCAATCAGAGATTTTAAAAGTCCCCCTGTGGAGAAAATCCAGCTTTTAATGTTGTTTATGTGTCTATGTGGTGTTATTAATATGCTTTAAGACGCACCATGTGTAAGTTCATAAGTCGACAGCATTGCTGAGTATTTCCTCCTTAAAACTGCAGTGAACCAAAGACAGTCTCAAAAACACGGTGTGAAATCGCTGGTGTTTCTGACGTCACAAACGACCTTGGAACCAATCAGATCAACGTGTGATCGTCAACCAGTGGATCTCTGAGTGAGTGAGTGGAGGCGGGGCTCATTTGCATATGCATAGGACCGCGCATATTAAATGAGACAAGGGTGTCGAGTTACAGTCAAGATATTTTAAAAAGGTTTTTTTTCAGGAAAAAACATTTAATTATGTAATTTTGGTGATCAAAGTTGACTTTTAAGTGCTAAAATTATTGACAACAGGGGGACTTTAAAATTATAAATTTTCTGTGTGTTTTTTGTAATCTTCTCAATCTGGCAACCCTCTCTCCACACTGAGAATAAAGCGCAGGTGATCTGAGAGGTCTGAATATGATAAAAAATAAAAGACATCTGAATTAAAAAGCGCTGGTGATTCTGGAGTCGTTAACAGATGAAAACACAGTAAACGAGTGAAGACTGACTTGGTCATCCACTGGATCTTCAGGTCTCGCAGCGCCTCGCTGAACTCCTCCTTCACGTCCTTCTCCTTCTCCGCATCTTTCTCCTTCTCTTTGCCATTCTTGGTTTTGTTGGGAGCAGGAACCAGGTGGTAAAAGATCGGCACGATGTCCTGCGTGAGACCGAGAGCAGAGATGTGAATCACATTACCCACAAATCCATCTGTTCATGTGCATGCGACTGACTGACACTAACATAATCGTGAGAAACACGTCAATATACAGCCAGACTCGGGTATGAAACGCCAACCAACTAATGACTTTACTGCAGCAGGACGTGTTTATATCGTTTACGTGTGAGAGCGATGAAGACGCGCAAAATAAATGTGATTCATTCTTTTGAATCTTTTGATTTGAGTCCATCAAGTTAAAAAATGAAATAAAAAGAGTCAAATAGTTAAATTAAGGCAAGACACCACAGGTGAACAGAGTAAAAGATAACAGATATTCCCTCGATGATTAATCACAGTACATTAAGGCAACTGTTTTATATTGCAAGGGTTATGTTTAAATATGCAAATGAGGCATTAAGTAATTCAATATGCACCAATTTGCATACAGTTATATAGATATGAATAAATCTGCTGAAGTGGAGATTTCTGACTCAAACTCTCCGTCTTTAAAGATTAAATACAGAGGCTAATTGATAAAGAGCAATAAAACAAACTCTTGTGTGTTTTGGATGTTTTTCTTCCACTAGTCACATGTTATGGAAGCAAAATACAGCAAAACTGAGCAGTGCATGAAACACACTGGTTTAGCCTGTAGAGTCTCGCCTTAAATAAATTGCACAGGGTTTCATTTAATGGCTTATCAAACATTAACACGTGATTATCACATATGGAAAGCATCTTACTGTTGGATTTCCAGTGATACAAGATATTGGTCAAACTGCCCAGCACTAGTGTGTGTGAATATTGCCTTTAAAGGGATAGTTCAGCCTAAAATGTAAATAAAGTCATCATTTACTCACCCTGCTGTTGTTCTAATGCCGTACGGACACCCTTCTTTCTTTTTCGGACCACAAAAGGAGAATTTAATTTTTATTTTATTTTATAATGGCAGTGAATATCGACCAGAATCAAGCTTTTAAAAAAGACTCGGTATCACAGAATGATCCGATGCGACGCGTGTCGTATGTTCCACATGTTCTGGGGGTTCACGATATTGATTATTAATTATTTAATGATAATAAAATTTGTTTTTCTGTCTCATGAATGCAGTCAAGCGCAGAAGATCAACGACCAAGGGCAGGATTTTCATTAAATAATACATTACGTTTCAGTTTCAGTAAACCCCCAGAACACGTGGAACACAGAACACGTCGCGTCGGATCATTCTGTGATACGTTTGAGTGTTTTTAAAAAGCTACATGCTGGTCGATATTCACTGCCATTTATATGAACGAGCGCGAGCAACAACCCTATGCCATGTGCACTATGAGTGCTAAACAAAAGCTAAAACAATACAGTGCATGCAAATAATCAACACTATTACCAAATGCAATTAATTCTTAGGGAACATGCTTTGAAATATTTGTATAAATATTGAGAAAATGGGCAAAAAAACTAAAAAATAAAATAAAATTCTTACAAAATATAAAAATATTAAAGTGGTCATGACCTGCATTGATTTATAATGTTTCCTGTGGTGCACTTATAATGTTAGTATGATTTTTACATCAAAAATTTAACTATTACAGTTTTCAAGGTTATCTAATCGTGAAAAGTGTTGATTATAGCATTATATATAGATCGTGGCATGAAAGCTGATCACAGACATGTTGAGCGCGTGAATGAAGTGATCTCATCATTGCAACTCGGTTCCTGCACACTAACGAATGCTTTCATCATAACTAACAGTGCAAACACGATGTGAATGAGAGATTCGTTGATTATAACGGGAGTTTTGGCCCGAGTCCAGATCTCAGTCACTGATAAACTCAAGCCATTTGATTGACAGCTCCAGCGATTGTAAAAGGAGCGTTCTTTGATCGCTTTCTATATAATTTAATCAGTTTAAATAACAAGATTTTTTTTTTATTCTCCTTTTGTGGTCCGCAAAAGAAAGAAGGGTGTATGGCATTGAGGGTGAGTAAATGATGAGTGAACAATCCCTTTAAATAGATCATTTAATTGAGCCCCTGCAGTTTCTCATTATGTAATATAACAAGGTTCTTTTGAATCTCTACCCATTCAGTACCTTTTTAAATTTTCCTTGTCGTTTGGCTGATGCTTGTCCCTGCTGGTCAGAATAACACACATCAGAGAGAGAAGCACGCGCGCACACACACACACACACGCACACACACACACACACACACACACACACACACACACACACACACGCGCTCTCTGTCCTCTCTATCCTCTGCTCTCTACTCCTTCACATCATCATGATTCACTGTAAGTGCAGCAGTTTAGTGGATAATGACAGGATGATCATATACAGGACAGTGAGATGAAGATGATCATATACAGGACAGTGAGACGAGCTCAGAAGCAGATGCTTCATCACTGAAATGGTGCTGGTGTTCAGCTGATGCGTTTAGTCAAGTCACCTTCATTTAAAGCTGCTTTGAAACAATCTGTATTGTTAAAAGTGTTGTATACAGTAATAATAGGAAAGTAAAGTAAAGTTTAGGGCTGGACAGTAAAGCATTTGAACTCGCTCTGGATTAAAGCATGCCAAATGCACAGATGTAAATATTGTAAACTCAACTCTTGAATGACATACCGGTGTCATATAGTCTATCGGGAACCAGCACCATGACAGCGAAAAAGCAGCAAATGTGAAAGACATGCTCTACTATCACAAGTTGCTGTTTCTTGTTATTGTACTCGTAACAAGATTTATACGTGAAGTCATTGTGAAGCACAACCGCCACCAGCCGTGAAATCAGAAGAGAAATCAATTACTGATCAAATATTGAGCACACGTGAGTAGGGGTGTGTGATGTGCATCATCTACGAAAATATCAAATTTATGATCTGGACGCTGACACCGAGTACGTCACTCGTGTAAAAGCAAAACAAACAATGAGAGCCCATGCTTTGGTTGTGTGATGTAGTCTAGTAGAATGAAGTGAGAACGACTATCATATAGAAGTGTAAGACTAAAACCATATATTTATTTTTAGTCACATTTGTGTGTTATAAATTCACAATTGTGTGTTATATTAACTATATAACAGTATAATTTACTTATATAGTTTATATAAGTCTTAATAATTGACTTATAGCTATATAAGTCCATTATATAGACTTTATAACACGCAATTCTGACTTTATAAACACAATTGCGACTTTGTATCGAATAATTCTGATAAAAAGTCCGAATTATGCGATATAAAGTCGCAATTACCTTTTTTATTTTTTATACTGTGGCGGAAACAAGCTTCCATATAAACCAGCACACAAACTCACTACGGAAAATATAATCTAATTATTGTTACCAACAAAATCCCCCAAAATACGGAGTTGTACATTTCTGCCGGCATCGCACACCCCTACATGAGAAGACAGACGGGCCGACGGGAGCTGAGCGCCAGCATGCAGATCTGGAATGAGCGCCGGGTTTGAAGACTCACTGCTTTTTTGCCGAACTCACTCTTGGGCAGAACCAGAGAGCCGGTGATGTATCCGCCCGGGCCGGCACCTTTAGGGATCCTGAAACACAAACACAAGCATCTGCATCCTCTGGTGGATTTTTACAAAACAAACATTTCATTTTCTTGCAGGATTAACATTCATAATGCTTCTCTTTGTTTTTAAACCTTTTGGTCAAAAACACTCAGTCAGCGTCTGCATGTTAGTGAATCATGTCTGAGCGAATAAATCCCCTTTCTGATTTCTATGCAATGTCTAGGTTGTTGCTAAGGTGTCAAATGTGGTTTCTAGGTGGTGTCTGCTAGGGCATATCTATAAAAATGTACCACGATCCTCTGAGGTCACTAGCGCTGGCTGATGGGCACTCACTTGTCGTCAGGCAGAGCGGTGATGTAGAAGGGCTGCGAGGCGCCGGGGCTCAGCGTGAGGGAGTTGGACTTCTTCTTGGCCATCATGGCGGCCCGGTGCGTCTCGTAGACGTCCAGCGAGAGTGTGTTGGAGAGCCGGTGCGAGACGAGGAACGGCAGGTCCTTCAGACGCTCCAGCTCGCTCTGCTGCTCGTGACGCACCTGCAGACGCACGGTGTAATCGCCCTTCTCCAGCTTCAGGGAGTACTGGGGGAACAACACATCTCAGAGCCGAGACAACACTGGGGCTGACACGGGTCACAGCACTCACGGGCGGATCGATTACGGCTTTTGAGACACGGAACAGATTTCAGATCAGCAAAAAAAACATTTGGGGGGGGGATAAATAAAATAAATAATGCTTTTATTCATCAAGGATGAATTAACTTGATCAAAAGTGACAGTAAGGACATTTATAATGTTACAAAATATTCTATTTAAAGGGACATTAAGTACGAATTACTCCCATCTAGTGGTGAAATTGTATTTTGCATTCAAACGAATTGTGCTCTCCAGCGCCTCGCGTTTTCAAATGCGTGTTGCATCTACGGTGGCCGTTATGTACCAAAAAGCTCTGACAGGATGTCTTATAATGGCACTTCGTCAAGGTTTCCTTCGGGTGAACAGGTTTGTTATTTCAAACAAACTTCAAATTGACAATGAACAAACGAATGTTACAGTATGAATTAATGAGTGTCAAAAACATGAACTATTGTAATTGTTTACTCGTTATATTTTCTGAAGAACGTGCAGTGTTAGATATCATCATCAGATGATTCAACAGTAGGGAGAGGAAGAGGACAGAGAGGAAGAGGAAGAGGAGGAGAGCGAGAGTCAATACAACGAGCTACAAGAGAAGATCTTGATAGAATATAAAGTTTCCAAAGGCAGAGAAGAGAAGCGAACGAGGTTTGGACATTTTATATGTGGCTAGCAGTAACTGTAGCAATTCATGTTCATTCTCTGTACAATCTTATGCACGTAGCAAAATATTCACAACTTGAGCTAATTGATTGTTTATGAAAAAAGAGAGCTATAGAAAATGTTTCAGAGAGCAATGTTTTCTTTTGCATCAGTTACGTCACGCTGGCTCTGAACGAAAACGCGTTGGCGTACTTTTTGTCCCTCTCTGCTATTATAGTTTTTCAAGATGGCGGAACTACATGGAAGCCTCCGTGGACTCACCCGTCCCATGTATATAAATATAATAAATTCTTCGTTTACGAGGATAAATCCGATAATTGGCAGAGGTATTTCTACACCATTGGGGACATATTTCTGAATAAATATATTGATTTTAGATAATAAATTACCTAAAAAGTTACTCATAGTCCCTTTAAAATAATGCTGTTCTTTCGAACTTTCTATTCATCAAAGAATCCTGAACAACACTGATAATAATCATAAATATTTCTTGAGCATCAGATCATCATATTATCCTGATTTCTGAAGGATCATGTGACACTGAAGACTGGAGTAATGATGATGAACATTCAGCTTTGATCACAGGAATAAATTACACTTTATTATACGTCAACCAATCCAGCTTCTAGAAAGGGCATTCAACCGAGACTGCATTACTGTCGGACACAGAATCGGTTTTAAATCATCAGTTCTCATTTTCCTGAATCCGTCTACTGCTTTTGGGTCACAAAAATCACGATTCGGATTAATTACGGTTTTTGAGCCTCGAATCAATCATCTATCAGATCAGATTTAAAAAAAAAAAAAAATATATATATATATATATATATATATAAATAAATATAAATATATAAATATGGGGCTTTATATTTATTACTGAAAGATCACATGGAAGTTTTTGATATCACATTAAAAACTACTAGCCTAACTGATAAAGTTCAAACATTATTAAAAACAAGTGAACAGTCAGTAATAAAACAAGAACAAATACACACATTAGAAGCAGAGATGAACACTAAATAACAAGGTTACAAAGTTACCATAGTATTCAGGTACAGAAATTAAGCCTAAATGTAAAATAACACTATTTGTTCACTGTAGAAATTAAATATAGGTTCACCTTTGTTAAAGCTGTATTTTATTGTTTTATTAACATTAATGACACAGACGACAGCAGGAATATTAGTCTGATGTCACTTTAAGATCGAATAAACTGACACACATCCGGTTTGTTCCTCAACTGGTCACTGATGATATAACCGAGAGAATACACTTGCAGAGACGAGTGTTTAGACATAATTATGTGTGTATATGTCCGTTCAAGGGCAAGGAAACGCAAAAGTGTAATCAATTAGAGCCTCTCTCTCTCTGCGTGTGTGCGCATGCGTGTGTGCGTGTACAGATAACACGTGAGTCCCGATATTCGCCTTTTCTGTGTTTAAAATTGTTTGAATGTGTAAATTGGCGAGACAAAACATGTCCAAATGATAAACTTTCACTCTCTGATGGTTAAAACTAGCAGGTAAACCACGAATCGCACGCGTGCCGAACCGTACGCATCACGATCAGCTGAGATACTGTGCTGAAGACACGCACTGTGAAGGAAGGCGTTGTTCTGGTTACCTGGTGTGGGTAGGCATCTCCAGATCCCATGAGCCTCTTGTTCTGGTCAAACAGGAGCCAGAGCTGACTGTCAAACTCAGACTCGTATAATAACTCGCACAGCAGAGGACAGCTGGGCATCACCTCGCCGCTCTTGGGCTGAAACATCCACATACATCAGCCAATGTGGACACAACACACATAACTCAATGTAAAAACTAGCGCTGCACAATATATCGAAATATCGCAAATGTATATATGCAACATCTTGCAATAACTGGGGTCATGAACAAAAGACAACATCACTCACACTTTTAGCTATATAACTTTTGAAGCTTAAATATATATAATTCATACAGTGAAAACTAAGCAGTGTTTCATTTTTATATTTGATTATTCAGTTTCTGTTGTTAAATAAACCTAATGTAGGATAACCTTAAGCCCTAAACCCACTGATGTGACAGTAAAACACTAATGTTCACAGTCAGAAGCTGTGGGGATGCTTTCTTGTCACAAAAAAAAAAAAGAAAAAAAGTGAAAAACGTATGGTTATATAATTTTAAAAGGTATTTTACGTTTATTTAACACACTTTAAGCATTATCGTATCGCATTATTTAATGAGTTATCGCATTTTTCTTCAATATAGTACAGCTGGTAAAAACCCACCTGATGGAAATTATACGTGAGGACGATCTCGTAGAGCTGTCTGTTGTTGGGTAACACGTCTCTGAGGCCGAGGGCTTTGGTTTTAGCGCTCACAGGCCTATGGAGGAGAAACACACAGTAGAGGATCTTCATGCATATTTCATGAAGACAAGGATTTAAACACACTTCACTTGAAGATCTCCCAGAGGAAGGCTTTAGCGTATGTGGTTTAAACTGTATTTATGGGCACTACTGAACATCACTCTGACAGCGTGCGTGAGTATGTAAACTGATCACTAGACCAGGAGAGCAAGATGCTTCAAAGGCTTTACAAAAAATGCTAAGCTTTTTAAAGTCAGCATGAAATCAACATTTTAATGGTGCACATCATCATTATTGTGTTAAGTTCATGTTCCTGGTAATCTTGGATCAGAATAAGTTCCTCTTGCAGCATCTCTTCTCTGATGATGTGGGCGGGGCAACCTGTCACTCACATGAGATCAGCCAATAGCAAACCACAACCATCCAATCAGTTCCCCACAGACACAATCAAGCCCCGCCCACATGTGTTCTTGTTCCAGAAGCGCTTCACTCGACATACGACACAATAGAGGAGAAAAGACCAGCGCAACTTCACTTTCATGAGGAGTTTGATGAGCAAGTGTCAGTGTTTCTGCACATTATTCAGTGATCTGCGGGTTTACCTGAGGGGCTGAACCCAGTTCTTCAATGTGATTGTTGGGGAAACATCTTCATATCTCAAAGGAGAACAGACCTCAAAACTAGAAATCCCTTCAGAGGCGTGCTGGAGATACAGGAACACACGAAACAGAGTCCTTAATGAACAACAGCTGACACACGGCGCTTTAAAAGTTAGAGCTTTTAGCACCATGATTTTATGATGTTTTGAAAGTCTCTTACAGTCACCAAGGCTGCTTTTATTTGATCAAAAATACAGTAAAAACAGTGAAATATTATACCAGTGTAAATCATCTGTTTTCTTTGTGAATATATAGTAAAGTGTAATTTATTCCTGTGATCAAAGCTGAATTACTCCTGTCTTCAGTGTCGCATAATCCTTCAGAAATCAGGATATGATGAGTTGATGATCAAGAAACATTTATGATTATTATCAGTGTTAAAAAGAGTTAATATTTTCGTGGAAACTGATGCATTTTATTTTCAGGATTTTATTTAATGAATAGAAAGTTCAAAAGAACAGTATTTATTTTAGATAGAATCTTTTGTAACATTATAAATGTAAGTTTTGACCATTTTAATGCAGCCTTGATGAATAAAGGTGCTCTGAAATACGTAGGCCTGAACCGACTCACTATATGAAGAGGGGAGGGTGATGTCACCAGCCCGTGGAAGGAAATGACATAATCAATGTTGACGTCACCAAGACTCGCCCACCAGCGAGCGACACACAACTCCAGAGTCCGTCCTGGCTGAGAAGCACACACAAAGATGATCATGTGACCTGATCGACACAGCAAAACTAATATTAGAGGGATAGTTCAGCCAAACATGAAAATTAGCACTTTTATGATGATAGATGCACTTTTATGATGGACAGATGCACTTTTATGATGGACAGATGCACTTTTATGATGGACAGATGCACTTTTCTGATGATAGATGCACTTTTATCATGAATAGATGCAATTTTATGATGATAGATGCACTTTTATGATGGACAGATGCACTTTTATGATGGACAGATGCACTTTTATGATGGACAGATGCACTTTTATGATGGACAGATGCACTTTTATGATGGATAGATGCACTTTTATGATGGATAGATGCACTTTTATGATGGACAGATGCACTTTTCTGATGATAGATGCACTTTTATCATGAATAGATGCAATTTTATGATGATAGATGCACTTTTATGATGATAGATGCACTTTTATGATGGACAGATGCACTTTTATGATGATAGATGCACTTTTATGATGGACAGAGGCACTTTTATGATGATAGATGCACTTTTATCATGAATAGATGCAATTTTATGATGGATAGATGCACTTTTATGATGGACAGATGCACTTTTATGATGAGAGATGCACTTTTATGATGATAGATGCACTTTTATGATGGACAGATGCACTTTTATGATGGACAGATGCACTTTTATCATGAATAGATGCAATTTTTAAATGGACATCTGAACAGAAATGGCCATTCACTGCAATTATAAAGCTTGGAAGAGCCAGGACTTTTATTAATAAAACTCTATGTTCGTATGAAAGAAGAATGTCATATACACCTAGGATGGCTTCAGGGTGAGTAAATCATGGTCTAATTTAAATTTTTGGGTGAACTATCCCTTTAATCGCATATGTAAACTATGTCTGTATTGCGTACCAGCACAGGAAAAGCCTCCGTGAGCGAGCCGTTCTCCAGCAGAGACGAGAACTTATAAAACTCATTGGCTCGATACGCTCGCTGCTTCACCAGATGAACCGCATGCAGGACGAACTTCGACGACACGTCTCCAGAGTGAGACGTCAATGAGATCTCTGAGAAAATAATCATAGATCACAGATTTGCGTTGCACTGATGCATAATTCGTGCACACCAGTGTTGTCACGATAGCAACATTAAAGGAGTAGTTCACTTCAGAATTAAATTTCATGATAATTTACTCTCCACACGTCATCCAAGATGTTCATGTCTTTCTTTCTTCAGTCAAAAAGAAATTGAGGTTTTTGAGGAAAACATTCCAGGATTAATGACTCCAATGGGGTCCAACGTGTCGAAGGTCCAGATGTGAGTTTCAGTGCAGCTTCAAAGTCTCGACACGATCCAGTCGAGGAATAAGAGTCTCATCCAGACAAACCAGCGACATTTATAACAAAAATACACATTTATATACTTTTCAGACCTGCCAACATTGAAATATTTTTTTGCGTACAGCCGTCGGGGGGTTCACGTGAAAGTTGATTGGGGGGGGGGGGGTACGTACATTTAAGTACGTTGTAATTATACGTATATTTAAGATAGGCTACTTATTTTCTTATTCAAATATCTAAATATGATACTATATCTCACAGAAAAAAGGGCTTTCTTTGCAATTTTAAACATTGCACGATAACAGTAAAACGTCCGTCGTTTAACGAATTTTAAAAACACGGATGGATAATACAAAATTCTTTCTGACACAACCAAGAACAAAATTAACTTAGCCCGTCATTTTTCATTTTACAATAATCTTCTCTGTGTGTGCACGGTCTGTGTTTGTGAGAGAGAGCTCGCGCAGCAACTGATACACAACGGCACTTTTTGAACCATAACTAAGTAATTAACGCACTAGTTTTCATACAGAATAAATATGTAACATAATTAGGTACTTTAGTTATTATTATTAACACAATAACGTAACACATGCAGGCTACGTTTCGCAACACTGAGAATGATAAATAAACGCCTGTTTCTCCAGACACGCGCTTATCAGTAACTGTTAAATGAACGTTAATCCACAAATCACAGAACTTTCATAATCACTAAGCCTGCCATAGCGATTTTAATTTTATTTAGATTTATTGTTCAGCATTACTTAAGCATTTTATAATTTGTATGGCAGAATGTGTTCCTCTGACGGAGTATTTTAAGATAATCCATGCGATTGCGATTACTGCTGTCCCGTGTGATGATCAAATCCAGATAATTAACTCAATACAATATTTATATTAATATTTAAACTTTCCACATCCACCCCAGCGCGTTTACCTTCAGGAGTTATTAGTACTGTGACTACTGTAGCCTACACTGTCCTCGCTTGAACTCAGTCAGACGGCGGCCGCGGGAGCTGAAGGGGGATCGAGCGGGATCCTTTATCATGATAGGCCTTACATCTGTCAATCATCCGCGCTTGCTATGTGGGGAATGAACCCAGCGCTATGATTGGTCGAACTCTTCTTCTTTTACGGTTGCTTGATTTGAGGACTGCGCGTGAACAGAGGCGCGTCACCAGGTTTTTGCGTAGTTTAGAGTGACAAATCGTACCAGCGTACTTAGAGGTCAAAATGCGTACCCGCTACGCAAAATGCGTACGGGTTGGCAGGTCTGACTTTTAAACCACAAATGCTGGTCTTGCTCGAGCTGTGATGCGACACACATTACGTGATCAGGTTGAAAGGTCAAGCGTGACGTAGGAGGAAGAACCGACACAGTGTTTACAGAGCCAACATGCAAAGACTAAGTCAAACACATTTTACTAAATAAATAAATAAATAAATAAAAGGTAAAACAACGATGTCAGACGATTTTGAAGTTGGAAGAGAAAATAAGAGAGTTTTCTGAACCGGAACACGCGTGACCTTTTAACGTGATCACGTAATGTGTGGCGCATCACATCTAGCATTTGTGGTTATAAAATATATAAATGTGTTTTTTTTTCAGAAAATGGCCGCTGGTTTGTCTAAATAAGACTCTTATTCCTCGGCTGGGATCGTGTCAAGACGTCAAACCGTTGAAGTCACTATACGGAGAAAATCCTGGAATGTTTTCCTCATTTCTTTTCCACTGAAGAAAGAAAGACATGAACATCTTGGATGACGTGCGGGAGAGTAAACCATCAGGAGATTGTAATTCTGAAGTGAACTACTGCTTTAAAGATTTCTCAGCCAGGTAAACCAAAACACACATTACCTGCCCATGATGCTCCACGAGGAACTGTGATGAAATGCCGCCGGATCTGTCCTGGTCTGAAGTGGACGTCTGTGAACGAGACCTCCTGACTGAGAGGATCAGTGACTCTATAAGACACAAACACACGTCACACACCAGCAGAAACACCCCGTCACGGACGCAGGCGAGTGTAGTCGAACTCACTTGGCAGGGATTATAACCGTTATAGGCACTCTGAAGAGAGGACCGGCGCTGAGAGCCGACGTGTCGAATCCACACACCTGCAAAACACCATCATTAAAGGGATAGTTCACTTTAAAATGAAAATTAGCCCATGATTTACTCGACCTCAAGTCATCCTAGGTGTATATGACATTCTTCTTTCAGACGAATACAATCAGAGTTAGAGAATGTCCTGGCTCTTCCAAGCTTTATAATGGCAGTGAATGGCTGTTTCTGTTTTGAAGTCCATAAACGTGCATCCGTCCATCATAAACGAACTCCACAGGCTCCGGGGGTTAATAAAGGCCTTCTGAAGTGAAGCCATGCGTTCGTGTAAGAAACACAGGCGTAAGTCGAATCCGTATGTTCGTTTGGCCGAAAGCTAGTTATTTCACTTTATAAAGGTTTAAATATGAATATTTTCCTTACACAAACGCATGGCTTAACTTCAGATGGCCCCCCCACCACACACACACACACACACTTTTATGATGGACAGATGCACTTTTATGATGGACAGATGCACTTTTATCATGGATAGATGCACTTTTATGGACTTCACTGTCATTATAAAGCTTGGAAGAGCCAGGACATTTATTAATAAAGAAGAATGTCATATACACCTAGGATGGCTTGAGGGTGAGTAAATCATGGGCTAATTCTCATTGTGTGGGTGAACTATCCCTTTAACACACATCGCATTTCAGGACATTTAAATGCTGAGAGTGTGAGAGGTGTCGTGCCTCGGTGTAGTGAAGCCCCTCTCGAAGGCCCAGTGGGTCGATGCGCACGTTCAGGTGGCGGCACTGGTTCATGAGCTCCAGGTGCGACGGACAGTGAACCCAGGGAGCGTTGCAGACCAGAGCCAGATGCAGTTGCAGAGAGATACGGGCCGAGTTCTCTGTGGAGAAAAGTTGAGTTAGACTGGTTATGAGTGTAGTTAGTCTGGTTATAAGTGTAGTTAGTCTGGTTAGGAGTGTAGTTGAGGAGTTAGTCTGGTTATGAGTGGAGTTAGTCTGGTTATAAGTGTAGTTAGTCTGGTTATGAGTGTAGTTGAGGAGTTAGTCTGGTTATGAGTGTAGTTAGTCTGGTTATAAGTCTAGTTAGTGTGGTTATGAGTGTAGTTGAGTTAGTCTGGTTATGAGTGTAGTTGAGGAGTTAGTCTGGTTATGAGTGTAGTTAGACTGGTTCTAAGTGTAGTTAGTCTGGTTATGAGTGTAGTTAGTCTGGTTATGAGTGTAGTTAGTCTGGTTATAAGTGTAGTTGAGGAGTTAGACTGGTTGTAGTGCTAGTTGAGTTAGTCTGGTTGTAGTGCTAGTTTAGTCATTAGTCTCGTTATGAGTGTAGTTGTTGAGTTAGACTGGTTATGAGTGTAGTTGAGGAGTTAGACTGGTTATGAGTGTAGTTAGTATGGTTATAAGTGTAGTTAGTCTGGTTATGAGTGTAGTTGAGGAGTTAGACTGGTTGTAGTGCTAGTTGTTGAGTTAGTCTGGTTGTAGTGCTAGTTGTTGAGTTAGTCTGGTTGTAGTGCTAGTTTAGTCATTAGTCTGGTTATGAGTGTCGTTGTTGAGTTAGACTGGTTATGAGTGTAGTTGAGGAGTTAGACTGGTTATGAGGAGTTAGACTGGTTATGAGTGTAGTTGAAGAGTTAGTCTGGTTGTAGTGCTAGTTGTTGAGTTAGTCTGGTTGTAGTGCTAGTTGTTGAGTTAGTCTGGTTGTAGTGCTAGTTTAGTCATTAGTCTGGTTATGAGTGTAGTTGTTGACTGGTTATGAGTGTAGTTGAGGAGTTAGACTGGTTATGAGGAGTTAGACTGGTTATGAGGAGTTAGACTGGTTATGAGGAGTTAGACTGGTTATGAGGAGTTAGACTGGTTATGAGGAGTTAGACTGGTTATGAGTGTAGTTGTTGAGTTAGAC
The DNA here is from genome assembly GCA_031834385.1 of Semotilus atromaculatus. NCBI lineage: Eukaryota > Metazoa > Chordata > Actinopteri > Cypriniformes > Leuciscidae > Semotilus > Semotilus atromaculatus. The sequence continues at coordinate 190,854 of JAULUF010000087.1, forward strand.
TGGTTATGAGTGTAGTTGTTGAGTTAGACTGGTTATGAGTGTAGTTGAGGAGTTAGACTGGTTATGAGTGTAGTTGAGGAGTTAGACTGGTTATGAGTGTAGTTGAGGAGTTAGTCTGTTATGAGTGTAGTTAGTCTGGTTATGAGTGTAGTTATGAGTGTAGTTGAGGAGTTAGTCTGGTTATGAGTGTAGTTGAGGAGTTAGTCTAGTTGTAGTGCTAGTTGATGAGTTAGTCTGGTTATGAGTGTAGTTAGTCTGGTTATGAGTGTAGTTGAGGAGTTAGTCTGTTATGAGTGTAGTTAGTCTGGTTATGAGTGTAGTTGAGGAGTTAGTCTGTTATGAGTGTAGTTAGTCTGGTTATGAGTGTAGTTGAGGAGTTAATCTGTTATGAGTGTAGTTAGTCTGGTTGTAGTGCTAGTTGAGGAGTTAGTAATGTCAAGTGTCCATTTATACAGTTCTTTAACAATATAGAGTGTTTCACAGCAGCTTTACAGTGATAATAGGAGATTACAGTAACAGAGATTGTTTGGCTTTACAGCAGATCTATCCTTTATTGTCCAGATAAAGTTAGTTTTGATTGATTCACTTCCATTGCAAAGATCATTAGTTATTAACTTAGGGGCCGCTAACACGACACCGCTCTACAGAAACAGAAAACTACTTGGGCGGAGTGATTAGGGCAACACTCTGAGGAACTCTCTGCTCCTCTCCATGGGGCTTCACAGGCGCTGCGAGCAAATCCCTCCGCCCAAGCAGCAGTGCTTCGCCTTCTGAGAATATAGTTCCCAGTATATACGGTTAAAAGATGCCTGTGTCTCATATGACCTTGTTATTTGTTCACACTGTGACTATACAAATCACAACATAAATAGGAAAATGTTGGTGTTATTTTGTGACTTATTAGGAGCAGTATGCTAGCTGGAGCCATTTACCTCCAGTCTTTGTGCTAAGCTAGGCTATTGGTGTGTGCGTCAGAGTTACGGCACACACAAAGATGAGAAGGGTATGTGGGGACTTATCTAACTCTGGAGGATACGGGGAATAAGCTAAAGTCACAAAAAGTCGGCGTGTTCCTAAGGACTAAAATGATTGACTACAGGGGGACTTTAAAGAAAACAAGTTGATAAAAAGATTAAATCCAATATATGGTGGTAATATAGCATAATGAGAGATTTATAAGCTATTTTAAAACCAGGTAATTTTAACCCCAGAACACCAAATTAGGTGTGTCCAGCACAATGTAACGGTTGAAATGAGCTTGAACACATTCAGTTCCTCTGTGAAGTGTAGTGAGTACCGGAGTTCTCTGGAAACACCGGCTCGATGCCGACGGCGTGATCGGACGGGCCGGTGACGTGGGTCGGTTCCCTGAGGTAGATTCCTCTCTGAGACCCTACGGTCACGCTGAAGCCCAGGCCACTGGTGGGCAGAGACACGTGTTGCATGAGGTAGTCGAACGCACGCTCCACCTGCGCATCACACAAACACACACTCATGATCCGTGAACATGAGCACACACACACACACACACACACACTCGAGCACTTGAAGGATGCCATGACCCTGTGCAAACACTTCTATATCATCCACCTGGGCATCACAGAAACACAAGCAGCGCTTCCATTACCCTTCAAATTGCGCAAATTGAAATTGAAAATACGGCCAATGGAGAAACGTCAATTTCACGCAAAAAATCCCATATTTCGCAAAAATGTTTTTACTCTCGCATGAGGAGGTTTTTCAGGCAATTCGAAAAAGAAATATTTCGCGAAACTGCAATGGAAACAGTTTTTGTACATTTACAGGTCACATGGTGTGCGTATGTGTGGACAGTAGATGAGACGGTTCTTTATTAATCTCATAAAAGACTAAAGAATTACAGGAATACTGGATTAAACCTCTAAGAAACGCCACAATCAAGATCTCGAAGCAGAAATGAGGAGAAACACCAGAAACTCCTCATACGAGGCGCTCTCAGTGTAAGAGTCTGTCCTTGACATTAAAGGGGTCATGACATGTTTTTTTGTTTTTGTTTTACTGTTCCCTTAGGTGCAATTATAGTATTACTATAGTTTTTTGTACACAAAAAAATAAAAAAATTTAGTGATTTATGACCTTTTCCCACCCTGTTTCTCCCCCTCTGATTCAAACAGTCTGTTTTGGAGGTGTTTCCCCTTTAAGAGTTCAGTGTTAACGCCCACTGTTATGATTGGCTAACGTCAGTGCTGCTTATGCATAAATTATTAACGTTAATAATTTTTTTACACAATGCTCCACCACGTGAAACTTCGGTCTTCCGATCTTTTACCATCGTGTCAATTCTCAATTGATTTTGATTCATATGTACGAGGGAGGGAGAGAGGGAGAGAGAGAGAGAGCAAGACAGTTCTCTCTGGCTGCATTTACACTGCAAGTCTTGATGCCCAAATCCGATTTTTTTGACGACCCGCTTACATCATCTTTTAAAAGTGACCCGTATCCGATATTTGCATTTACACTATACACTGCCAAAACAACCCAATATAGACGTTCTGACCCGGAAAATTAAGTAAAACAGCTGCGCATATGCAAACGACTGGTACGTCACTTCGTATCGTGACGTCACTAAGTTCAAAGGATCCAGAACGAGCTGTATTTAGAGCTTGATTAAATAAATGCTTCGTTTATAATGGGGAGGACGTCTTAAGCTATGAAACTTGCAGGAGGTTTTAATGGTACAAAGATCTCTTAAATACCAAAAGATCAAGGCAAATTTGGTTTCTCATGTCATGACCCCTTTAATGTTGTATAACACACACACGACTCCTTCCATTAATAATAACGGCCAGTGCTTTGGCTGAGATATACGTAAACCTACTAACATCCGCCGCCATGATTGTTGGAATGACTTATGGCGAGAGGAAGAAATCAAATTTTAGTTGCATAACATCGGATAATGGATACGCCGTAATTTCGCGTTTTTTATCGACGTTTAGAAAATCTGTAATGGAAACGCAGCTACTGACATGATCCATGAAGACGAGCCCGCTCTGTGGCCGCAGTACCTGAATGATGCCGTGACCCTGTGCAAACACCTCGATATCGTCCACTTTAAGAGCCGTGTTCTCCAGAGCTCGCCGCACCGCCGGCACCGCGGGACGCACGCCGTTCTGCTTCAAACCTGCCACACACAAACACACATTTAATGTTTTAATTTTACTTTGAAATTTTAGATTTTTAATTAATTTTAAACTTTGACATTTTTATAGGTTTAGATTTTTCATATTTGTTTGTAAAAAGTTTCAAAATCTAGAAATAAATCGAAAAGAAAAAAATGTAAAATTTTTTTTTAATTATATATCTATTCTTGCATCCCCAAACGGCGTGTGTGCACCTGAGAGCACGAGAGCGATGCCCCCGCAGGCGTTGGGCGAGGACATGGAGGTGCCGTTCATGAGCTGTGTGCCGCGGAGCGTCCAGTTGGGAACGGAGGCGATGGCTCCGCCGGGAGCGCTAATGCTAACGCCCAGAGCGCCGTCAGTGCTGGGCCCGCGCGACGACCACGTGTACTGGTTCGGGGGAAGCTTCTCTCTCAGCGAGTATTCGGCCACCATCATGTCAGGCGTCACGTAAGCGCCCACACCTGCACATCAGGGTCATCAAGTCAGAGCTGATTATACATTATTATTATCATTATTGACATCACATGTCAGCAGCAATGCTAACGTCAAGTGTCAAAATTCAATTACAATTCTGGTATCGAATACTTGTTATAAAACTGAAATTTAGATTCCTCTTATTGATTCCTTTGTGAGCATTTCAATATAACTTTAAACCATTTTTTTTTTTGAGAGCACCACAAGTCTCTGTATAAAAACGCAATGATATGTATTGTGAAAAACGCTGAGTCACGTGTCCGTACCGATCACACTGCTGGTGGTTCCTCCGGGACAGCCAACGGTGGACAAACACGGGCCGTTATTCCCAGCGCTCGACACGAACAGAACGTTATGCTTCTGCACCGCCTCCGTGATGACCTCACAGATCCTCCTGAGGAACAAGCAGACGCACGTGTGAGTCGAGGACTGGACATGACCAGCTCTAGGAGCAGTGTTGGGTGTAGCTAATTACTGAGAGTTATTATGTACCATTAGTTACTGTCATTTAATTACTTTTCCTTTGAAAAAGTAAAGTAAGGGATTACTCTTAATTGTTCTGTAATTTAATTACAGTTAGGGCTGCACAATTTATCGCAAAACCGCACACGATTTGGCAAAGGATGTGATTATTTTATGCGCAGCTTGTCAGTGCAGTGCGGATGACCGGTAGTAAACGCTGCTCCATTTGAACACCAGAGGGCGCTCTCACGCATAAATATGCCCCGCTGAATAAACAGAAGATGAAATGCTTTGATTGATTAAACATGACTTAAAAATCCATGACTGCCTTATTCTGTGTAAGAAGCCCCATCATCTCACAAATTATGCTCATCTGTCATTATAAAGTGAGTTTGGAGTAAATGCATGTTATTAAATGTTGTCTTTTGTTGGACAAGAGGTTCATAAATGCTTCTCATGTGTGGAAAGATGTTTGACGCGTGTTGCTTTTTCAAATGCAGGTTATAAGAGACTGAAACTCTCAGTGCTTTCAGAGTGAGCAGCGTTTACTGAGCCGTGCTTCACTGACAAGCTGCACATTACAGTCAATCACAGCCTTTGTGATTTCAAAATCGTGATAAGCCATCTCGATTTAAGTGCGATTACATGTAAATTGCGATTAATCGTGCAGCGCTAATTACAGTTACTTCTGATGTAATCGAGCCAAATACTGTGTATAGACCAATCCGATCTCACAGCAATCGTATGCATTTTATGAGGTGGCTGAACCGTATGACGTCACTCGTACAAATTCGTACGAATTGCTGTGAGATCGGAACCACTGGTGTAAACTAGAACAATTCTATATAAAACAACAGTGGGTTTAAAAAATTTTTTGTCTGTATTGTCTGATGTTAAAAAGTATGTTTATTATGTAACCTTCTCCCTTTAAATTGTTTTAGCATAATTCATGCAATTTTATAGTATTTATTTGAAAGAATTAAAACTTTCATGTCTATCCTTGTATTATTCAGCTGGTTGACGTTGATATGGGATTTAGAAAGTAATAAGTAATTAAATACTTTTTAGAGAGAGAAATTAGTACAGTAATCTAATTACACTGTTGAAGAGGTAATTAGTAACTAGTAATTCATTACTTTTTTAGAGTGACTTACCCAACACTGCTTAGGAGCAACTAATTACTCAAAGAATCCAACGACTAGTTCTGCGTGTGTAATGAGAAGCTCACCCTGAGTTTGGCCAGTGCGTCGCCTCGCCATAACTGTAGTTCACAAGATCACACTTGTAGTTTATGACTTCAATCATCTGCAAGAAATAAACAAACAATAAAGCAACTCGTCACATTTATAAACGTGTGAATGTGATCAAGTGCCTGTATTTGCAGGATATTTTCTCCTGTCCTCGTGTTTGAATCAGTGTTTTGGTGAGTTTTAGTGAATCGTATCATCAACGTGATGTTTGAGAATCTTTCTCTTTTAAAATAAATGACACCCTTGTTTTGATATTTTGTATCTAATGAATGACATATATAATGTGTCTATTGTATTATATCTCATAATCTGACTTTAAAGATCGATTTTAATCCAATTATATTAATCAAATGTATTAATTTATTATTTTTTTTAATCAAACTTCATGTATTTCTTTAAATATTGAGGGAAAACAAGTCCGACGAAGTACTAAACGACTAAAACTCAAATAAAATAGAAATATATTAAAATAAATCTAAAAAGCACATAGCAGAATGATTCAAGCCTATACTAAAAAATGGAAAATATATAAATAAAAGCTCACTAAAAATACGATAACGGCATGTAAATAACACTTGAGTAACCCTGAATCAATAGTTCTTGATGATGTCACTCATGTTTACACCTGGTCATGCGTTTACTGATCGGGTTTACCAAAACGATTCCATTTACACCTGTTCACATAAATGTTTTTTCACAAAACGGATATAAATCCGATCTTCAGTTCCCGCGCTATATGCAGATTTAAGAGTTCACTTCACCGAAAGCAACAGATATGAGCTGCGTTTTATTGATCATCAGCTAATTTCAAAATCAAAGACCCTGGAAAGATCATTTCGTTTCTTTACTTTTCATGAAGATGATTGTGTGTTAAGCATCTGTGACTTAATCATACTTTGATTTGTGATAGTTTGCGCGCTGGCTTGATGACCAGATGCTCACTGGGACTAGCGGTGTTGTGCGCAGCAGCACTAGCGCCATATATCTGGCTATAACATGACATTAGCCTATAACACGCTCTCACACGTTTATTTTTTAGCATTGTTGGAAGGAGGAAAATTAATATACAGATGAAACTCGAAAAATTTGAATATCGTGCAGAAGTTCATGTATTTCAGTAATGCAAATTAAAAGGTGAAACTAATATATTTAACATATATAACTATATACATGTGCATGATTATACTTTTCAGAGGGCCGACATTTCTGTATTTAAAATCTTTTTTTTTAGTGATTGCATGTAATATTCTAATTTTATGAGATTTTCAAAAGCTGTAAGCCAAAATCATCAAAATTATAACTTTTGCACAATATTCAAATTTTTCAAGTTTCACCAACCAGATGCATTTACACTTGTCTAGTGTCGAAGGCCCAGAACACCTTCTGATGCGATCGGATTTAAACCCGTCTCTAATGTGTTCCGGAGGGTGTTTACACCTGGACTGTTCATCGGATCACAGAACACGCATGAAGTGGCCCTGTGTAAGGGCCCGTGGTGATGATTGACAGGTGATTCTCTCACCGCTCGTATGAGGCCGGTGCCGGTCTCCATAGTGCTGAGGCGCGTGTCTCCGATCTTCAGCGCCAGGATCTGGGCTCCCGGGGCCACGCCGTTGCGCTCGGGCTCCTCGGGGAAGTGTCCCGCTGCGATGCTGGCCACGTGTGTCCCGTGAGCTCCTGCAAACACACACACATCAGTGAACCAGTTACACATGCATTCAACTCCACGAAGGACTATCTTTTCTCTGTAGTGGAAAACAGCATAACACATGTTTCTGTGTCACTATTGACAGTAATGCACAGACATCTGGGGTCTCGTTTATAAAACTGTGCGTAGGATCCTTACTAAAAGTGTACGTGCGCCCGAAAGCCACAATTATTATTTTATTAAATTATTTTAGCCAAAAAAACAGAACCTGCGCAACATTTCCTTTATAAACCCAGTCAGTGATATATTGTGTTCACATTAGAGATGCGCGGATGGGCTATTATTTCATCCGCAACCGCATCACAAAACTCATCATCCGTCCGCACCTAAGTTTTTGACCAATTTTCAAAACCGCACCCGGCGCACCGCCCGCCATCCGCTGATTGGGCGATACAAGGCGCTGCTGATGACAGCCGCGAGACTAGAAAGATCTCAGAATATCAGCAGTGAACTCCGTCTCCGATCGGCACGCAGGGACAAAAATAAATAAATAGCCTAAATTAAACGCACTTCGGCAAACCTGACTGTGGCGAGGGGGGCGTGGTTTTGCGAAGTCTGTAGCGGGAGAGAAAGGACGGAGCCGCGCGGTGAGTAAGTAGGTCAAGTGCAGATGATGAACACCTGTGTCTGATTGCAGTAATTGGCGTGGAGAGACCGCATATAACCGGCGGGAATGAGAGAGTGAGAGAGAGAGTTGGACTGGGACTTTGCACGCGGCTACTGCAGAAGCAAGTGTTGGATCGCGGGTTTTTTTATGCTGTGTTACCGTGGTAACGCGGCGAATGCGCTACTGTGCGCCCAAGCGGCAACATTCTAATCTGAAACATGAAGCCTACCCGGAAGTGCGAAAAACTGCAATACATCTAAACTCCTCTAGGGGCCGGTCCCAAAAGGAGCAGATGTCCATAGACCCCCATGTTAAAATGTCCCGTTTTCACAGCATAAACTCATGTTTTTACAGGTTGGTCCCATGGACTTTTATTGTATTTTTCGATAGGTTCCGAGTGCCTGACAACTGTGAGGGGGGTGAATTTTTTTCTAACTCGTTAGTTTAGATCGTATTTAGATATAAAATGTATCACAAATAAGGTCGGTTAACTTTGATTGACAGCTGATAACGGGCTGCGCCGAGTGAAATTTGACGTCTCGGCCATGATCTGACACAACACATCACACCACCTCTGTATCCTTTCTGAACATTTGTATTTTTGATTTCCCAAGATTTTGCATGATGGCGCCGCCCATACCCCCCATAAACGGCTTCAAAACCGTTCTTCAGAAAGTCTATGGGTGACGTCACAGACGCTTTGTCCATATTTTTTACAGTCTATGTGTGCGCCTCGTTTCTTTTTGTTTTTCTGAATAAACGCGAGTCCCAGTCACGCCGACCCTGTCTTCTTCGTTCCACACACACTGAACCTCTTCACACCGACCTTATCTGATAGGCTACTGTACAATATTTTCCTTGTAGCCTAATAGAAAACGCATTTTGGCACATAATTTGGTTCAACCGCCCGCCACCCGCCCGAATTAATAAAAAAAATGTTTTTGTCACGTCATCCGCGGCTGTAACCGCCAACCGCGCATCTCTAGTTCACATGCTAAAACATAGTTTAAATCATTCTTTTATGCAATTAAACTGTTATTGAGAAATACAAGCACTGTATTTATGATTAGGCATATATGACATATATAATTTATATTATATATAATAATATTCATATTTTATATATAAATAAATAAAAAGTCTTAAATATATACATGCACGTGCGTTTATTTATATACACAGTACATGCACATATATTATGTAAACACAAACTTTTATTTTGGATGTGATTAATCGTTGCCTAGCACTAGTTTTTATAAATCACAATATATGTGTATCATTAGTAAAGTCTATTTATGTTTATGTGTATGAATATTTTGAGTCATTTTTTTATATTTTTTTATCAGGTTTTGGCGAAATGCTGGCTATGGAGTCCATTACAAATTTCCCAATCAATATTTGCCTAAGTATATTTAATTTCATGTGTGTGATGTGGCGTCCGCCTGTTCTGTGCGCCGGTCATAAACGCGGCGTCTCGCTGTCGTCAGTCTCACCTCCGCTAGTGACGATACACAGCGTGTTTCCCTCGTCGTAGATGTTCAGCGAGTAGTTGAGCATCTCTGCGTGTCCCAGCGTGGCGTACTCCTGTTCCTCTCGGTACGAGCGCAGGACGGTGCAGGACGACAGATCTCCGGTCTCAGACGTGTCCACCACAGCCCTGACACACACACACACACACACTCGTCAAGTCGAGACACCTTCATCCATACAGCGCTTTAACACTATAGAGTTCCACAGCAGCTTTACAGTGATAACAGGAGATTACAGGAACACAGATTGTTTGGCTTTACAGCAGATCTAGAATAAAGTTATTGTCCAGATAAAGTTAGTTTTGATTGATTCACTTCCGTTGTAAAGATCATCTCCTCTCACTCACACACTGAGGCCGTTTCATACTTCCAGCGAAATTGAAGAACAAACTGACGTCATTTCGTACAAAATCAGGCCAAACGAAGTTCATTTGAAGAGTTTGAAACATCTTTCTGGAGAAGTTCGCTTTAACCGCGGCGCTAAACACCTCGGAGCTCCCATTGGCCAGTGTGCTGATGATGTAATAAGTGGGTGTGGCTCTGAGGCTCCGCCTTCTTTGAAAAGGAACGAATGGTCATCACTATTGTCCGGTTCATTTCTTCTGTTCAGTCAGTCGAGGTAAAAGCATGAACACACTGGAGAGCTGCGTTACAGTAACGAAAAACGGACACTTTTTCATGTTGAATACTGTAAATCTAAATAAATAAACAAGACTGGAATGCAAACATATCTTCATCTATATCGGCCATTCCCAAACTGTAGTCCGCGGATACAGTAACATTTTTTTACCTTCATTTTACCAGGAAATTCCCATTAAAAAAAAAAAAGTAAAAAGAATATGTAGGCCTATATTGAGATAAATTGTAAAGTTATTGTGTCATATAGGCATAGGTTACCAATAATCAAGAGATTGACAGTGGGCATCTACGAGCCTTTATACGCAGTTTATATGAGACGAAATGTTTATAAATGGAATGAATAAGGCCTCTTATTATTTTAATTTCCAGTTAGTTTCTTGATCTCGCTTTTCTGAAATGTTTTGTGGATGTGGATGACAAACTCAAGCCTACTTTTTGAGGACTTCTAAAAATCTGAAGATTAATAATTAATGCAGGTTTTGAAATGTTGACAATATCCCAGTGTTCTTATTACTGTATAGATGTCGTACACCATTGCTATGGAAATAAGCCTGTTGTTCAAATGAACCCGCTTATGCCCGCGGGCGCTTGAGTAAATAAATAAGTTAAATATGTGGCAGCCGTTGTGTGCAGTAAACTGTCTTTTAACAGGCCTGTTGTTCTGATGTGATGATGTTATAGTTTTAGTGCCAGTAAGCCTATTTAGAGGTGCGGATTAATTCAGGTAGGACTGTGTGTAGACATATTATTATGTGTATTATGTCAAATTATTGGTCCACACACACAATAAGTTTGAAAACCCCTGACCTATATGCTTGGTTTTCTCATCACTGACATTTTTGTTGTGCATTTATTTAGTAATTTAGAGGACAGCGTGCAGCACGTTTACATATGCGAGTAAATGGAGTGTATTTTAGTTGTGCATGTTCTGACCTCCATGTGGCGCCGTCGTGCCACGACACACAGTCATAAACCGGCCCTGGGTCGCTGTACTTCTTCTCCAGGGTTCCCAACAGCTCCACGTGACACTGAAGCTCCTCCTTCTGTAGCTTCTCCATCTGAAAACACAGAATTTTTATTTTATTTTATGGAATATCACAGTTTATTATGATGATTTATCCATCAACATCATTCAGAATCAGAATCAGTTCTTCTCTTCTCTGATGATGTGGGCGGGGCTATAACCTGTCACTCACATGAGATCAGCCAATAGCAAACCACAACCATCCAATCAATTCCCCACAGACACAATCAAGCCCCGCCCACATGTGTTCTTGTTCCACACACAGACACTTGGGGTCATTGTTATAAAGTGTGTGTGACCTGTGAGGGGTTCGGGTGACTCTGCTCGAACTCCTCCGTCCTGCGACTGGCCTCGGCGAGAGCCGATCTGTGTGCCGGATCCCACAGCTTCTCCTTACGCTCTTTCTGGACACACACACGGGGATATCATGACATCATCAGCACGCGCTTGTCTGAAGCCCACACACACACACACACACACACACACACAGGGCTGGGCATCGTTTCAATCTAATGATTCCGAGTTTTAATGATTCCAAATCCAATTTCGATTCTTATCGATTCCTAATTTCAATTCCAAAAAGGTAAAAAAATAAATAAATAAACCTTGGATATCTTTCACATTTAGTCTTATTGCAAAACATTTGATTGTAGCTGAATATCATGAACAAAAATCAACTACGGCTACCATAGAAAAACAACTAGCCTAACTAGTATAAACTTCAAGCATTATTAAAGACGATAAACACTCAGTAATTAAAAAAGAACAAATAAAAAATTAGCAATGGCAACAAAAGACACAACGATTAGTGTTTTAAGATGTTCAGGTACAGAAACTGTAATCTGCACTTTATAAATAAAATATACATTACAAATATAGTTACAAAAGATATTCAGTGAATTTTCTCATTGTTGTTTGATTAGTGTTATTTATTATGGAGACGGGAGTTGCCGTCACTTTAAGGCCCAATAGTTACACACGCCTGGATCCTCGCGCTCGAATGGTTAAAGTCATATTGAAATGCTCACAAAGGAATCGAAATTAAAATTGTATGACAAGTATTCGATTCCAGAATTGGAGTAGAATTTTGCTCCCCAACCCTCGTCACGTGACATCAGCCGGACGTTACCTGTATTCTCTCTTTGAGAGCTTTCGGAAAGAAATCATAAGCGTTCTTTATCCCGATGTGATATTTCCCAGTCGGATTCTCCCAGTCATCGGGAACCTGGAGAGAGACAGGAGAACCTTCAGTCACCGACACACTGTTCACACACAGGCTGAGGCACACACACGTTCAACTCATACTTACCCTGATACAAAGAAACATTAAATTCTATTTAGCATTATTTTAAACCATGCTGTTGACATCACGGCACTTTTTTAATTGATAGGTTTGAATAATCTTTATACATATTATTATTATTGTGCAACGCTTGGAAATGTGTTCAATTCTGTGTTCCTGTCAGCGCGCGAGTATATACACGACCAGCCAAAGTTTTGGATCTGTAAGATTTTTAATGCTTTTAAAAGAAGTCTCTTCTGCTCACCAAGGCTGCATTTATTAGATTAAAAATACAAAACAAACCCAGTAATATTATTGTAATGTAAATCATCTGTTTTCTATGTGAATATATAGTAAAGTGTCATTTATTCCTGTACATATTAAAATCCTGAAAATAAAATGTATCAGCTTCCACAGAAATATGAACTGTGTTCAACACTGATAATAATCATAAATGTTTCTTGATCATCATATTATCCTGATTTCTGATGATCATGTGACACTGAAGACTGGAGTAATGATGATGAACATTCAGCTTTGATCACAGGAATAAATGACACTTTATTAAAATATATTATATACACAATATATTAAAATAGTTATTTTAAATTGTCATAATATTAACAATGTTACTGTTTTTGTTGTTGTATTTTTGATCAAATAAATGCAGCCTCGGTGAGCAGAACAGACTTTTTTTAAAAACCTTACCGATCCAAAACTTGTGACTGGTAGTGTATTCATGTATAATAATCCCTAATAAAAAGATATAATAAAAATCCCATTATTTTAAACCATGCTATTTTTTTTTATAAATCCAAGAGAGTGGCTGGCATCATGGCACTATTTTAATTGATAGGTTTGAATAATTAAATATTTGTGTTCGACATGTATTTATGGATATAAATATGACACCAGAGCAAATTTCCACTCTGTGACAAAAAAGACCAAACAAAATTCTAAATAAAGATACATTTTCATAAGGTGAAAAATGAGACCCAAACAGGTTATTGATATAGTTTTAGTAACCCGAGCGACTGAAACCTTGCGTAACGTGATGAGTGTGAAGTGTGACGGATGGATATGAGATGTGTGTGTGTGTGTGTGTGTGCAGGGCGAGGCGTCTGGCCGTACTGTGAGCGTGCGCCCCGTGAGTCCCGGCAGGACCCCGTCCTTCAGCTCCGCCACGCTGCTCATGTCCACGTCTCCGCTGCCCGTCGTGTCGATGATGTCCACGATCTTCGGCTTCCCGTCTGTGGTGATCTGAAGAATCAGACACATCGGATCAGCTTACGGGAAAAGATGCGTCTGGAAACTTAGATGTTAGAAGAGCTCCGGACACATGACCCCGGTGTAGCCGGACGAGCGTTACACGGGATCTTCCTTTTCACAGGGGAAGTGATCGGCTGACAGACCGAAACAACACAACTAGAACAGCTGACAGTTGAGTGTGTGTGTGTGTGTGTGTGTGTGTGTGTGTGTGAGAGAGAGAGAAAGAGTGAGCGAGTGTGAGAGTGAGTGAGTGAGTGAGTGAGTGAGTGTGTGTGTGTGTGTGAGAGAGAGAGAGAGAGAGTGAGTGTGTGTGTGAGAGAGAGAGAGAGAGAGAGAGAGAGAGAGAGTGTGTGTGAGAGAGAGAGAGAGAGAGAGAGAGAGAGAGAGAGAGTGTGTGTGTGTGTGTGTGTGTGTGAGAGAGAGAGAGAGTGTGTGTGTGTGTGTGTGTGTGTGTGAGAGAGAGTGAGAGAGAGTGTGTGTGTGTGTGTGTGTGTGTGTGTGAGAGAGAGAGAGAGTGAGAGTGAGTGTGTGTGTGAGAGAGAGAGAGTGAGAGAGAGAGTGTGTGTAAGTGAGAGATTGTGCAAGTGTGAGTGTGTGGGAGAGAGAGTGTGTGTGTGTGTGTGTGTGAGGGAGTGAGAGAGAGAGAGAGAGGGGGAGTGAGAGAGACAGAAAGAGTGAGTGAGTGTGTGTGTGTGAGAGTGAGTGAGTGAGTGAGTGTGTGTGTGAGAGTGAGTGAGTGAGTGAGTGAGTGAGTGTGAGAGAGAGAGAGAGAGAGAGAGAGAGAGAGAGTGTGTGTGTGTGAGAGAGAGAGAGAGAGAGTGTGTGTGTGTATGTGTGTGTGTGAGAGAGAGAGAGAGAGAGTGAGAGAGAGAGTGTGTGTGTGTGTGTGTGTGTGTGAGAGAGAGAGAGAGTGAGAGTGAGTGTGTGTGTGAGAGAGAGAGAGAGAGAGAGAGAGTGTAAGTGAGAGATTGTGCAAGTGTGAGTGTGTGTGAGAGAGAGTGTGTGTGTGTGTGTGTGTGTGTGAGGGAGTGTGTGTGTGTGTGTGTGAGGGAGTGAGAGAGAGAGAGAGAGAGGGGGAGTGAGAGAGACAGAAAGAGTGAGTGAGTGTGTGTGTGTGTGTGTGTGTGAGAGTGAGTGAGTGAGTGAGTGAGTGAGTGAGTGAGTGAGTGAGTGAGTGAGTGAGTGAGTGAGTGTGTGTGTGTGTGTGTGAGGGAGTGAGAGAGAGAGAGAGAGAGGGGGAGTGAGAGAGACAGAAAGAGTGAGTGAGTGAGTGTGTGTGTGTGTGTGTGAGGGAGTGAGAGAGAGAGAGAGAGAGAGGGGGAGTGAGAGAGACAGAAAGAGTGAGTGAGTGAGTGTGTGTGTGTGTGAGAGTGAGTGAGTGAGTGAGTGAGTGAGTGTGTGTGTGAAAACAGCTGCTGGATCCTCTTACAGGGATCCTTTAAACAGGAGGAAGAGCAGTTTAGAAATTTGAAAGACTCAATTATATTAATTAATTTAATTAATTTTAAAAAAAGAATTAGAATAAATAATTTTATTTAAAAATAATAATAATAATAAATGTATGCATTTGATTACAAAATCGATTAAAATAAATGAATAAAATTGAATTTTAAAAAATAAGGAGCTGTGTAAAATGTAAAAAATAAAAAAATAAAACCTATTAAAATAATATATAACTTTATATAAATAAATAAATGAATACATTAGATTAAAATTAATTTAATTTTAATAAAAATAAAACCTTTGATAAACGGAAATGATTGAAATACATAAATAAAAATAAGAAAAGCAGTGTAAAAATTTTAAATGAAAAATAACATGCATTAAATTGATAAATAAATATATTTGAAAATTATAAGAAATATCTAAATAAATAACTACATTAGATTTGTATTAAATGTTTTATTCAATTAATTTAAAATAAACAAACAATTAAAATAAATAAAAATTGATGTAAATAAAAATAAGAAAAGCGGTGTAAAATAATCATAGAAAATAAGTAAATAAATACATTGATTAGAATGAATGAAATCTGAATTAATATATATATACTATATTTATACATAACAATACAACATATATAACAGTGAGTAGAAAAAAACAATCATGTAATACTTTTCATATTTATAATATCATTTTTCTCACAGTATTATTAACTGGCTGTTTATATGATGATCATTCTGGATCAAAGGCTAATCTGCGGTCTATGTAGGTTTGGAAACAGCCATTGTCATATAGAATACAAAGTTTCTGTGATGTCTGACATGACAAATTAATACCACATTAACTTATAATTGTATCTTCCATATCATATATCTCACAAAACCCATAGTACATGTCTGAGAAACTATGGTAGCCGTGGTGCTTCTTTGTAAGTCATTGCCATTGATGAGGATGACACAGCTTGCCCTTTCAAACATGCCGTTTATGTGTTTTGCAGATTTAATCATCTTAATTGACTTCGGATATGTTAGTTCTTCAGTGTTTAAATAATGACACGGGAGTTCCGGTACCGTCCAGTGTCTGTGGCCCGTTAAACGGGAGTAAAACCCACTGCGGCCTAGTGCTGAGCCGAAGCCGCGGGCTCGATTTACCTGCATGCCCGGGGCCCCTGGGTCCACACCGGTGTCGAGGATCGCGATGAGCACCCCTCGGCCATCGTACTCCGGGAACTTGGTGAGGAACGAGGCAGCGCCGGTCTCTTTTTTCGGAAGTAGCCCGTGGAACGGGAACGGCTCTTCAGCGGAATGAACAGACATGACCGTTCAAGAACGAGAATGAAAACACAACACGACACGACAGCGACGGACCGGTATATCGACACAATGTGCGCGAGAACGGAGCGACTTTCTTAAAGGCGCAGTAACACTCAATCTCAGTCACAATAAACTCACTCAATTTCACAGTGGTTTATTACATAATAATTTCACTCGTTCATTTATAACATTATATAGCAATATAAAAGGTCCCAGCTAACGTGGAACGTTCTCAGAACGCTATCTCAAAGTTACGAAGAAACGCTCTTCCAACATAACATTACAGTAAAGTTATCTCTGAAAACATTATTTAAACATCGGGTGCACGGAACGTTTTTTTTTCCCCTAAAAAGGTTTAGTTGGACGTTCATCTAATGTTTTACTTTTGAATGTTCTTTGAAACGTTCCCATAACGTTTTGATGTCCTTTGACGTTTACAAATTGAACGTTTTCATTTTCAGGGAACATTCAAAAATAACATTTTTAAAACTTAATGGGAACCATTCTTAGAACATACTTTTGTTAGTTGTGCTGGGCACTGCTTACTTTCTAGGGATGTGTATCATTTTTTCCACACAACAGTAAGTGCACTGTGGGCTGGGGAACTAGTTGTGATGGTAAATGTGGCTAAAATGTGTTCAACCACTAGATGGCTTTATTGTTCCACTATTATGGCGTTATTATTAGTAGCCATCGACTAGTTGTACATGCTATCCAGGTCTGCAATATATTGTGCAGTTTAATCAAACAAACTGCTCGATTACTACAACAAAGCAGTCAAATTACCACAGCATGTGTAAGAGAAGGTGTGTGTGTGTGTGTGTGTGTGAGTGAGAGAGAGAAAGAGAGAGAGAGAGAGAGAGAGAGAGAGAGAGAGAGAGAGAGACTTCTGTTTGCTAATGTGAGTATGAGAATCTGGGACAGAAGTGATTATAGAAACATATTAAAGCAGCAGTGATGGAGGCTTTATGAATATGGATTTTACTGCTGTGTTTTTCTGCATGTAATTTGAATGTGTTTATTGAGGACATGAAACATGCCTCATTCTATCCAGATATCCGCTTTATTTCTCATGCTAATCTCCATGTGGATGCTGTATCTCTCGTTTCTCAGCCTGGATCCGACACGAGATCCTCTGCTCTAATTCTGTGTGTGTGTGTGAACAGCTATTTTAAGTTCATCTCTGTTGTTTCTTTGAGAGTGAAATTAAAGCACTGTTGAGCATCTCCATCCATCCGTTATACAGCGCGCGCGCACACACACACACACACGTCTGGTTTGCTATCTTTGTGGGGACTCTCCATAGACATAATGGTTTTTATACTGTCCAAACTGTATTCTGTGCCCCTACACTAACCCTACCCATCATACACACACACACACAAACTCACACACTCTCCCTCTCTCTCTCTCACACACACACACACACACACTGGTGGTTTACCACAGGGCGTAGTCAGCTGTGTTTTTTACTAAAATAAAGCATCAATAGACGGTTACATCGCCCCCGTCACACGCTGCTCAGTGCGTGTGTGTGTGTGTGAGGGAGAGAGAGAGAGTGATAGTGGGTGAGTTTGTTTGTGCGTGTGTGTATAAACGCTCACTCCCCTCGCTTGCAACCTGTGCTGTGATATTTGCATGCGGCTGAAGCTTGTAACAAAGTATTGTTTGTTTCAGAATGCTTTGTATATGCGTCAAACCATAACCATGCTTCAGAAGTTTATCAATCCCGCATGCAAACCTCGTGCTGACGTGCAGTGTACTGGTTTACTGAGCTCCAGTGCTATTAAACCGCTCAGACACTAATACTTACTGGAAGCAACAATAGCCCGTCCTCAGCATCTTCCTCTTCACTGACAGACACTGGAAGATCATCAAGAGCATCCGGGACGAATTAGGAACACAGTTCCATGAGCGTAAGCCAAACAATTAGGCCAGTAAAGCCCATGATCGAGGCCCAACAGCTCTAGTCCGGATAAGACCAGCTTCAGGGTCATTAAAACATCACCCAGAACTTCATTATCCTTCAGTAAGAGGCTCAGGGACAAATCTGACGTTTATACTGTAGCTTGACATGAGATCTGTTTCACAGCTAAAATTTCACTCTTTCTCTTCACAACCAAGATGAGATTTCAGTCACATCACTAAACCTCCCATGTTTTGTTTTTTTGTTTTGTTCATAATTTTTTACTTCATCGGAAAGGTATGAAACTTTGTAAAGGTTTTGGCACTTGCTGTATGAACACAAAAAATCATGGACATGATTCGAAAAGGTAAATGGTCCTGAAAACTAAAAAAGTCCCACTTGTGCTCCTCGCGTTCAGAAGTGAATGAGAGTTTCCTAGTCAGTGGATGCGTTTGGCACAACATCTCACTGAACGCTCATTTACTGAGATACCAAGCTCACACTTGGAACACAACTTGTTTAGATGTATGGCTTTGATTTTATGATGTTACTTTTTTAAGGTCACTTTTTAAAACTTTTTTCACTTCAGCAATAATCTGCCAAGTGTCGTCTTTGAAAAGAGACTTCAGTCTGTCGCTCTAACATTCAAGATTTACCGGTTTAACTTGGAAATTAAATTTTCAGGTCTATGCTCAAAAAGAGAATAAATGGACTATAAATACAGCATGAATAAAATTCAGAATAAATAAATTCCCTAAAAATGTAAAATTATCAAACTACAATATAGTAGGCCTACATAATTTCATTGAAAAAAAAGATGAAAAAAAAAGAGCAAGAACCGACACACGGAGAGAGCACCAGAGGGTTAAGTTATGAAAATGTTATTTCTGCATGTCTGAATGAAATATCAATTTGACATTGAAGTGCAAGTTAGTTAATTGGTACAGTGTAAAAAAAGATCAATAAGTAACATGTTTTTTTTTTACATTTGATTTAACTTATTTTAGTTAAAAAATAATTTAATTTTAATGTAATTTAAAGGTTGTATTAGTCATTTCAGGCCCAAAAACAATGATCTAATCTTTCCTAACGATCCGCTAGCTGCCCGCCCCATAAGCAGGCTGTCCAAAAAACGCGTCTCTGTATGCAGCCTAGGCTCTGAGATCTGCACACAAAACAAATGGGTACACCACCACTCAAAACCCAAACAAACAGTGTTTCAACCAATCACAGACAGGGGCGGGTGTTGTGAGGTTTTGAGCTCGTGCACGGCTGGACGCGAAGTCGGAGCAACAGTCTGTGAGCAACACCCGTAAAGTTGCGAAAGAAAGATTAGGTAATTGTTCTTGGGCCTGAAATTACTAATACAACCTTTAAGTTAAAATGACTTAAATATCCAAGTTGATTGTACTTAAGAATTTAAGGCAGCAACTTTTATTTTTTAAAGTAAAATGACATGATATTAGGCCAAAATTGGGAATGTGGTTAAAAAATAAGTGCAAAAGTGGAACAGTATTGTTTTAAGTGTGTACAATTACAGACAACTGCAACTTTCAATGATAGTTGTGTTTTCAGGATGACTAATTTGAATAACATCTCCAATCAACGCAACGCGACAAAACTGAAAAAGCTGATTTTTATGGAGAACCAAACCTGCAGAAATTAATAATGAATAAGTGAATGATTAAATAAATAAATAAATGTGATAAAAGGAAAATAAATAAAGGAACAAACGACTTGATAATATAAATATTATTTATTTTTAATCAAATTAGTTTTTGTATAATTTTTTCCCCTAATTTATTATTTTTTACTTTTATTTTGATTTTATTATTTTACATTTTATTTATTTATTATTTTACATTTTATTTATTTATTATTTTATTTATTTTTCATATTTATTTAGGCCTATTTATTTATTTTTAATTCCTTCATTAATTTTTTATTTCTGCAGGTCTCCATAGATTTTGACGCGACGTTTTCGCTAAAGACGCGGTTGTAATGTGATAGTCCCCGCCCACTTCATGACGCAACCGCGCTGCCATCGAATCAGCACGCGATATACCTTTCCAGGCCCCATCCCCCTTTGCTCGCGTTTGAGCTGTGTTGTCGCGGCGCGCTCAGTCCGGTGAGTCACCGACACCGTGAGAGAGAGAGAGAGAGAGAGGGAGTGAGAGACAGTGGCGGATAGCGAACGGTTAACGGCAAAGAGCTGGAGCTGCGAGTATGGCGGTCGAAGAGGAAGGTCTTCGGGTTTTCCAGAGTGTCAAAATAAAAATCGGTGAGTTCTGGCGCGAATGAAAGCGAGCGTTAATGCGCGAGACCATTATAACTGAAATCACACGGTCGCGCGCAGTGTGTGTCTATTGTAAGAATGTGTGTATTTTCATACAAATATACTCAAAATGACCGTGTAATAATCTCATTCAGCTGTTAGTGGAATATATATGCAGCATTTGATCGTATTACAATGTAAAAAATCTCATATATTTGTTTGAATGACGCCTCAGCTTAGTTTAAAGTCTTGACTGGACGCAAATAGCTGCACATCCAGATGCGCGAAAACACGATATTTGTGTCTTTATTCGTGCCTTAAACGTGTGTTTTCCTCCAGTAATATAGACACATCAGGTCTGTTGTGTAACAGATAACACATTTTTATGTTCTGATTTGTGATTTGTAATGTTTCTAAAACATTAATGTCCAGTTTTCTTGTCGTGATTGAACGATATTTATTTAAAGGGTTTCGATACAACGTTCTCCTAACCGTATTTTTGCGCACAATATTCTTTGAATGTTTACTTGTAATATTCCGAGAAGGTTAATAACACTAACATGGAAGTACACATGACATTTTATCGATGTTCTAAAAATGTTGTTCTCAGAACGTTATTAGAACGTTTTATCTTAACATGTACATGCAGAACATTAGTGAAAGCTGTGGGAATGTTCCCTGTTAGTTGGTGTGACAGATGTGTGTGTGTGTGTGTGTGTGTGTGTCTGTCGTTCCAGCTGTGGATGTTTAGAAGGAGCAGGACACTTTTAGCCCTTGACTCATAAATTATACTCATAAAAAGATGCATCTGAAATCATTTATACAGGCACTGCAACAAGTAAAACATGCATATAAAAATCATTCTTTCCGACTGAAACAACAGAAATACATTTGATTTTCTTCCTGGACAGACAGACAGACAGACAGACAGACAGACACAGGCAGACAGACAGACAGACAGACACAGACAGACAGACAGACACAGTCAGACAGACAGACACAGTCAGACAGACAGACAGACACAGACAGACAGACACAGACAGACAGACAGACACACACAGACAGACACAGACAGACAGACACAGACAGGCAGACAGACACAGACAGACAGACACAGACAGACAGACAGACAGACAGACAGACAGACACAGGCAGACAGACAGACAGACAGACAGACAGACACAGGCAGACAGACACAGACAGACAGACACAGACAGACACAGACAGACAGACAGACAGACAGACACAGACAGACAGACACAGACAGACAGACACAGACAGACACAGACAGACAGACAGACAGACACACACAGACAGACACAGACAGACAGACAGACAGACAGACAGACAGACAGACAGACACAGGCAGACAGACAGACAGACAGACAGACAGACAGACACAGGCAGACAGACACAGACAGACAGACACAGACAGACAGACAGACAGACAGACACAGGCAGACAGACACAGACAGACAGACACAGACAGACACAGACAGACAGACACAGACAGACAGACACAGACAGACAGACAGACACAGACAGACAGACACAGACAGACAGACAGACACAGACAGACAGACACAGACAGACAGGCAGACAGACACAGACAGACAGACACAGACAGACACAGACAGACAGACACAGACAGACAGACAGACACAGACAGACAGACACAGACAGACAGACAGACACAGACAGACAGACACAGACAGACAGGCAGACAGACACAGACAGACAGGCAGACAGACAGACAGACAGGCAGACAGACAGACAGGCAGATGTTCTGTGTTCTTCTCAGTCTGACTGTTGGCATGTGGTTTGACTGATGTAAACATGATAAACCCTGAGAAGGAGATTTCTGTTTGACTGTGCATGACATTTGAAATTGCACATTTGTATTGCGTAAGTATATGGAATCCCATTTCTGCCACATAGGAAACAAAAACATGCTTTTGTAAAATCTTATTTATTACATTAAAAATTGACATTATGGAATGCTAAGTCAGACAGACTATGAGATGAAAAGATGAAATTATTACATACTAAGTCACAAATGATCAGATTAAAAGTCACAATTATGACTTTTAATGTGGAAAGTGGAAATTATGATTTAAATTTGGTCTTTAAATTATAATGACTAAAAGGTAACTAAGTGACTAAGACAAGTCACAATTATCAGATGAAAAGTCGAAATTATGACATACAAAGTTATATTTATGAGATGAAACATAATTATGACATTAAATGTTGAAATTTCAAATTTTGAAATTATGACAGATATCACAATTATCAGATATGAAGTCAATATTAAGACATAAGAAGACATGTATAATTTCAACTTTAATGTCATAATTGTGACTTTATCTCATAAATATGACTTGTATGGCATAATTTTGGCTTTTTATGATGTTATTACTATGATTCATCAAAGCAGATTTACCTTGTGTGGCGGAAATGGGCTTCCATAACATGTGTGAGTGTGTGTTTATTTGTTCATTGTGTGCGTGTGTGTGTGTGTGTGTGTGTGTGTGTGTGTGTGTGTGTTTATTTGTTCATTGTGTGCGTGTGTGTGTGTGTGTGTGTGTGTGTGTGTGTTTGTGGATTGTGTGTTTGTGTGTGTGTTGTTGTTGTTGTTCTCTTCCTTCATCTCTGCTGTTTCAGCACACACATTTATGAAGTGAATGAGTGTGTGTGTGTGTGAGCTGCTGTCATTGAGTTGTTTTTGACTCAGATTAAAGCAGAACACACACAGTCTAATCTAATCTCTGCATGGCACAGTAAACGCGCCGCCAGGACACGTGTTTGGCTGCGAGCGCCGAGATCTTCTCTTCCATATGAACCACAGTCCAGCTGCACACATAAGCAATGAACATAACAGTGGACCATGCACAGTTTCTGCCAAAATATAACGCAAACGCTGGCATTAAAAACAGAAATGATTATTAACACCCTACTGTGGTAATACATGGTCCTTTGCTCAACTTTATCCGCATACATACAATGCACTCGAGATTTATATATATAGCAAATCTCAACTGCTTGTTTGTTTATATTGTCGCAAAATAACTATATTATCACAGAACTCATGCGAGTGCGACTGAGGCATGGGGATATTAAATATTAACATCGATTAATATTAACAATGATTTGAAACGACAAGTATTATGAAAATACACATCGATCTGACTTGACTGTGAGGACAGAACAAATCATATTATCGCAGAACTCTAATCTGCTAAATGCAGACACCACATCAATTTGCACATAAATACGCATGAATCTGACTTGACTGTGAGGACAGAACACATCCATGTTTCCTTGATGAAACGCAGTTCTGATAGTGTAGTTTTCTAACGTCTAGTTTGGCGGTTTGGTATTTTTAACCCGATTGCTTCATGAGTTGCTCATGTTTTGGAGAAGTAGTGCCTCTTCACGCTCCTTCAGACAGCGAGAGGAAGCCCAGCGTGATCTTTCAGTGAAGTCGTGTCTGTGGTGGACGTTATCACCGTCACACCCTGTTCTACAGAAGGGCTCGGGTCCAGCTCATCGGGCACACACACACAGCACCGTCTCTCTCTGCTAGTCAACTGTTGCATTGTCAAGTTGTCCATAAACTAATGAATGCGTATGTAATGCAGATGCAGTTATATTGGCTGGAGATATTTCATCTCATCTGTGAGAGCTTTGGACGGGCCAAAACAAGTACTTGCCTAATATGTTGCAGAATTATGCAAAAAAAGCGATTTTGTTGATTTTGCGTTGTATTCGGAATCACAGAAAACTGGAGGGACTGTATATAGTATTGATAAATAGATCCAGTTTGAACACTGGTAAAGTACCATAAAATTATATTTTTCTCTGAGCTGCTGTGAGTGAGTGAGTGAGTGAGTGGAGGCGGGGGTCATTTGCATATTCATAGAACCGCGCATATTAAATGAGGCAAGGTACATTCAAGCGATTTTAAGACATGAAGAAATCATTTTCAAGGAAAAAGCATTTAAATATGTCATTTTGGTGATTAAAGATGAGTTTTAACAAGGAATAAAATAATTGAGTACAGGGGAACTTTAAGCTCCATAGAAATAAACGTGACTTGATTGGACTTTAAATGATCCGAAAGTTAAATCTGTCCGTGTTTAACAATAACAATAATGACTATTTCCAAACATGTTTCCAAACACTCATCCATCATTGGTCAGTCAGTCAGATAGCCACGCCCTAAACTCGTGTGATTGGTTGAGTCTGAACGTGACGTCACATAAAGAATGAAACTAACTAGCTGAACAAGTTAAAGTCCTTTATTTGTCACTCATAGCTTGTAAACAGATATTCCTGCAGGCCAGATTCTGTTTAATGGAGTTGTTCACTTCAGAATTAAAATCTCCTGATAATTTACTCTCCCGCACGTCATCCAAGATGTTCACGTCTTTCTTTCTTCAGTCGAAAAGAAAATCGAGGAAAACATTCCAGGATTTTCTCCATATAATGGACTCAAAAGACATTGAAGTCACTAAATGGAGAAAATCCTGGAATGTTTTCCTCAATTTTCTTTTCGACTGAAGAAAGAAAGACATGAACATCTTGGATAATGTAAATTATCTGGAGATTTTAATTCTGAAGTGAACTACTCCTTTAAATGCCTTGAATCCTGGTGTCTCTTGTGCACAGGGCATTATGGGTGTTTTTGGGAGCGCTGCTGGTAATAATTGTGTCACAGGTCAGTAGACTGAGATCTGGCCGATGTGTCGACGGAAGGAACCGGAGGCTCCCTGTTCATTCGGGAACATATATGGAGTTCTGCTCCGGGTTTCCCGACGGATCTCGTGTCTAGAGGAAACGCTGAGGGCTTTTAGGGGTCAGGAAACAGGAAACGGTTTCACATCACTTCCTGATTTGGCTGGATGATCTGCAGAGCTGCTTGTGTTTTCCATATTACTGGGATAATGCAAACCAGATGAAGTTCACTTTGACTGTCAGTGGAGAATCATGAATTTCCTTCTTTCATTCACATTTCAAATCAACACTCGGTTTACTCTCTAAATTCATGATCAGGGTTTGAAATTAACAGCCGTTAACAAATGCGTGTAATAATCAGCTGTGGCGCTAACGCTGTTAAATCACGAGCCAATCCGGTGTGTTATTATCATGTTTACTCACTTTGCTGGGAAGTTCGTGTAAGTCAAATCTGCGCAGATTTAGTGCAAATACTTGTGAGTCATCATGATATATTAAACACTGCGTATTGCACAGAATCTGCTCATATCTGCTTACTTGAACACTAGGCCTGTTGGAATGAATTCCGAAATTCGAATACAATTTGAAAAAAAAAAAATCAATACTATTAGAATATTGATTTTTTTTAATGTATATTTAAAAATGTTTTATATGCAATCTTGCCTTTCTCGCCGCCTTGGCTTACACGCATGTGAAAATAAAATGCTTTTGTTTCGTCTGATGAACAATAAAGTTTTTGAATCGTAACACAAGTGTGCACGTTATCCACGCTGTATCATCATAACAATACTGTCAAAAATGGTAAAAGTCGTAAAAGCGCCCCCCAAAGCGCCCGTGAAGCGAAAAACGCACATATCTCACCGGATTCGGCGAGCACCGAGCTCGTAGGAACCGTCTGTCGAACTGAAAAGAACGATATAAGTTTCAGAATTTTTGGTGGAGTTTTCACGGAGATATTAGCCGAAAACCATCGGCAGCGCTTCAGCCATATTCAGCACGAATAAATGTTTATTAGATGTCCCTCTAGTGGACAGAACGTGTAACAACAACCACATGCTATAGCGGCATTGGCGATCCATAAGTCTGTGTAATGTCGTAAATATTAATAATAGGATGAATTTGAGCATTTAATATTCGAATATTATTCAAATATTAAATAAAATAAGGAATGGAATTCGAATAGTATTATAGAGGAAGATTGACAGCCCTATTGAACACACACGTCTCTACGCTACACATAACGGCACGCTTGTTCATTTGCATTGAAGCAATGGTGAAGATTAAAAAGCATAACAGAAAGACAGTGTTGTTTTCCAACATCCTACATTTTGTTGATGTTCTTTGTACTGTATTGATCTCTACAACTAAAACACATTTATGGTGAAAGGATGAAAGAGGAAGAGAGGAGATGCTGGATGACAGGATTTAGTTGGAATAAGAAATCAATGTATGAAATCCAAATTTTATAACATATATTTATATAAACTGTGACGTAGTTAATCAGGTTAACTTTTTTTCTTTCTTTTTTCCCCAAAATTTTTTTAGCTAGTAGAAGTTAACTTAAAATTTTAGTAGCCAAATTGGTCGATGAGTGAAAAAGTTAATTTGAAACCCTGTTCATGATCATATTGTTAATGATTTATCAGTGATGTTTATTAATCTAATAATCATGCATATGGAAAAACAACATGCAACAGCTTGCGACATAATGCGTGCTATTGGTTAATGTTAACTAGTAGTCAATTGCCTGTTTAGTTGTTATTTTAGGCCACTTTTGTTGAAGATGCACTTTTCTAAACTCTTGCTTCTCTTAGTTCACTCCATAGGCGTCATTTACGGGGGGACGGGTGGGACATGTCCCCACCACTTTTGAAACATCTCGCGGCACGGATGTACCAATACAAATAAAAAATCTCCAGTTAACTAGCAGAGCATTCGTTTCGTTCGTTTGTTGAGTAAGAGGCGATCTAGCGCTGAAATGTGTTGTTTTTTTAATCAAGTGATCATGTGCTCGCTGCCGCTGCAGACAGTCACAGATATTGAGTGGCGCGGATACGGTGTTCTCTTGAGGCTCGCGCACGCGCCGCAATGTCTTCACTCGGACACGCGCTTCAATCCGTTGCGGAGATTCTCTATTCATTCCGGTGAAATCACAAAACAAAAATGCAAACAAAGTGTCCCTGCTTGATATAAAACCACTGATAAACATGATTGGTTTTGATGAGGGGAAAAAGAACTATACGAGTGCGGATTAGAACCCGGAACCTCCGACACGCTTGGTAAAAATTCTGCCACTGGACCATTACAGTACACGTAAATCAGGCAGATCTACATATATTAGATCTCATTGTACGACCAATTAAACCCAAACTACTATTTAACCCCCCCCCCACCCATCACATTTTTGGTTGGTCATCATCACATCTTTGCTCAGGTGTTCACTCAGTCACATGGTTCACTCAGTCAGCTGCTTAATGTAATGAAGGTTATTGATAGATATAGATAGCATTTCTAGACATTAGCCCTTTAATGACACGCGTCTCTTTTTCTTTGGTAATGTTCAAAGTCCTCATGAAAGTGAAGTTGCGCTGGTCTTTTCTCCTCTATTGTGTCGTATGTCGAGTGAGGCGCTTCTGGAACAGGAACACATGTGGGCGGGGCTTGATTGTGTCTGTGGGGAACTGATTGGATGGTTGTGGTTTGCTATTGGCTGATCTCATGTGAGTGACAGGTTACCCCGCCCACATCATCAGAGAAGAGATGCTGGAAGAGGAACTTATTCTGATCCAAGATTACCAGGAACATCAATTTAACACAATAATGATGTGCACAGATAAATCATTTAGAATAAACACTGCAATATTCCATACAAATGTGTGATTTTGACTCGGCTCATAGGGGAAGTGATGTCACAGACAGTAATTATGACTCACGGATTGAATTTGGATTCCAGGAATACCAGAATGAAGAATAAAGTGGGAGTATTTAGGAAAACTCCAGTGTAACGAGATTAATAAATGAGCTGGTTTCCTGTCTTTGTGTCATGCTAATCTGTCAGACGTTTCTCAGTGTTTTGGTGTAAACCTCAACAACACACGTTTCCTGTTGACATAATCAAGTGCTCTCGTTGGAATATCTGCTTCTGTTGATGGTGGATTCCCGCATCTCCTGTAATATCCGCATATTTCCACCTGCCTCGTGTGTTTCTGTCCTTGTTTCCACCTTCCACACTCATGCAGGGCAAACAGGCACACGTCCTTCAGAAGTTAACAGAGCATATCCAATATATAACTCTCATACTGACGGATTTATGGACCAGCAAAGTCATAATGGCCAGACTAGGGTCAGTTAGCTGACACACTGGAATGTGCAAAGCGAGTTGTCTGAAAAATGAGTTAACTAGTTGTTGTTTTTTAAACAATAAAAAAAAAATCATTATGTTTGTCACACAATTATTATGAATAATATAATGCATCAATGCATCAATGTTTCACCAAGCATTAAGCCTACATATTCTGATCTTTAGCGACCCAGATCTATATTCATAATAATGTAGAATGTTATACTATTTTAAAACGGATGGATCTCTAACTGCCGCAATAGTATAAAACTCTCTTGATATTTTAATAACAATTACAAAACAATAAAATTAGGCATTATATTTTGTTACACGAGTTGTCTGAAAAATTTGTTGACTGGTTGTTTTTTTAAACAAAGTTTTAAAAATAATGCTGAGATTAAGACGTTCATTATGTTTGTCACATTAATTATGAATAATATTAACCCTTAAATATTTTATATAATATTACATGGGGGGATCTTTAACTGCCGCAATAGTATAAAACTCTCTTGATAATTTAATAACACAGCAGATGGTGGTACGTTCAATGAGAAAATACTATTTCAGTCTTTTTTACTTCAGAATTTCACTTTTAATTCTGTTAAAAGTGTTGCTTGCCATTTCTTTGTAATTATTTGTGAAATTTACTAGCAATTTCTGAGTGAAAATTGTTTCAAAGTCAGTTTTCAGTGTATTCTCAGAATTTATTTTATATTTAATTATGTTTAATAGTCGGATCAAATGTGTAAATATTTTTTTGAAACATTTCACTTAGCTTGTGTTTATTTCTGTAATGCTGGGAAGCTGGAGGTTAAATCTGTTTTTTAACTGGACTGGTAGTTAGTCTTTAACTTCAGCAATATCATTCATCTTCACCATGTAACTGCACTGTATCATTAAGTATCTTGCCGGATGATTGTAAACTTGTGTAATGACTATCTCTAACCTGCTCAGTCATTTTAATAAAGTTGCTCTATTGGGAGGGACGGGATGTTACACCACTCTCACAAGTCTGATCCCAGTTAACCAGTTAACCCCTGCTGGTTACACCACTCTCACAAGTCTGATCCCAGTTAACCAGTTAACCCCTGCTGGTTACACCGCTCTCACTAGTCTGATCCCAGTTAACCAGTTAACCCCTGCTGGTTACATCGCTCTCACTAGTCTGATCCCAGTTAACCAGTTAACCCCTGCTGGTTACACCGCTCTCACTAGTCTGATCCCAGTTAACCAGTTAACCCCTGCTGGTTACATCGCTCTCACTAGTCTGATCCCAGTTAACCAGTTAACCCCTGCTGGTTACACCGCTCTCACTAGTCTGATCCCAGTTAACCAGTTAACCCCTGCTGGTTACATCGCTCTCACTAGTCTGATCCCAGTTAACCAGTTAACCCCTGCTGGTTACACCACTCTCACTAGTCTCATCACTGTTAACCAGTTAACCCCTGCTGGTTACACCACTCTCACTAGTCTCATCACTGTTAACCAGTTAACCCCTGCTGGTTACACCACTCTCACTAGTCTGATCACTGTTAACCAGTTAACCCCTGCTGGTTACACCACTCTCACTAGTCTGATCACAGTTAACCAGTTAACCCCTGCTAGTTACACCGCTCTCACTAGTCTGATCACAGTTAACCAGTTAACCCCTGCTGGTTACACCGCTCTCACTAGTCTGATCACAGTTAACCAGTTAACCCCTGCTGGTTACACCACTGTTAACCAGTTAACCCCTGCTGGTTACACCACTCTCACTAGTCTGATCACAGTTAACCAGTTAACCCCTGCTGGTTACACCACTCTCACTAGTCTCATCACTGTTAACCAGTTAACCCCTGCTGGTTACACCACTCTCACTAGTCTGATCACAGTTAACCAGTTAACCCCTGCTGGTTACACCACTCTCACTAGTCTGATCACTGTTAACCAGTTAACCCCTGCTGGTTACACCACTCTCACTAGTCTGATCACTGTTAACCAGTTAACCCCTGCTGGTTACACCACTCTCACTAGTCTGATCACTGTTAACCAGTTAACCCCTGCTGGTTACACCACTCTCACTAGTCTCATCACTGTTAACCAGTTAACCCCTGCTGGTTACACCACTCTCACTAGTCTGATCACTGTTAACCAGTTAACCCCTGCTGGTTACACCACTCTCACTAGTCTCATCACTGTTAACCAGTTAACCCCTGCTGGTTACACCACTCTCACTAGTCTCATCACTGTTAACCAGTTAACCCCTGCTGTAACTGCATCATTCTACTTTCAGCATCTTTCTCCGTTGGCAGTGAATTCTTTACTGTAAAGTGATTGGTTGTTGTTTGGAGGCTCTTCAATTTATTTTGCTGTTTTTATGTCAGTATAGTTGCTAGTGAATCGTTTGAGATTGTATTTTTAATTTTTTCAGAATTTCTTGTGAAAACAAACTTTCTGGAAACATGTCAACATTTCATTGACAAATCTGCTAATGTATAAATGTGAATGTGAAATATATATCAGTCCTGAGTTTTGGTTTCTCTCTCAAGCCTGAAAAGGAAATGCCATTTGAAACTCTACACCCACTTCCTGTTTTGATGCACGGGGTTGTTGACAGTAAATGGGTGTAGCATGCAATATAACTCCAGCGACTCTCAGACGTTCGTTTTTAAATATCACAGTGTTTGACAAACCTGTTTGAAAACAATCATTATTTCTGCATCTCCCGCTAATGGAACAGAAAAGACACTCTGGCAATGTGACCTTATCTTAAAGTCAGCATTAAAGTGAAGTTGTGCAAGTTTTTTGTTCCATATTGTGACCTATACACTTCTGGAACAAGAACAAATGTGGGCGGGGCTTGATCGTGTCTGTGGGGCATTGATTGGATGGTTGGATGTGTCGGTTTCATGGTGACTTTAAAGACGTTTCCTATGACAGGTTAATAGGTGAAATTGAGGTAATGGTCCAAATTCTAGCAGTTTAAGCTTAAGCCATTTATGACTTCACTCCGATTAAGTAAAACAGGTTAAATCATTTACATGACCACACACATTGTAGACTTATTATGCATAATAGGGTTAAGAACATGTAAACAGTCATTGTCTCGTAACGAAACATGATGTGCAAAGTTTGAATATGTTGAAATGCAAACAAGTTTTGGGAAGAATAAAATGGGTTGCTCACTCAAAGCACTGTATGTGTCTGAACATGTGGCTGTCGTGTCCCTCGAACGCTCATGTTTAGAAACGCTAAACTACATCTTGAATGCAGTCGGAATTCCTTTCCTACGATCTCATTTCCTCCCCCTCTCTCTCTCTCTCTCTCTCTCGTTCTCCCTCTCTCTCTCTCTCTCTCGTTCTCTCTCTCTCTCTCTCTCTCTCTCGTTCTCTCTCTCTCTCTCTCTCTCTCTCTCTCTCACACTCTATCTCTCTCTCTCCATCTCTCTCTCTCCCTCACACTCTATCTCTCTCTCTCTCACACTCTCTCTCTCACTCACACTCTATCTCTCTCTCTCCATCTCTCTCTCTCTCACACTCTATCTCTCTCTCTCCATCTCTCTCTCTCTCTCACACTCTATCTATCTATCTCTCTCTCTCTCTCCGTCTCTCTCTCTCACACTCTATCTCTCTCTCTCTCTCTCTCTCTCTCTCTCTCCATCTCTCTCTCACGCTCTCTCTCTCTCTCTCCATCTCTCTCTCACGCTCTCTCTCTCTCTCTCTCCATCTCTCTCTCATGCTCTCTCTCTCTCTCCCTCCCAAGAGTGCTTTTTCTTTTTTTCTTGTAAGTTTTTTTTGTTTTGTTTTTTGTGAGGATAGTCTGCTTCCAGCATTTTTGCTCTTCCTTCACACAAAAATCGCTGCAAAAGATGCTTTCTAACAGGTTTTATCGTAGTTATTGTCCAACTCCATTGATATGTATATCTCTAGGGTAAGTGAGAAACACTGTTATAATACGAGGCAGAGTCTAATGGATATTTTTTAAAAAGCATCTTTTGCAGCGATTTTTGTGTGAGCTTATCAGTGACCACCCCAGACCACTCGTGAGTTTCACGTCTTTGTAAACTAAAGTTTAATGTGTTTTATGAAGGATTGTTCCAGTGCACCTGTGCAAACCCAACACTCTCAGGCCGCAGCATGTGTCCAAACTTCAATCTGAACCGTTCTATTTAATCAGAAACGATCTTAAACCAGGGCTTTAAGTGTAAAATACCGAACTTGTCCTTTAAGTCGCTCGCGTTTCCAGAAAGTCACACAAATGCACCTTCCAAATTTTTCTTCAGTATGGAGAAAAAAAATAGTCAAAGCAGAATAATTCATTCCTTGTTCTCTGATACAGGACAGGAGCTAACTAAAACTTCTGAGATTAGAGAAGTTGCTGTACAGTTTTATAAAAAATTATATACAGCTGATTTAATAAATAAAAAGATGATTATTAGTAGTTTTTTTGAAGGTCTGCCAAAACTTGATGAAGAGAACAATGAAAGTTTGCAAGAACCTCTGACAACAAGACCTTTACACAGCAATGCTGAGTATGGAGATTGGGAAATCCCCCGGGATTGATGGTGACCCATTGAATTCTATAAAATTTTCTGGCCCATTTTAAGAGAAGATCTCTTATTAGTGTTTGATGAAAGCCTTATTAAGGGTTTTTTCCACTCAGTTGTAGAAGAGCAGTTATTAATCTATTGCCCAAAAAAGGTGATCTTCAAAATATGACGGCAGCCATATTGCGCCAGTACGCCCACCACACACCAGCTTACTGGTGGAGAGGAGACAGAGTGATGAAGCCAATCAGTATATGGGGATGATTAGGAGGCCATGATGGACAGAGGCCAATGGGCAGATTTGGCCAGGATGCCAGGGTTACACCCCTACTCTTTCGAAACACATCCTGGGATTTTTAATGACCACAGAGAGTCAGGACCTCGGTTTAACGTCTCATCCGAAGGAGGGTCTGGGGGTCTTGAGGGTCTGGAGGTCTGGGGCTTTGAAGGTCTGGGGGTCTGGAGGGTCAGGAGGGTCTGAGGGTCAGGAGGGTCTGGGTGTCTGGAGGGTCTGGAGGTCTGGGGGTCTGGGGCTTTGAAGGTCTGGGGGTCAGGAGGGTCTGGGTGTCTGAAGGGTCTGGAGGTCTGGGGGTCTGGAGCTCCTGATAGACGGGTGAGGGTCAGGAGGGTCAGGAGGGTCTGGGGGTCTGGAGGGTCTGGAGGTCTGGGGGGTCTGAGGGTCTGGGAGTCAGGAGGGTCTGGGTGTCTGGAGGGTCTGGAGGGTCAGGAGGGTCTGGGTGTCTGGAGGGTCTGGGTGTCTGGAGGGTCTGGGGGTCTGGAGCTCCTGATAGACGCGGGAGGGTCAGGAGGGTCTGGAGGGTCAGGAGGGTCTGATGGTCAGGAGGTCTGGGGGTCAGGAGGGTCTGAGGGTCAGGAGGGTCTAGAGGTCAGGGGGTCTGGAGCTCCTGATAGACGTGGGAGGGTCTGAGGGTCAGGAGGGTCTGGGGGTCTGGAGGGTCTGAGGGTCTGGGGGTCAGGAGGGTCTGGGTGTCCGGAGGGTCAGGAGGGTCTGGGTGTCTGGAGGGTCTGGGTGTCTGGAGGGTCAGGAGGTCTGGGGGTCTGGAGCTCCTGATAGACGCGGGAGGGTCAGGAGGGTCTGGGGGTCTGGAGGGTCAGGAGGGTCTGAGGGTCAGGAGGGTCTGGGGGTCTGGAGGGTCTGGGGGTCTGGAGGTCTGGGGGTCAGGAGGGTCTGAGGGTCTGGAGGGTCAGGAGGGTCTGGAGGGTCTGGGGGGTCTGAGGGTCTGGAGGGTCTGGAGGTCAGGGTGTCTGGAGGGTCTGGGGGTCAGGAGGTCTGGGTGTCTGGAGGGTCAGGAGGTCTGGGGGTCAGGAGGGTCTGAGGGTCAGGAGGGTCTGAGGGTCAGGAGGGTCTGGAGGGTCTGGGGGTCAGGAGGTCTGGAGGGTCTGGAGGTCAGGGTGTCTGGAGGGTCTGGGGGTCAGGAGGTCTGGGTGTCTGGAGGGTCAGGAGGGTCTGGAGGGTCTGAGGGTCTGGAGGGTCAGGAGGTCTGGAGGGTCTGGAGGGTCAGGGGGGTCAGGAGGTCTGGAGGGTCTGGAGGTCAGGGTGTCTGGAGGGTCTGGGGGTCAGGAGGTCTGGAGGGTCAGGAGGTCTGGGGGGTCTGGAGGTCAGGGTGTCTGGAGGGTCAGGGGGGTCAGGAGGTCTGGAGGTCAGGGTGTCTGGAGGGTCTGGGGGTCAGGAGGGTCAGGAGGTCAGGGTGTCTGGAGGGTCTGGGGGTCAGGAGGTCTGGGGGTCTGTGAATCTGCTTTCCATGAAATGAATCACACACATTAAACAAATCCTTAACAAATAAAACAGGGCTATTCTGGTGGGTGCGGTGGAGACGCGTTCATGTAACAATTAAAGCACTGCCAATAAAGCACCTACAATCTGTCACAAAGAACTGGCAAAAGTAATGATTATGAATATGTAAAATATAGCAAGGAGAAGTGTTTTCTTTCTTCAGTGTCGGCTGCAAAGATGAAGTTGCAAAGTTGACGACGCTGACTCGTGATCTTCAGTAGTGAACGCGCCAGAGAGAAATGCACATTTCATACGGATTCCATAAGCAGAGAGCAGTCTGTGTCTGTTTTCTTTCGTTGTGAATTGTTCTGTTTAAAGTGGACATGTCTGTGAGAGAGGCTTCCTTATACACTGAGTTTCGGTTCATTGATGAGACGAGCTCCAGTTCACGCGCCGGCGCCTCCCGTTTCGTGATTATCTATCGTCTGCTATATTTACTCCTTATTTATTAAATCCAGACAATTGGTGGATGAAACATTGATTAAAATTAAGATACAATTAATACGAAACGAAATTCACTTTAAAGAAAGGTTTTGTCCTTTCTGTTTGATGTCTCTGTGAAAGTTTAAGGAATCCAGCAGCACGAGACAACGATATGGCGCAACCAAACATGACACTGTTACATGATTGGCTGTTAGCGTGTCACTCCCTACGTTGATGGGTTACCAGAGAGTAGCCGTTTCTCAATGTCAAGGAAGGATCCTCGGAAGCCGGAATTTCGAGGATGCTACGTCATCGACATCCGTCGAAGGACTGTTCCAATGTCGAGGATCCTCAGAATTTCAACCAAGGACTGAGTCCTTCATTCGGAAAATATCCCATACACAGGAAAGGATGCATATGTGTAGCCTTCGCGCTCTCTAATCGCCCACAATCCTATGCGCGCAGCTGCTATCTTGTTAAAAAAATAAAAAATGTCGGACGTTAGCGGAGTCGGAGCATATGCTTTCAAATGTAAATAAATTTACGTTACCATACATTTGTTATAACCGTCATATAAGTAAAGTTTAACGTTTAAATGCCAGTAGATTTACTACCGTTGATATTACAAATTATGTTATTGATGGCTAACTGAACCGGATCTGTCTTGACATTTAACAATTGTTAGCTTGGTTGCTGTCACTGGCATTTCTTTTATTAATAATTAATTAGTTAAGTTGTACAAAGTAATTTAACGTTAATATTATACCATTCACAGCGTTATTCATAGCTTTCTCGTCTTTTTTAACAGGGACCAAGGAACAAACGGAGGCGTTCATACGAAAAATAAAGTCAATTAAATTGAACTTGTTTTGTCTTTGCCCCTTAATTATTTAATATAAACGTACGGTCATGATTTATTTAATATAAACGGCCGGTCAAATTTATATTTAATATATAAACTGTATATCCATTTTTTTAAACCTTGTTCTTTAGACTACACTGCACTGCATGTGAGGCCTAAAACAATGTATTGAACAATATCTTCACCCTTATTTAGGCTACAACGTTTTGTGATTAGGTATTCCAAGCTCTACAAAAAGCGGACCTTTTCACTGACGTAAGGACGTGCACTTGCTAGCCTGTTCCATTTACGTGTTCTCCGAATGCTAAAGAGGAGCCTCGCCTAGCCTCTGAAGGAAATGACTTGGAAGGACGCGTCCTGCCAAGGAAGTATCCTTGACATTGAGAAACACCTAGTGAGTGCCTTTGTTAATGCAACCAAACTTGCTTCGCAACCTGTGGTTTCTTCCGACGAGGAAAATAAATATCGAACAAATTTTTTATTGATATCGATCACGTGTCTATCGTGATACATATCGTTATCGTGTTATCGCCCAGCCCTAACGTGAAGTAACATGGGATTTTATTTTGTTTGAAATTTAACTTGTCCAATGGGACAACTAATTTTCTCTTCCACTTGTCCTACAAAATAATCCACTTGTCGTTGTCCCGGACAAGCCTTAATGTCGTGCCCTGCTTATATGTATCTTTAATGTATCGCATCGCCTCAGCTATGGAGATGCACATCCCTACTGTGTACCAAATAGATAGATTTTTGATAATATAACTCTAATTAGTTTAAAAGTTTCAAAGCTGTTTGGTAAAAATGTTGGCCTTATTTCTCTAGACCAAGAGAAGGCATTCGATCGGCTTGAACACCTTTATTTGTGCCATACTTTGCAAGCTTTTGGTTTTAATTCAAGTTTTATTAGTATGATCAGAACAATGTATTGTGAAATTGAGAGTGTGATCAAAATGAATGGTAGTGTGTAGGGGTGTGACTATACACGTATTCGTATTGAATCGTTCGGGACAAGGCTTTTGGTTCGGTACATTAAAAACGGAACGGTTCGTTGGAGTGTTTGTGAATCCTTTTGTGGCGATGTTGAACCCTTTTACAATGAAAGGGAGACTGTGTTTCATTGTTTTATGTTTTGTAACAGACTTTCTTGTTTGTTTAGCCTTCTAGAGATTCTTTTTTAATCTTTTGAGGTATGTTTTACAAAGCAGGATTTTATTCTTGGTTGTATCTGTACTATTAATAAAAAATACAAATGTCAATTGCTTAATTTTATTGTTGGTATTGCAAAATTAGCCATTTACATAACTAGGAGAAATAACATTGAACATAAAGGAGAACAAGAACTTATA
The DNA here is from genome assembly GCA_031834385.1 of Semotilus atromaculatus. Classification (NCBI taxonomy): domain Eukaryota; kingdom Metazoa; phylum Chordata; class Actinopteri; order Cypriniformes; family Leuciscidae; genus Semotilus; species Semotilus atromaculatus. The sequence goes on from JAULUF010000087.1 coordinate 228,227, forward strand.
TCAGCTTTTAAAATCACGACTTGTTATCGAGTTTCATTTTTATAAACTAATGAGTACATTGAATATTTTTAAATTGAGTGGTGCTGTGATAATCATTAGTTGATAATGAACTGGTTATTTCGGAAGTGTTGATGTGAGTTCTTTTTATTAGATTGGAAAATATGTGAATATTTTGTGAATGTTTTTTATAGTTATGATTCATTTTAACATTATTAATTTTAAGTAGCAATAATATTAATAATAATTATTGGAAATTATTTTTTAAGTTTTCTTCATCTGTCAGTATCATCATCATCATCTCTCTCTCTCTCTCTCTCTCTCTCTCTCTCTCTCTCTCTCTCTCTCTCTCTCTCTCTCTCTCTCTCTCTCTGGCGTCCTGACCTCATTTCCTGTGACTGTGATTTGCTCTTCACCACCTACTCAGTGTTTGTTTTGTGAGGTGTGTGTGTGTGTGTCAGCGAGTTCATGAGCTTCTTTATGGATGTCAGTAACGTGTTCGAATGTGTGTCTGTGAAGGAAAATGGAGCCTCGCACATTCAAATAAACCACGAACACATGATCATTAGCTGTCATCCAATGTCTAGAGCTGAAAAATCAATGTGAGAAATTATTGAGTTCATATTGATATTGTTAAGATCTCCTCTGAAACTTTAGAGGAGATGTGTGTGTGTGTGAGAAAATGTGTGTGTGTGTGTGTGTGTGTGTGTGTGTGTGTGTGTGTATGTATGTGTGTGTGTGTGTGTGTGTGTGTGTGGCCTGGTAAACCCTACGTTATGGGGACAAAATGTCCCCACAAGGATGGCAATATCCGAAATCCTTGTCCGACATTTTTTGGTCCCCATGAGGAAATCAGCGTATAAATCACACTAAGGGATGTTGTTTGAAAATGTAAAAATGCAGAATGTCTCCTGTGATGGGTAGGTTTAGGGACAGGGGCAGTGTAAGGGGACAGAATATATAGTTTGTACAGTATAAAAACCATTACGCCTATGGAAAGTCCCCATAAAACATGAAAACACAACATTAGTGTGTGTGTGTGTGTGTGTGTGTGTGTGTGTGTGTGTGTGTGTGTTTGTGAGTGTGTGTGAGTGTGTGTGTGTGAGTGAGGGATGCAGATGTAAAAAGAGTTGCCCGTATGATGACAAGGTTATTTTTGTCTCTCTGAAACAATTTCACACTCATTTACGTTGTCAGCTGAGGTCCGAAACAGGAAACAGTTCCTGCAGTGAGTCTGTCACCATGGCAACAAGCATGCGTTTCCACACACACACACACACACACACACACACACACACACACATGTGCGTGTGGAAGTGAGTGTATTTACAGATGTTTGGTGTTTACGCCTGCGCAGTGTCAGAATTGCCCCATGGGAAATGTTCCTCGAGCCCAGATTTCTCCAGGCTGGGGGCGTCGATTATAGAATCACACGGAATACAAACTGGAATTGATCATGCGGTCAGAAACGTTCAGTCTCACACACGACGCTGTCTCTCGATGAGAGAGGAAACATGCCAGGAACGGAGAACACACTTCCTGTTTATATATACATACATACAAACAAACAAACAAACACACAAACACACACACAACTAATCCCAGATGCAACTAGAATGGGAACCGGGAATGGAGAGCACACTTCCTGTTTTCCTGTGGTGTCAAGGCTTGTTGCATCAGGATTAGTTGTGTGTGTGTGTGTGTGTGTGTGTTTCTATATGCACACTCACACATATATTCTATATATATATATATATATATATACAATCTTTTATGTTCGATACGATTAATCGATTGGACAGCACTAGTTATTATGACTTTGAGAAGTACATTCTGCTTTACAATAGTAATATATTCCTGTCATAATTTCTTCAAGTTAAATCAGACTTTTATTTTGGCGGGTTGTCATGAAGAGCTTTGAGTTTGTGTGTGTTTTAATAAACTGTATCATAAGGTAACGTAATAAAGTTTTTTTGTACCATTTTAAAAAAGATAAATCCAAAAAAAAAAAAACATTGCCCGGTCTTAGTATTTACGTTTGTGTAGAAGAGCAAACTGAGATTTTGAGAATTTATTCGTCCATCATTTGCCAAATTCCCTTCCATTCCACATTATACTATAAATGAGATTATTATGACTGGATTCGCATCATACGGCCCTACCGGTTGGTCAGCACTAGCTCGAGCGGTGACTCCGCTGCAGTAATCCCACAATGCCGTGCTCCCCAGAGTGACCTGCGAGCTGTAATCCCATCAGGATCTGTGTGATTATGAGTGGGCCGGAAACAGAGATGCTTCCAGGTCCAGAATGTCATCCAGCGTCAGCAACACGTCTGTCTGCAGCATCAGGTGCTTCTGATCCGCTTAGCTAGTCCATTCACAAGCTCAGCTTTTATTTTGGTGGGTTGTTGTGTAAAGTTTTCAGTTGCAGTCATTAAAGGCTCCTTGAAATCAGTTTTTTAGCTTTTAGTATGAATATGTAAGGTGATGAACGAGCTGGCGTGTTCCAAAACAATGACAAAATTGGCATTTAATTCAATTAAATTCAATAATTTATTGCCATGTCAACAAGTTGATAGGAATTTGTCTTGGTACAACTCTCAGACATAAACGACCTAAAAGACAGACATCAAAAATACACCAACAATGTACATCAACAGTCCCCAACAACAAAAAGACATTAGACCAGAATCTGCAGTCGTTCAAAGGATAATAGAATAAAACCCCACGGCCCAGAAATGTAGGAGTTATAATCATTCAAAACTTAGTCTCACTTCCACTAAATGGATCAGGGATTTTTATGACATCATCGCTTCTCATTATCGCTATCCAATCAAATGCTCTCTAGAATCTAAAGCCCCGCCCCCTCTGCTATGACCACCACCTGACCACAGCGAGCGATGACGTCACAGAGCGATGTGTGTGTGTGTGTGTGTGTTCGGTTGCTCAGACGCTCCACTTTTATAACGTTTAAGTTGTAGTTAAGAATAAAATGTCTAGAATTTATTCACATCTACTGTTGAATCCAGCGCATCATCAGCGCTCTGGTTCGCTTCCATGGTGCTGTCAGTCTGTGAGGAAAACTAAACGCTATTGGCTGTTTGAAAAGGGGGAGGAGCCATTCAATATGTCCCGCCTTAGCTTCCTGTATCAGTGGAAATCACGTCAACGCATCAAACAAAGCTGCGTGAATTTTGTGACATTATGCAGTAAATTCCATTTTTATGACTGGATTCTGCAATTCCGTCTGCGTTTTCTGCATTGTGTAAATCACAGGGTCCCACAAATGCAACGAACTGTTCTTTGACAGGAGCTGCTTTAGATGAACGCGCTGAGATTGATTGACGGGTGGACGAGGGCGTAACACGACACCGGTTCACTCTGTGGAAACACACACCGCAACACACCCAGCTTCCTCCCAGAGTGTTGCATTCTTCCTGCCGCAGCCGCGTGTGTGTGTGTGTGTGTGTGTGTGTGTGTGTGTGCGAGCGGGCCGACAGCATTCCTCCGCTCACGTGTCTGATGTGTGTATTGGGTTGCAGATCCCACACAGATTTTTGCGTTGAACCCGACCGCCCCCCCGCGCTGGAGAGTATTGTTCTGTGTTCGAGCTTCAGTGGAAGAACATCCCTCAAAGTGAAGAACAAATACAGTGAACAACAAAAGTTAATGTTATTAGGGCTGTGAAACGATTAATCGCATCCAAAATAAAAGTTTCTGTTTACGTAATTATTTTGCATATATAAATACACACACATGCATGTATATTGGGGGGGGGTCTTAAGTCTTGTATTTTTTAAATAAGTGTTAATAAAGTTTATTTGTAGTGCATTTACAATAGTTTTATGTAATTTGTTTATTAATTAAATTAATAAAAAGACAAAAAGACCTTGAGATGTTTGGTAATTGTACCCAAATGAATTTAAAATTAGTTTGCTATATTTTCAGATTTGTTTTCCTTTATTCTCATCTGTGTGTGAATAAAACAAATTTTTTTTGTTGATGTTTTGAACATTCAGAAAACATTCAGAAATAATGTTTTCATAACTAATAGCAAAATGTTGGTAGAAGGTATTTTTGTAAGCTAGGAGTTGTGAGAGGATGCTGGTGTATTTTAGTTGCTGTGTTTGTTTTTGGTTTTAGTTTGTGCTAAATTGTTTTAAAGTCCCCCTGTAATCAACCATTTTATCCCTATGCTGCTTTTTCAAGTCATCTCTTCGATCTGATGCATCTCATTAATCTCATTAATCAATAACCGACTGAAGGAGTGTGTGTGTG
>JAULUF010000087.1:237500-282500 GCA_031834385.1 Semotilus atromaculatus
GTTGATATTGTTCCACTAGTGTGTGCAGGACACTATAGTTCATTTCTGTAAGTGAGGAGAGCAGAATAAAGTAAACTGTGCCATATTATACCCAGTAGTTCTTCATACAGGGACTACCAGTGACATTTGGGAGCAGAAATGATTCGGACACTTTGAGCTGATCATGTTTTCTTCAGTGTTTTTTCTGTAAGTGCTAATGCTCTTTTTACACACAGACTGAACAACATGAAGCATTGCTTGGGCACTGGTGGAGCTAAACTGGTATTATCTAATTGTGTAGTTAAATTTAACAGCTGACAGATATTCAACATAATTCATGTGTGAGTCTGACAGAAGGACGGACAAAACCACTGAAATATCAATGAGTTCTGCTCATAGTTTATTAACATTTTAGCGAATAAACTGATAATGTGAGAAATGTTGAAGGAGTCTGAATAAATGTTGGTCTGACTGTATATTTTATGTTTTTTTTCTTACGTTGGCATTAAACTGTGTTATATTACACTGGTGTTTTTATCACTCCTGACCAACATAATCTCTGTGTTTTTATAAAGTTATAGAAACGCTGTTGTGGAATTTTTCTTTTTCTGTTGGGCAAATGGGAATATAGAAAATATATATTTGTTGTAGTTCCTGTTCATCATGAAACACGTGAAAAGGATCACAGATGTGGCGTGTGTCATCCGACGACTAACGAGTCATTAACACAGATTCATTCCTTACTTCTAACTTGGAACATTCGCTGTGTGTGAAGTTTAGATTTTCAAGTAGTTTCTAGTGTCCGTTTAATATTCAGAGTCACGGTGATGTCAACCAATCATGTGAGTTTGGGGGCGGGACTATCTGACAGTCTGACCAATGACTGATGAGTGTTTGGAAACAGTCATTATTCCTGCTTTTCTTGTTTGATTGAGCAGAAATCAGACACTTCAACTTCAGTGTTTTTAGCGGTGATGCGGAAAGCTACAATCTTTTGCAGTGAACAGATGTGTGTGCGTGCGTGTGCTGCATGTGTGTGTGTGTGTGTGTGTGCTGCATGTGTGTGTGTGTGTGTGTGCTGCGTGTGCTGTGTGTGTGTGTGTGTGCTGCGTGTGCTGTGTGTGTGTGTGTTGCATGTGTGTGTGTGTGTGTGTGTGTGTGTGCTGCGTGTGCTGTGTGTGTGTGTGTGTGTGTGTGTGTGCTGCGTGTGCTGTGTGTGTGTGTGTTGCGCGTGTGTGTGTTGCGCGTGTGTGTGTGTGCTGCGTGTGTGTGTGCGTGCGTGTGCTGCATGTGTGTGTGTGTGTGTGCTGCATGTGTGTGTGTGTGTGTGTGTGTGTGTGCTGCGTGTGCTGTGTGTGTGTGTGTGTGTGTGTGTGTGTGCTGCGTGTGCTGTGTGTGTGTGTGTTGCGCGTGTGTGTGTTGCGCGTGTGTGTGTGTGCTGCGCATGTGTGTGTGTGCTGCGCGCGCGTGTGTGTGCGTGTGTGTGTGTTTGTTCGTTCTCATATACGTTCTTCTCCACATGCTCTGCTGATCCATCACTGTGTGTGTGGTTTGATGCTTTAATTAGCGGCTCACGCTTTATTTAAAGAGACGAGAGAAACGCAACAGTCAGACTGAGATTAAATAAGTGAACTGATGCGTGTGTGTGTGTGTGTGTGTGTGTGTGTGTGTGTGTGTGTTTATCTGAGTGTTTGTGTATAGAGAGAGTGTGTGTGTGTATATGCGTGTAAGAGAGAGAGAGTGTGAGTGTGTGTGTGTGTGTCTCACAGCATCAGTGGCTCCATGTCTGGACCGTTTCCCACACTGGTGCATTCTGGGTAATGAGCTTAGTGTCACAGTGAGCCCCGCTCTCATTCACAGGATATTTATGCAGCTTCCATTTTCAGACACAGTGAGGATGACGTCTTCACACACGCTGATTCACTGCCGCTGTGATTCTGCTGTGACAGACTTCGACAGGGGAATATATTACACAGCCTCACATTTATTATATATTTTAGTATCAAAACTGCTGGCCTTATGTGTGCTGGGCAATATCAGCATGTTTTAAGTGTATTTTTTTAGTGTTTATGATATTAATAGCTAAGTAAGGACACCGCATGATGTTGTGTGTGTGTGTGTGCGTCCGTGCGTGCATGCGTGTGTGTGTGTGTACGTGTGCACGCGTGTGTGTGTGTGTGCGCGCATGTGTGTGTGTTTGAGGAGGAATGAAGAAAAGGATGCAATCTGAACTCAAAGCATGGTTCATCAATGCTTCTACTCTGATGATGTCAGTGTGTGTGTGATGTTCAACAGACTCAGTTTTAGCCCAGCGCTGGTGTGTGTATTTATGACGTTATATAAAGAGGCTTAACACACACACACACACACGAGCGCACACACACACACACACACACACACACACACACACACACACACACACACACACACACACACACAGGAAGTGCCTGGAAGGATCCAATGGTATTAGAGTTGCTGTAGATCCTGTTCATTCATCAGCATTAGACACATACACAGACACACACTTTCTTTAAAGATTATTGACTCTTTAAATTAATACATTTATTATATACTATATCATATTTTTCACAGCATTAAAAGTAAATCATATGTATGGAAGCTTGTTTCCGCCACAGAATAAAAAATAATATATTATAATATAAAAAATAATAATTGCATGTTTATATCTTTCAATTGTGACTTTATAACACGCAATTGGGAGATATGAAGTCAGAATTGCGAGATATAAACATGCAATTCGGGGGGAAAAAAGTATTTTGGACTTTACACTCACCTAAAGGATTATTAGGAACACCTGTTCAATTTCTCAATGCAATTATCTAATCAACCAATCACATGGCAGTTGCTTCAATGCATTTAGGGGTGTGGTCCTGGTCAAGATAATCTCCTGAACTCCAAACTGAATGTCAGAATGGGAAAGAAAGGTGATTTAAGCAATTTTGAGCGTGGCATGGTTGTTGGTGCCAGACGGGCCGGTCTGAGTATTTCACAATCTGCTCAGTTACTGGGATTTTCACACACAACCATTTCTAGGGTTTACAAAGAATGGTGTGAAAAGGGAAAAACATCCAGTATGCGGCAGTCCTGTGGGCGAAAATGCCTTGTTGATGCTAGAGGTCAGAGGAGAATGGGCCGACTGATTCAAGCTGATAGAAGAGCAACTTTGACTGAAATAACCACTCGTTACAACCGAGGTATGCAGCAAAGCATTTGTGAAGCCACAACACGCACAACCTTGAGGCGGATGGGCTACAACAGCAGAAGACCCCACCGGGTACCACTCATCTCCACTACAAATAGGAAAAAGAGGCTACAATTTGCAAGAGCTCACCAAAATTGGACAGTTGAAGACTGGAAAAATGTTGCCTGGTCTGATGAGTCTCGATTTCTGTTGAGACATTCAGATGGTAGAGTCAGAATTTGGCGTAAACAGAATGAGAACATGGATCCATCATGCCTTGTTACCACTGTGCAGGCTGGTGGTGGTGGTGTAATGGTGTGGGGGATGTTTTCTTGGCACACTTTAGGCCCCTTAGTGCCAATTGGGCATCGTTTAAATACCACGGCCTACCTGAGCATTGTTTCTGACCATGTCCATCCCTTTATGGCCATCATGTACCCATCCTCTGATGGCTACCTCCAGCAGGATAATGCACCATGTCACAAAGCTTGAATCATTTCAAATTGGTTTCTTGAACATGACAATGAGTTCACTGTACTAAAATGGCCCCCACAGTCACCAGATCTCAACCCAATAGAGCATCTTTGGGATGTGGTGGAACGGGAGCTTCGTGCCCTGGATGTGCATCCCACAAATCTCCATCAACTGCATATCCTATCAATATGGGCCAACATTTCTAAAGAATGCTTTCAGCACCTTGTTGAATCAATGCCACGTAGAATTAAGGCAGTTCTGAAGGCCAAAGGGGGTCAAACACAGTATTAGTGTGGTGTTCCTAATAATCCTTTAGGTGAGTGTATAACTGTCAATTATCTATAACTTTAATTTAGAATTGCGTGATATGAATTCAGAAGTGTGAGATGCAATTCTTAGGAAAAAAGCTTACACTTATAAGTGACATAAAACAGAGTTTAAATCATTAATCATTAAGCTAAATATTTAGCTTCTGCTAAATGAATAAATGTACGATATATAAACATGTTGTGATCACTGCTGATTAGCACTGGATGTGAGTGTGAGCACTGCTGTTGTTCCTCAGGGTTCTGGAGTGCCAGGATCTGCCGATCGTGAATGGCCAGTGTGACCCGTACGCAGCCGTGTCGTTACTGGGACCCTCCAGGTAAGAGCACAGCTTCTGCTCATCCCGTTTACAAGTGCCGATGAAGTCTCTGCAATGACACGCTTCCCGTCGCAGTTACAGGCTTACGCCCGCTTCACACATCCTCCGTGTGCCGTGCTGCACCGCACTGAATTTAAGTGGCAGCGCATTGTTCACATTAAAATAGACATAGATTGACAAGAAACCGTAATAATTTAATCATATACGCATAATTAGTTAATGTGTTCTACAGTTACTAAATTACAGGGTCAAGAAAAACAAAAAAGTATGATTATAGTCCCAAAAGTTGCCATCATATGTGATTTTTTCCCCCCTCAAAAAATACATGATATATATTTTGTGGAGGGGGTGGGGGGACACTCGCATCACAGCGGGCAGTCGCGCGATAGCTGTTCTTCTGTCAACAACGCCATCTACATGTAAAACAAAGAATCACAATAATTAGAATTCAATTTCATACTATTTCAATGTCTTAAACAATGTCAAAGTTACCGTTTGGATTTAAAATCAAAATTACTTACCCATCTTTGATTTTGTGGCACACAGAAACTGCGGATCAGTAGCGCACTGCACACGGAGTGTGTGTGAAAGCTCTATAGCGCGTGCTGCTGCTGTACTGTATACACACTGCACACGGAGTGTGTGTGAAAGCTCTATAGCGCGTGCTGCTGCTGTACTGTATACACACTGCACACGGAGTGTGTGTGAAAGCTGTAGCGCGTGCTGCTACTGTACTGTATACACACTGCACACGGAGTGTGTGTGAAAGCTCTATAGCGCGTGCTGCTGCTGTACTGTATACACACTGCACACGGAGTGTGTGTGAAAGCTGTAGCGCGTGCTGCTACTGTACTGTATACACACTGCACACGGAGTGTGTGTGAAAGCTGTAGCGCGTGCTGCTGCTGTACTGTATACACACTGCACACGGAGTGTGTGTGAAAGCTCTATAGCGCGTGCTGCTACTGTACCGTATACACACTGCACATGGAGTGTGTGTGAAAGCTGTAGCGCGTGCTGCTGCTGTACTGTATACACACCGCACACGGAGTGTGTGTGAAAGCTGTAGCGCGTGCTGCTACTGTACTGTATACACACTGCACACGGAGTGTGTGTGAAAGCTCTATAGCGCGTGCTGCTACTGTACCGTATACACACTGCACATGGAGTGTGTGTGAAAGCTGTAGCGCGTGCTGCTGCTGTACTGTATACACACCGCACACGGAGTGTGTGTGAAAGCTCTATAGCGCGTGCTGCTGCTGTACTGTATACACACCGCACACGGAGTGTGTGTGAAAGCTCTATAGCGCGTGCTGCTGCTGTACCATATACACACCGCACACGGAGTATGTGTGAAACGGGCGTTAGTGTGTGACCTTAGTATAATCAACACGCTTGAGTTCACAGCAGGGCCACATGCATTGCTGTAAAACATTTAATGTGTTAAAATGAAGTCACTGTTTCTGTTTTTAGGGCTGTTTTTAAATCGATTTTTTTTTATTAATCTTTTTTTTTTTTATGTAGTCGATATAAAATCGATTCTCAAAGACCACGTATTGATTTTTTTAAATATTTGTTTATCTATCATCCAAAAGCCAGTTTTAGTTTGCTGTGAGATTTTATGTGTGTTTTATCTTAAACATGAAATAACCTGATCCTGTTTGATCGAGGCATGCGACTGTTCAGATTTATCATATTTTCAGCATCAATTTTTCATCTTGCATCAAAATCCTGTCTATTCATTATATGCATTTGAAATATTTTAAAATAAAAAGTTTAATGTACAGGTATGTGGCACTTAGTTTCTTTTTATGAATGAATCACTTGTAAACTTATGTTTCACCATTCTTTTTTTTAAATCTATATTCACTGAGTCGAATCGAGAATCGAAATCGAAAATCGCACCGAGAATTGAAACGAATTGAGAGCTTGCGAATCGAAATCGCATTAAATTGTAAGATCTGAACCGATACCCAGCGCTACAGTGTTTCTATCACACATCAGACTGAGAAATGAAGAAACTGGCCAGATCTTTAGGAACAGAAGAACTTAAGACCAGAGATTTAAGTGCACATAGTAAACACTCACACCTGATAAAAGACAAGCCTATTATCCAATAAGCAAAAAGAAAACATCAAACAATTATTGACATAATTGTTGGGGACATTTAACATTTAATTTAATATTCAACAATATTATTGATCTCCTGCATTGACAGCATTATATGAGAACTGAACTGAGCTGGACGATGACATCACGGTTTTCTCCAGAGCCGATATATATATAAATAAACTAAATTAATAACTTTTTTACAACAGAAATGAAGCATCACTGAACTTATTTAAAGGGATAGTTCACTTTGAAATTAATTTTTGGTATGTTTTATGTTACCTAAACCTAAAAATATCAAAATTGAAACTACTGCGGAAACAAAGACACCTACATCTTGGATGCCCTTGAGGTGAGCTAAAACATACCAACAATTAATTTCAAAGTGAACTATCCCTTTAAGCTGGACTGTGACACTATTTTCTTCTGGAAACAAACTTTGTTGAATTATTTTCCTGTTATCTCTGTAAAGCTTTGAAACACTGTAAAAAGCGCTGTATAAATAAAGCTGACTTGAAGAAGCATTCAAAACTGCACAAACATAATTCAAACAACTACCCAAATAATAAATTAAAATATAAATTAATTAATTAATACTTTACACTGTCAAAACGTTTAAATGTTTCTGAAAGAGTCTCTTCTGCTCATTAAAGCTGCATTTATTGATCAAAAATAATTGAAATATTATTATAATGTAAATCATGTGAATATATAGTAAAGTGTAATTTATTCCTGTGATCAAAGCTGAATGTTCATCATCATTACTCCAGTCTTCAGTGTCACATGATCCTTCAGAAATTAGGATAATATGATGATCTCATGCTCAAGAAACATTTATGATTATTAAAGTGTGATTCAATGACTGGTTTCAACTCACGCCACCTAAAATAGCTGCAAATCACAGTCATTGTGACACGATGCAAAAGCAAAACATGAATGCATTTCTCACTCCTCACAGGTCAGAGGCCAAGAAGACGAAAGTCAAGCGGAAAACCAACAATCCTCAGTTTGATGAAGTCTTCTTCTTTGAGGTAGGAGCTCGAATATACAGTCAGACCAACATATATTCAGACTCCTTCAACATTTCTCACATTATCAGTTTATTCGCTAAAATGTTAATAAACTATGAGCAGAACTCATTGATATTTCAGTGGTTTTGTCCGTCCTTCTGTCAGACTCACACATGAATTATGTTGAATATCTGTCAGCTGTTAAATTTAACTACACAATTAGATAATACCAGTTTAGCTCCACCAGTGCCCAAGCAATGCTTCATGTTGTTCAGTCTGTGTGTAAAAAGAGCATTAGCACTTACAGAAAAAACACTGAAGAAAACATGATCAGCTCAAAGTGTCCGAATCATTTCTGCTCCCAAATGTCACTGGTAGTCCCTGTATGAAGAACTACTGGGTATAATATGGCACAGTTTACTTTATTCTGCTCTCCTCACTGACAGAAATGAACTATAGTGTCCTGCACACACTAGTGAAATTTTTTGAAATATTTTTGTCTGAATAAGTTTGGATTTGACTGTATGTCAGGAACATTAAACATGTGCACATAAAGAACCTACATTTATTAATTTCAGTAAAAGCAAATTGCTTGTGAAAGTCTGGAGATGAGAGACATCAGTGATTACGTTTAATATGAAGGTGTAATATGGTGATATAAATGATAGTTTCAGGTGTTTATACTCTAACATCACACACACACACACACACACACACACTGGTGGATTGTGGTTTCTCACTTTAACACTTCCCACACCCTCAGCACACAGCGTTCGCTGCAGATCTAAATAATCTACTGTGAGGATCTTCAGTTCTTCAGTGCCGCTCGTGAGAGTTTAGAGTTCAGAGCACAGCCGCTCCTGTTATCAGACATGACAGCTGTTTTCTCTCTGTCCACACACACACACATACACACTGTCTCTCATATGAACTCGCCCCAGAGGACGACGAGACAAGAGTGTGATTGATTGTGAGACACACAATCGCTCCATTTATCTCACAGCCCTCGCGGTCTTTCCCACACACATCTTCATCATCATCGTTCACACACACACACGCATCTTCATCATCATCATTCACACACACACACACACACACACACACACACGTCTTCATCATCATCGTTCACACACACACACACGCATCTTCATCATCATCATTCACACACACACACACACACACACGTCTTCATCATCATCGTTCACACACACACACGTCTTCATCATCATCGTTCACACACACACACGTCATCATCGTTCACACACACACACACGCATCTTCATCATCATCATTCACACACACACACACACACACGTCTTCATCATCATCGTTCACACACACACACACACGTCTTCATCATCATCGTTCACACACACACACACACGTCTTCATCATCATCATTCACACACACACACGCATCTTCATCATCATCATTCACACACACACACACACGTCTTCATCATCATCGTTCACACACACACACACATCTTCATCATCATCGTTCACACACACACACGCATCTTCATCATCATCATTCACACACACACACACACGTCTTCATCATCATCGTTCACACACACACCCGTCTTCATCATCATCGTTCACACACACACACACACGTCTTCATCATCATCGTTCACACACACACACACACACACACGTCTTCATCATCATCGTTCACACACACACACACATCTTCATCATCATCGTTCACACACACACACACACGTCTTCATCATCATCGTTCACACACACACACACACGTCTTCATCATCATCGTTCACTCACACACACACGTCTTCATCATCATCGTTCACACACACACACACACACACACACGTCTTCATCATCATCATTCACACACACACACACACACACGTCTTCATCATCATCGTTCACACACACACACACACACACGTCTTCTTCATCATCATCATTCACACACACACACACACACACAAACAAACAAACGTCTTCTTCATCATCATCATCGTCCACTCACACACACACACACACACGTCTTCATCATCATCGTTCACACACACACACACACACACACACACACACACGTCTTCATCATCATCGTCCACTCACACACACACACACAAACGTCTTCATCATCATGATTCACACACACCACCGTCCACACACACACACACTCGCAGCCCACGGCTCAGTGTGGAATATAATCCAATATCATTAAACACGTTATTCGCTCATGATCAGAAAGGAAATGTGTCTTTGCAGGATGTTTTTTCATAACCATCATGTTGAGCAGTGCGCATCTGAAGAGTCTCAGCTGAAGGAAATAACACACTAGATATCGGCTTTAAGATATCGGACAAATTTTCTCATGAGCCGATAACGACAACATAACATTTTTACATACATTGGTCGATAGCGATATGCTGGCCGATATATCGTGCGTCCCTAGTCTGTTGTGTTTCAGAGGGTTTATTCTCGTCATGTGTGTCATACGTGTCATCACACAGGTGACCAAACCGCTGAGCTACACCAAACGACACTTCGACGTGGAAGAGGACGACGTGGACAAGCTGGCGCTCAAGTGAGTGTGTGTGTGTGTGTGTGTGTGTGTGATTCTCAGAAGCAGCCTGTGTTTACACTGAGCCGATGAGTGTGTTACTATATAAACTGCCCAAAAACAACCATGGTGCATCATGGTCTGTGTTTATGAGTCACACTTGTAGCATACTTTGAATATTTTTGAATAATTATGACCTTTCATGTAGCGTGTAATAGAAGTGATTCTGAACTGAAACGAGTCGTCAGTAATTCTACTTCCTGCTGAACCTGTAGTTTCGTAACTAATTTGCATAATGCCCACCTCTGGTCCTGATTGGCTGAGCAGTGTCTCTTAGCTCCGCCCTCAAACACTGTAGTGTATGAGGGAGACTGAAGAGTTTGGTTCCTGTTGTTCGTGTCGAGAAGACGCTGTTTTCTGAGATTAATACGGTAAAACCCACGCCATCGTTACTGTTCTATCACTGTGATCAAGAGCTGAGATTCAGATATGATAATGAGCATTTGCTTTCTGACCAATCACAGCAGAGCAGCTCTCAGAGAGGCGGGGCTTGGAGAGACTGAATCCTTCTGACCAATCACAGCAGAGCAGCTCTCAGAGAGGCGGGGCTTAGAGAGACTGAATCCTTCTGACCAATCACAGCAGAGCAGCTCTCAGAGAGGCGGGGCTTAGAGAGACTGAATCCTTCTGACCAATCACAGCAGAGCAGCTCTCAGAGAGGCGGGGCTTAGAGAGACTGAATCCTTCTGACCAATCACAGCAGAGCAGCTCTCAGAGAGGCGGGGCTTAGAGAGACTGAATCCTTCTGACCAATCACAGCAGAGCAGCTCTCAGAGAGGCGGGGCTTAGAGAGACTGAATCCTTCTGACCAATCACAGCAGAGCAGCTCTCAGAGAGGCGGAGCTTAGAGAGACTGAATCCCTGATGGAAGCGTTTCAGACACTGAGAGGAAAGAGCTGATGCTGCAGATTATGAGAGAATTAAAGTGTTTTTGAGCTTTAATGCACGTGAACATGTTGTAGGAGATGCAAAAAACAAAATTAGCAACCTTTAAAATAGCATAATATGGCACTTTAAAGGTACAATATGTCTCTCTTTTTTTTTCGCCGCTAGAGGACGCTAACCTCTTACTATAACAAAGGCGTAGGTTTATGACGCAGTGACGAGTTGAATGATAGGACTTGCTGTCAAGCTGACGGATGTTTATGGATGAGTGAAAACATTCATGTTTTTTAACTATATAGTAGGGCGCGATTGCTAATAAGAGACAGATCACACGTGAGTCCCGCGGATATAAAGGAATAAGGACATTTATTATTACTCACACAGGTCAGTTTATTAGACGAATTAAACTTGTGAGTTAACGCAGTGCTGTTTCACTTGCTCTACACTATCACACTAAACTGCATTTGAGTGTGTTGAAAGTTATAATGTTATTCTATGTGTTAGTTCGTTTGCTATATGAAACTAGCAGTAAGCTAGATCAACATTAGAACAACATACTGATCATATTCTAACAATTCATCCTGTTGAGCTATTTAACATTGATTTGTTTTATGTACATTTGCTCCCCTGTCTAATAAAGTATGTGCAAGAGCGGTGTAGCTCCAAGTTAGCCGCGGACGCTAGCTCTCGGCATCTCGAAAATGCCACGCCGATATTGATCCTCATTTTAGTTCTCCTTTTTTGTCCCAAAGTCTGCTTGCCATGATCTATAATGTTTGAACGAAACAAGAACAGCGTGCCGCAAAACGTTACGCACTACGCAGTTGTCCACGTCTGTCGCCATGGTTATGTCATGCTATGGCAGTACGAGCGGAAACGAGGATAGCGTGGATATTGCGTCATTGACAGGCAACATTTTTTTTCCGGGACGCCCACTTATTAAAAAAAAAAATTCCCACTTATTTTGACTTTTGGGATATTGTAAGTACACAATTGCAGGAAATATATCACACTGTGCAAGTGATTTTTGGATATTTTATTCCAAAATTCTTACATATTGTACTTTTAACATTCAAAGTAATTTGATTCATCATCTTTGTGCATCATCAGCTTTGATGTGATGTTTAAATTTACACGTATAACCAATAAAATTCTCATCAGTGGAATAACTGGATGTTTGTGAACGGACTCTGGCGGATGAGAACATGTGGACAGGAGCGGGTCTGGATGGGTCTCGTCTCGCCCACGGATCCGGTGCGGATAATACCACTGATCTAGATTTGCACCGTCTGATTTTCTCGTGTGATTTGAGTTGTTGTTTTGTAATCTGGACATGGTCATTCTCAGGCCAGCTGCTGATGGAGCGGGAATACGGGAATAAACCGGTCACATGATAACAATATAGTTTTAAAAACGTTCTAAAAAGGTAAAGGCGTAACAATAACAGAGAAACGATATCGTTGGAATCTCTTTCAGAAGGAACTTTTCCAGCTGATGAACGATGAAAACATTGACAGCCAATCAGAATCTATTCTGCTTTCAGATGTTTAAGTTTTTAATACAGTCAGACCAACATATATTCAGACTCCTTCAACATTTCTCACATTATCAGTTTATTCGCTAAAATGTTAATAAACTATGAGCAGAACTCATTGATATTTCAGTGGTTTTGTCCGTCCTTCTGTCAGACTCACACATGAATTATGTTGAATATCTGTCAGCTGTTAAATTTAACTACACAATTAGATAATACCAGTTTAGCTCCACCAGTGCCCAAGCAATGCTTCATGTTGTTCAGTCTGAGTGTAAAAAGAGCATTAGCACTTACAGAAAAAACACTGAAGAAAACATGATCAGCTCAAAGTGTCCGAATCATTTCTGCTCCCAAATGTCACTGGTAGTCCCTGTATGAAGAACTACTGGGTATAATATGGCACAGTTTACTTTATTCTGCTCTCCTCACTGACAGAAAATAACTATAGTGTCCTGCACACACTAGTGGAACAATATCAACAATTACATCTGGAGTCTGATAAATTTTTCGGTTTGACTGTATGATATTAATATTTAATTTGATTTCATGTGTACTTTAACGCTCTGCCTCGCTCTTCTCAGGGTGGATCTGTGGAACGCCAGCAATCTGAAGTTCGGAGACGAGTTTCTGGGAGAGGTACGGGTTCAGCTGAAGGTTCTGGGACAGTCAGGTGTTCATGACGCATGGTACGAGCCTCGTCACGCGTGTGTTCTGTGTGAGACGCTAGTGCTGGGCGGCAGCACCAAACATGCATATCACGGTATTTTCTAAATTATACCGGTTTCACAATATATGACGGGGTTTTCCCCAAGCATGACTGGTGTTTTCCACATTTTCTACTGATTGAGAGAGGAAATACTGCAGTAGATTGACTTAGAATGCACTATTTTACTGTCATGAGGGATTATTGACAGTATTAATACAGGTTTGCAAGGCGGTAACGGCTGTACGCTCATAAACACTGAAAATCAGGAAAAATAAAGAACGATTAAATTGAAATAACATCGAAACTTTTCTAAAGACTGTCATTTCACTTCAGACACATACATATAAAAACACCCGCGCCACGTTTTGACTTTGAAACGTGCAGTGCTCATGTTTAATGCCAACCACAAATAGATTTTCCAAAAGGCTGTTGATATTGTGAACCAATATATGGGGAACACTGTAATATAATTTGACAACTATCAATTATAGCTTAACCTCTCCATCTTCACCGTCAAGCTGTGCCTCACCAGTGCAACACAAGCCGCGCTTCCATTACCCTTCAAATTGAAATTGCGAATTGAAAATACGGCCAATGGAAACATGGCAATTTTGCGAAAACTCCCATTTATCGCAAAAACATTTTTCTGCTCGCATGAGGAGGTTTTTCAGGCAATTCTAAAAAGAAATATTTCGCCAAATTGCAATGGAAACTTACAGTCGCATTTACAGTCGCTTGACGTAGTTCTTTATTAATCTCATAAAAGACTAAAGAATTACAGGAATACTGGATTAAACCTCTAAGAAACGCCACAATCAAGATCTCGAAGCAGAAATGAGGAGAAACACCAGAAACTCCTCATACGAGCCGCTCTCAGTGTAAGAGTCTGTCCTTGACATTAATGTTGTATAACACACACACACACACACACACACACGACTCCTTCCATTAATAATAACGGCCAGTGCGGCGGCTGAGATATACGGAAACCTACTAACATCCGTCATGATTTTTGGAATGATTGATGCCGAGAGGAAAATATGGTGTTTTAGTCGCACAACATCGGTTAATGGAAACGCCGTCATTTCGCAATCTTTTTTGTCAACATTTAGAAAAAAATTGCACAAGTTTAGCGCAAATCTGTAATGCAAACGTGCCTAGTGAAAAGACCCTCTCAAAACAGAGTCCGCGTTACCAATGCTGTTAAAGCGACATACAAAAGTATTGTGATATATTAAAAATTTATATCATAAAAAATGTTAAAAAACACCGATATTTGGTAAGAACGGTTGACCGCCCAGCACTAGAAGACTCTCGTGTTTTCAGGACAGGAGCTCATCCTCCGCTTTCTTTCAGGTACTTTCTGCAGCCCAGAGATAACGGCCATAAATCTGTGAAGGCTGATGAGCTGGGCTCGTTACGGCTCAACATCGTTTACACGGAGGACCACGTGTTCCTCACGGAGCATTATAACCCTCTCCGGGACCTGCTCCTGCAGTCCGCGCACGCCGAGGTCAGTGAGCTCACGGCACAGGTGTGTCTGACGACAGGACGGAGAACGCTCTTCCTCAGGGTTTACAAACATACAAACATTCTTCCATCAAGATACTATAATTCTTCTAACAAAATGACACACGATCACAGGTCTTGTTTTTTGAAAAATGTCTTGACCTTGAAAGTGACTTTGAGGTCACGGCAAAGCTGTGTCTGGGGTTTGGCTAACTAGATGATAACTGATGTTTATGTCTTGTTTTCCAAAACAAACATCCAAACATTCTTAAATCAAGATACAATAACTGGTGTTAATAATAATATATTAAGATGTTTTTCCTCAGTGTCTTGTTGTCCAATACACGTGTCGTATACAATAGATCCATAATGCACTGTTATTGACTCTAATTTGTTCAATTCAATTCACGTTTACTTGTACAGCGCTTTTCACAACGCACATCATTTCAAAGCAGCTTTACAGAAAATGCATGAGTCCATATTACAGTTTACAGAGATCTGTTATCAGAGGAAACTGTTTAAGTTATGCATTTCAGAAATGTACATATATAAATCACAGTTAGCTAAAAATTTATTCATTTAAACTGTAATAATTTAATGCAGTGAGCTCATTGAAGTAATGAATACTTGTTTGTTAACAAATCATTATGACATTTAGAAAACACAGCACTGGTGCCGTTGATGCGTGGACTTGTCAGTGATAAGTCTCGTTGTGCACGTACAGCCCGTGTCGGCGTCGGCGGCTCATATCTTGGGCGAGGCGTGTCGTGAGAAACAAGAGGCTGCCGTCCCGCTAGTTCGACTCTTCCTGCATTACGGCAAGATCGTGCCTTTCCTCAGTGCCATCGCACACGCAGAGATCAACCGCACGCAGTGAGTACACACACACACACACACACAGTCACTAATTCCTCTGGATCTCCAACATTAAACTTCAAAACAAAGTTTACACAAACTATTTACACAATTATATATAAATAAATCCTTCTCGGTGCGAGTTGTGAGGAAGAGAGCCGCGTCGAGAGCGGATGTGTCAGCGCCTCCTGATCGCGTGTTGTGACTGAAATACTGCGGCGGGAGCACATGCGCAAACGCATGCCATTTATGATCAAATAAAAATTATTCATATATAATTTTACAAAACTGTTTTGCGTATGTGCTCCCGCGTGCAGTATTTCAGTCACAGCACAGCGAGCAAACTATATACAGTGATGTGAAAATACCCCACATCATCACACACACCCGTCACCACACCTAGAGGTCAGCATGGGGACTTCCCATAAGATCATCTCTCAATGCAGATCAAACCAGTTATTAGGCTAACTGAATAAAACCATGCAGATCTCTCGGTGTGGTGACGGGTGTGTGATGGTGTGGGCTATTTTAATTCCAAAGGCCAAAGGAACTTTATCAGGATGCATAGTGTCCTGGATCCATGAAATAACTGGGCTTTAGAAATTAAAATCTGCTTTTCTCTATGGGAATTTAACATCGGGGTGTCCTGACTAATGCACCCTGTATTTTAAGGAAGAACATTTATTTATTCATGATTTATTATTTATTCACAAAGAAAATTGGTGTCCTTAAAGGTTGGATTTTTCCTCGTTTTTTTTATTAAGGCATTAAGATCAATTTCCAAAAGATGATTTTTTTATTCCTCTTTTTAGGCAACTTTAGCACGTGTGTCCAAACTTATTCACATCACTGTATATGTATAGCCTATAGTTTTTTGTTACGAACCCGAGAATATTCATCAAACATTAATCCAAACCCAACCCGAAACCCGTGAGTTTTTCGGGACTCGTCGGGCTCGGGTCAGGTAGCAGACCTCACACACACACACACACACACACACACACACACACACACACACACACACACACACACACACACACACACACACACACACACACACTCACACACACACACACACACACACACACACACACACGTCCCCCCCCCTTCCTCACCGTCCTCTCGTCTCCGCAGGGATCCCAACACCATATTCCGGGGAAACTCGCTCACGTCTAAATGCATCGATGAGACCATGAAGCTGGCGGGGATGCATTACCTGCGGGTCACGCTCAAGCCCATCATCGATGAGGTGAGTCCGTCTCCTGCTTTACAGCTAGGGTGGGGGACCGGATACTGGAGGTCAGGAATCAGGATACTTGTTATAAAATTATAATTTTGATTCCTCTTATCCTTTGTGAGCATTTCAATATGACTTTTCGGGCGTGAGTAACTACAGTATATTGAGCAGCTCTTAAAGTGACATCACTAATACTCCTGCTGTCTCTATGATAACACTAATATAAGACAAAGATGAAATTCACTCGTTCTTGACTGAATAACTTTAAACATATTTGTAATGTATGTTTAATTTATAAAGTGCAGTGTTATTTTACTTTTGATTACAGTTTCTGTACCTGAATACCTAAACATCTTAAAACAGTTTATTTCAAACGTATCTTTGTTCAGTTTTATCTATTTGTTTGCGATTGCACATTTTTTATTTGTTGTTTTTTAATTACTGAGTGTTTATTGTCTTTAATAATGCTTTACATTTATATTAAGGCTAGTTGTTTTTCTATGGTGTTTTTAAACCGCAGGCAAATGTTCCTTTTAGTGTTCTTCATCCTGTTGATTTTTGTTCAAGATACTCAGCTACAATTAAATGATTTGTAATAAGATTAAATGTGAATGACATCTAAATTTTTTTCTTTTTTTTCTAATTGGAATCGAAATTAGGAATCGATAAGAATTGAAATAGGAATCGTTCAAATTTAAACGACACCCAACCCTAATTATAAGCGTTCACTGTTGGTTTGTGTGCAGATCTGCGGCGACCACAAGCCGTGTGAGATCGACCCCGTCAAGCTGAAGGAGTCGGAGAACTTGGACACTAACAGGGTGAGTCCGCTTTTGCTTTGCTGAATAAACTCAGTCGAATCATCAAGTCACGTCTCCTTCATCCATACAGCGCTTTAACTATAGAGTTCCACAGTCGAGTGTCCTTCATCTATACAGCGCTTTAACACTATAGAGTTCCACAGTCGAGTGTCCTTCATCTATACAGCGCTTTAACACTATAGAGTTCCACAGTCGAGTGTCCTTCATCTATACAGCGCTTTAACACTATAGAGTTCCACAGTCGAGTCTCCCTCATCTATACAGCGCTTTAACACCATAGAGTTCCACAGTCGAGTGTCCCTCATCTATACAGCGCTTTAACACTATAGAGTTCCACAGTCGAGTGTCCTTCATCTATACAGCGCTTTAACACCATAGAGTTCCACAGTCGAGTGTCCTTCATCTATACAGCGCTTTAACACTATAGAGTTCCACAGTCGAGTGTCCCTCATCTATACAGCGCTTTAACACTATAGAGTTCCACAGTCGAGTGTCCCTCATCTATACAGCGCTTTAACACTATAGAGTTCCACAGTCGAGTGTCCCTCATCTATACAGCGCTTTAACACTATAGAGTTCCACAGTCGAGTGTCCTTCATCTATACAGCGCTTTAACACTATAGAGTTCCACAGTCGAGTGTCCTTCATCTATACAGCGCTTTAACACTATAGAGTTCCACAGTCGAGTGTCCCTCATCTATACAGCGCTTTAACACTATAGAGTTCCACAGTCGAGTGTCCCTCATCTATACAGCGCTTTAACACTATAGAGTTCCACAGTCGAGTGTCCCTCATCTATACAGCGCTTTAACACTATAGAGTTCCACAGTCGAGTGTCCTTCATCTATACAGCGCTTTAACACTATAGAGTTCCACAGTCGAGTGTCCTTCATCTATACAGCGCTTTAACACTATAGAGTTCCACAGTCGAGTCTCCCTCATCTATACAGCGCTTTAACACCATAGAGTTCCACAGTCGAGTGTCCCTCATCTATACAGCGCTTTAACACTATAGAGTTCCACAGTCGAGTGTCCTTCATCTATACAGCGCTTTAACACCATAGAGTTCCACAGTCGAGTGTCCTTCATCTATACAGCGCTTTAACACTATAGAGTTCCACAGTCGAGTGTCCCTCATCTATACAGCGCTTTAACACTATAGAGTTCCACAGTCGAGTGTCCCTCATCTATACAGCGCTTTAACACTATAGAGTTCCACAGTCGAGTGTCCCTCATCTATACAGCGCTTTAACACTATAGAGTTCCACAGTCGAGTGTCCCTCATCTATACAGCGCTTTAACACTATAGAGTTCCACAGCAGCTTTACAGTGATAACAGGAGATTACAGGAACACAGAGTGTTTGGCTTTACAGCAGATCTAGGATAAAGTTATTGTCCAGATAAAGTTAGTTTTGATTGATTCACTTCCGCTGTAAAGATCATTAGTTATTAGCTTAGCGGCCGCTAACACACACCGCTCTAACGGAAACTTTGAATGCGTTCAGACCACATAAGTCTGATATCACAATCCGATCCTAAAATTTTTCTTTCCTTTCTAATGGTTTGAATTATAATGTTAGCATGGAATCAAACTGGACAATTCTTGTTTTTTTATGGAATATTGCCATGTTTATTCTAAATTATTTACATCATAATTGTGTTAAATGAATGTTCCTCATAATCTTGAATGAGAATAAGTTCCTCTTGCAGCATCTCTTCTCTTCTCTGATGACGAGGGCGGGGCTATAACCTGTCACTCACATGAGATCAGCCAATAGCAAACCACAACCATCCAATCAATTCCCCACAGACACAATCAAGCCCCGCCCACATGTGTTCTTGTTCCTGAAGCGCTTCACTCGACATACGACACAATAGAGGAAGAAAAATAGAGACTTCACTTTCATGAAGAAGTGATGTCGCTGCAAGAGGAAGAGGAAATTATTCTAATTCAAGATGCATATCAAGGAACATGAATTTAACACAATAATAATGCATTGATGAATCATTAAGAATAAACACTGCAATTTTGATTGCTCATATCTCATGTAATGAAGCCCACGATTGCCCGTGCATTTCACTTTTGCACATTTTCTCCCTGCACTGGTGTGACGTCACGGCTTCACTGTTTTCTAATAATTTTCTGGTGTGTTATTGTCTGGTCAGGAAAACCTGCGTCAGTACGTGGACCGGATCTTCAGCGTCATCACGAGCTCGGGCGTGAGCTGCCCGACGGTCATGTGTGACGTCTTCTTCTCTCTGAGAGAGTCTGCGGCCTCGCGCTTCCAGGGTAAACGCCACAAACACGCTCTAAGAACGCTTTGCTGATGTTCACACTAGGGCTGTCAATCTTCCTCTATAATACTATTCGAATTCCATTCCTTATTTTATTTAATATTCAAATAAAATTTGAATATTAAATGCTCAAATATTTACGACATTACACAGGCTTATGGATCGCCAATGCCGCTATAGCATGTGGTTGTTGTTACACGTTCTGTCCACTAGAGGGACATCTAATAAACATTTATTCGTGCTGAGTATGGCTGAAGCGCTTCCGATGGTTTTCGGCTAATATCTCCGTGAAAACTCCACCAAAAATTCTGAAACTTATATCGTTCTTTTCAGTTCAACTAGATGTATCCAACAAGCTCGGTGCTCGCCGAATCCGGTGAGATATGTGCGTTTTACGCTTCACGGGCGCTTTTACGACTTTTACCATTTTTGACAGTATTGTTATGATGATACAGCGTGAATAACGTGCACACTTGTGTTACGATTCAAAAACTTTATTGTTCATCAGACGAAACAAAAGCATTTCATTTTCACACGCGTGTAAGCCAAGGCGGCGAGAAAGGCAAGATTGGATATCATTTTTTTTTTAAATATACATAAAAAAGAAATATTCGAACAGTAACTTCAGCATTCGAATAGTATTGATATTTTTAATATTCGAATTATATTCAAATTTCGGAATTCGTTCCAACAGGCCTAGTTCACATTAAGCTATGAAAACGTTATTTCTCAAAACGTCTCTTTGAACGTCTCTGTTATTTCTCTTTGAATGTTCTCTGGAACGGAACGAACGACGTTTCATGAACGATGAATAAATAATGTTTTTTAAAACATGATTAAAGACCAGATAACTCTGAGAGCGTTTCCTGATAGCTGGGCAATAATGCATTTAAAATCAATAGAAAGAGTTACTCTATAAAGGAGTTTAAACAAAACTCTTCCAATGACTCAAATGTGACTTGGCCAAAGAAGTCCCAGTTCTCGTTTGCATTCACACTTGTTCATGCACACAAAAGTGGATTCAGATATGTTTTTAAAAAAAAAAAAAGCTTGTTGAATTGCATTAGTTACTTGAAAAAGTATGCATTGCATTAACCCTGCTTGCATTGCGTTTTTATGGGCTATATTTAAGCTGTGAATATTTAAATTAAAAAATTTCACACACGTTTTCATTATTAAAAATTTAATAATCCATATTCACCTTTCAGATTTCACTTCTAAAATATTAATTCTGTTAAGAAACACAGCTTTTGTGTCTTTATCAGCTTTTCCATATATATATTTATATATATACCGGCTCTGAAAATCATCACGAATTCTGACCGCTTGCTCCACTTCTGTAAATCCGTGTTTTATGAATGAATGAGTCTCTCATCCGTTGCTTTTGTGGAAGAATTAATATTTTGGAAGTGAAATCTAAAAGGTGAATATGGATTCTTGAATTTTTATTAATGAAAATGTGTGTAAAAAGTTTTGAATTGAAATATTCACATCTTAAATATACAACCATGTTGAATTTCAGCCCATAGAAATGCAAGCCCTAAAAATACACAGTATTAAAGTGCAAGCAGGGTTATTAATGCAATGCATATTTTTTCAGTATGTATTGAACATTACAGTATGTATTGAACATTACAGTATGTATTGTGAACAGCTCGGTGAAAACAAAAGTGATTTTAAAAAGTAATTTTAGCCCAGCAGATGCTGCAAGACGACACCAGAAGTCTTTGGTTTGTGGTTTTGAAAGTAGTTTAATGATCTCGAAAGCGGCTGATAAGCATCAAGATACATTTAGTATGTAGCAGTAATGACTCTCCTGTAAACTCAGGGCTTTCCAGATACACACTCGCGGTCTTGGCCGCTTGAGAGCGCGTACACGAGACCGGCCCGTGTCTAAAAAACCAGAGTGGTATTTGAGGCTAAGCGTATCCCATCATGCATTAGGTTCGGGAAATCACGTGCCCCGAAACCGTAAGATAGAGAGAAAACACATATTACATGTAATTCGGTAGTAAAACAAATTGTTCAAGTGTCTTTTTATTGGTGCTAATATGAGTAGGCTGTGTGTGTTTTGTACACAACTGCTTTTATCAGTTAATACGAAGCACCGATTTTACTGACCTGATATTTAGAAGCTTATTTTAAAATGCAAAGTATTGAAAATCTAAATAAAGCTCTGTAAACACATGCATTTTTGGTAACACAATAAGGCTTATTAGTTATTGATAATGAACTGCTCTTCCACAGCATTTATTAATCTTTGTTAATGGTACATTTCAACATTTACTAATACATTATTAAAATCTTGTTAACATTAGTTAATGCACTGTGAACTAACATGAACAAACAATGAACAGCTGGATTTTTATTATTAACTAACACTATCAAAGATTAATAAATACAGTAACAAATGTATTACTCATGTTAGTAAATATGTTAACTAATGAACCTTATTGTAAAGTGTCACCTATTTTTGCAACACTATCAGTGTGTGCCATTGGGTGATCAAACGTTCTACACACACTTCTTCACGCGTACTTGAAGCCAAATACAGGAAATACGTCATGTAAGTGGTCAGCTGCAAAGACTACAGCACAAGTGTGTGTGTGTGTGTGTGTGTGTGTGTGTGTGTGAAGGCCCTCAGACAGGAGCGTCAGGGTTATACTGCCCCCTTCAGGCCACACATCAACACTGCACAGCACAGGAGCAGATTCACACAACTACCAACAAATGTTCTTCCAGGAATGTTTCATTCAAAGTTATCTGGTTTAATAATGTTCTCAAAACATGTTACATGTTTCGAAATTTTCAGAGAACATTCAAAAGTAACATTACTATAATGTTTGCAGAATTATAAAATAGAATGTTCCATATATATTCACATTACCAAGTTTCTTTTTAAAGCATTAAAAAAGCTGGTTTTAAATCTTCAGAAAATCTTCAGAAATAACGTTTTCAGAAGTTGTCTGGTTTAATAATGTTCTCAAAACATAAACATTTTTTACATGTACATAATTCATTGAATGTTTTTCTGAAATGTTTCAGTTGGACGTTCATCTAACATGTTTTAAATGTTGTCTCAGAACGTTCAGAGAACATTCAAATGTAACGTTTCCATCATGTTTTAAGAATGGAATGTTCCCTTAACATTCATATAATGTTTTTTTTTCATGTAATAAGAACATTAAAACATTCAGAAGTAACGTTTATATAATGTTTGCAGAATTATAAAATGGAATTTTCCCTTAATTTTTTTTTTTTAAACATAAAAAAAACCTGGATGTTTTCAAACGTTTTCAGAACTTTATGGGAGCGTTATCCAAACGTTCTCAGAAGAATTAATTTATTATCTGGAGCCGTGAGATCCGTGATGATGATGCTGTGTGTGTGTGTGTGTGTGCCTGTGCCTGTGTGTGTGTGTGTGTGTGTGTGTGTGTGTGTGTGTGTGTGTGTGTGTGTGTGTGTGTGTGTGTGTGTGTGTGTGTGTGTGTGTGTGTGTGTGTGTGTGTTCTCAGTCGACCCGGATGTCCGCTACACGGCTGTCAGTAGCTTCATCTTCCTCCGCTTCTTTGCTCCTGCGATCCTGTCCCCGAGCCTCTTCCACCTGCGACCTCATCACCCGGTGTGTGTACACACTCCACACACACTCCGTTCAGCTCTTCTTCCTCATCCGATGCTTGATTCTTATCCATTTTGTCTCTTGTGTGTGTGAAGGATCCCTGCACGTCTCGGACGCTGACGCTCATTTCCAAAACCATCCAAACTCTGGGAAGCTTGGCCAAGTCCAAATCTGTAAGTGTGTTCACAGCAGTTATTGAATTTTTACACATCCTACAGTGCTACATTATCTATGATATAATGTAATATGATTCAATATATTATTCATTATAGCATGAAAACATTGTAACTACAGTGAAATATTGATAAGGACTGTAAGAGAAACTGTCCTCTGTCTGGACCGTGTTGACATCAGTTCCTGAAATGTGAAAGATCCTGTGTTCATTTTGTGTTGTTTATAAATATGTGTGTGTGTGTGTGTGTGTGTGTGTGTGTTTTCGGCATTTGCATTAGTCTGTGTATTTTTATATTTCTAAATTAGTTTAATGAATACCTTTTTCTTTCAGTTTTACTTTTAATAATTTGATGTGCTTTTGCCATTTTTGTTCATTTTTATTTTTATATATTTATACAGTTTTAGCCTTTAAATTAAACTTAATTTAAACTTTAAACTTATAAATTAAGTTTTTCTTTCTGGTTTATTAGTTTCGTTGTGTGTATTTTTTTTTTTATTAGTTTTTTTTTATTTGTAATATTTCTATATAGCTATAATTGATACATTTTTCTTTTAGTTTTTGTTTTAGTAATTTTAATATTTAAAAAAAAAAATCAATTAGCGAAAAACATATTTTTAACAGTTTTAGTAAAAAATAACAACTTTTTTTACAGATCATTCTATTTAAAAAATAAAATAAAAACCGATAATGCGACAGCATAACAAGGTTAAACAGATTTTTTCACACAAAAAATACATATATATTGTGAAAGCATTTCAATAAAAAATGTAGGTAGATTAAAAAAATTTTATGCTCTTTAACTCATTAAAACGTAGTGATGGTGATGTAACCACTGATATTCTGATTAATAGGATGTTATCTGGTCTGTCATAATGTTCTCAAAACATTAGCACAAAAACATTATTCACACATCGTTCATGGAGCGTTTTTTCCCTGAAACGTTTTAGTTGGACATTAATCATTTTTTAAATGTTACAACTTTCAGAGAACATTTAAAAGTAACATTCCATAATGTTTGAAGAATGTAATGTTCCCTTAACGTTCTCATAACCAAGAAGAAACATTTTATAAATAATGTTTTAACTGAATGTGAACATTAAGCTCTTCTCTTCTCGTTACAGGCCAATTTCAAAGAGTCCTACATGGCCGCTTTCTACGACTACTTCAATGAGCAGAAGTACGCTGATGCGGTGAAGAACGTGAGTCTCGTGTTTCTACACATCATACAGTCAAACCAAAAATCATTCAGATACCAGACATAATCATTTATGTAAGTGAGGAGAGCAAAATAAAGTAAACTGTGACATATTAGTAAACTGTGAGTTCTGCTCATATTTTATTACCATTTTCTAAACTACAGCGAATAAACTGAGAAATGTTGAAGGAGTCTGAATAAATGTTGGTCTGACTGTATATCCTGTATCTCTGTGTGAGCGTGTTCTGACGTTCTACACACACACATGCTCACACACGCTTCCTCTCTGTCACAGTTCCTGGATCTGATATCGTCCTCGGCTCGGTGGGATCAGAAGAGCATCGAGACGCCCATCATGCTGAAGGAAGGGTGAGAGACGCTCACGGTCCAATCACACGGCTCGTACGGCCGTCACATGACACAGAGGCTTTATCAGTGTGTGTGTGTGTGTTTGTGTTTTTCTGCTGGACGCAGGAGTGTTAAACTCGTTATTAAGAGGTTTGACGCCAAGGGCTCTGGCAGGTAAGACTCGCCTGTGTTAGAGACCATTGTGACCTTTGACCTCGTGACCCTCATGATCTCCCCAGTATCTGAGACTGAACTAGACTATCCAAATCTCTGTTCTAGTCGTGATGTTCCTGCTGGACTCTCCCTTAGGGCTGGGAACCAAACTCGCTACTTTTAATGAACAAATGAGAAAAAGAAAATAATAATAAGTATGAGCTTGAACAATAGTGAGTACCTTTGGCTTTGTGCTTGCAGTGGCAAAACTCGCCACTAGGGTGCTCAGACGCGCGGTTTCATTTACCTCACACACACACACACACACACACACTGGAGCACGCGTGACGCTCGTCGTGCCTCTTCAGTCTCACTACATGAGAACATGAATGCATGAACTTCGGTTCCAGAGCCGCTCAGAGACTCACTGAAGTTCATCAGTATTTTACAGTTTCATTTAAGAAAAACTATCGTTATCATTAACACACGGAAACTCAAAGGTCTTCAACACAACACGTCTAAATAAAACTTGATAATATATTACTGCTGTACAGTCACATTTAGATATCTCAATTTAATAATAATACTAACACTAATAATAATAATAAATTATCCCCAAAAATTTTTTTTAGGAAATAATTACACTTTTTCTTCTATGTTGTAATTTTAACAGTGTAAAGCTCAGTTGTGCCGCATGTTGTTTGACAAAAAAAAGTTTATTTTCATATAAAAGATTGATTAAATTAATGTTTTATGTCTTCATTTGATCACTAGAAAATTCACAACACAGAATTTGTGGAAAACAAAACATTTCATAGAAATATTTTTTTTTTCAATGTTTTTTTTTTTTCATATTTAAGTATCACAAACAATGGCAGACAGCGACCAAGGCAGCTCTGGCAAAATGTCAATAACACTTCTACAAATGACTCTTTACAGTTATTGAGGTAAACATGCCTCAAATAAAATACAGAAAAAAGGTACCGTTGGGTACCGGCACCGGATTTAAGGTACCGGCACCAGTTAAAATGTTTTAGATGAATATACGCTGCTCTTTCCTTTTCTCTTTTACACAATAAAAATGACAGAAAACAGGAGTTCGGAAAGAAATGAACCGGAGAAGATTTACACCTCAAAGAAGGCGGGGCCTCAGAGCCACACCCACCTATGACATCATCAGCACACTGGCCAATGGGAGCTCAGAGGTGTTTAGCGGTTAAAGCGAACGTCTCAAGAAAGATGTTTCAAACTCTCCAAGTGAACTTCGTTTTGGCCTGATTTTGTTCGCAGTGACATCACAGCGGTTCGTTCGAGTGTATCGAGGCCTTGAGCGACACACACATCTGATGCTTAGAGAGCAGAGGATAGATTGATGATTAATGCAAACCCACACAAAGAATGAGACTGATCAGATGTTGCACCTTCAGAGACTGAACTTTTTATTAGTTTATCTATGCAAAAGTGTGTGTGTGTGCGCGCTGGAGCTGTGCTCCATTTGCTCATCATTTATTCTTAATTTCCATCTATTGAAAATCTATTGAAATATTAAAAGGATCCCATCAGTGATTTTTCTTTCCAGGTAATGACAATGCAGATATTAAATATTCACCTATTTTACACAACATTTACTGAAATTCATATATTCGTATATATAATGTTTTGTGCTAACATTTTGAGAACATTATGAAAGACCAAATAACTTTGAACGATCGTTCTGTTAACGTTACTGGAAGAACGTGTGATCGTTAACGTTTGACCTTGAGATGACGTTCTCTGTCGTGTGTGTGTGTGTGTGTGTGTGTGTGTGTGATTGAGACTGGAGGGAGTGAGTTTCTGAAGGGTTTTTCTGTTTTTTCAGGTTCATGATCAAACGAGCTCAAGGGCGAAACCGCTTCGGTCTGAAGAACTTCAAGAAGAGATGGTTCCGGCTCACTAACCACGAGTTCACCTACCATAAAACCAAAGGTAACGCAAAAGGTTTGTCCTGAACTCTCACTACAGGTGTGTGAGGCGTCTGTGGTCGAGCATCTGTGTGTGTGTGTGTGTGTGTGTGTGTTTAATTATTCATGTGGTTGTAAATATTAGCAGTGTTTGTATTGTCAGGTGAAACATAACAGACTCTTTGTGAATATTTGGATGCTGTGTTGTTTTCATCAGTATTGGTCATTCCAAATAAAATAAAAATAAAATGTGTGTGATCCCATCATCGACATCAACATCAATATCTCAACAATGGTCCATATAGAAACATTACACTGATTCATGGTGTGATACATGCATTATTAAAAGAAAACAATTCCTGAATATTTATTTTTCATATGCATGATGCATTTTGAGAAAGTTTCTCATCGGTTGACAGAAATAATGGCAAATATTCCAGATTTTCGATGCATCAATTATTATGAATTTATGTTGTCATGAATCACACAGTGCTGTTCATAAATTTGAAAGAAATTAATACTTTTATTCATTGTGGACAAAAGTGACAATTTTACAAAAGATTCTGTTTCACATAAAATGCAACATTATATGTGTTTTGAATATTAATAATGTCTTGGTAAATATATATACTGCTGTTCAAAAGTTTGACGTAAGATTTAAAAAGAAATTATACCTTTATTCATCAAGGATGCATTAAATCGATCAAAAGTGACATTTACAATGTTACAAAGATTCTATTTCAAATAAATGCTGTTCTTTTGAACTTTCTATTCATCAAATAATCATGAAATACAAAATGCATTAGTTTCCACAGAAATATGAACTGTTTCATTGATAATAATCATAAATGTTTCTTGATCATCAGATCATCATATTATCCTGATTTCTGAAGGATCATGTGACACTGAAGACTGGAGTAATGATGATGAACATTCAGATTTGATCACAGGAATAAATTACACTTTTTAATAAGTTTATTATAAGTTTTACATTATAATAATATTACACAATTTTTACTGTATTTTTTATCAAATAAATGCAGCCTTGGTGAGGAGAAGAGACTCTTTCAGAAACATTATTGATTCCAAACATTTGAACACTAGTCTATTTTTAAAATGTTAACCAGACAAAAACTGAAGACCTGCAGAAAACACTGACACACACTCATAATTTAAAGATGTTCCTGTGTGTACTCCGTTTATACTTCCATCCATCCAGTCCGGTGTGTGTTGGTCATTGATGAGTGTGTGTGATCTCTGATGTGTGTG
Organism: Semotilus atromaculatus; assembly: GCA_031834385.1. NCBI lineage: Eukaryota > Metazoa > Chordata > Actinopteri > Cypriniformes > Leuciscidae > Semotilus > Semotilus atromaculatus. The sequence goes on from JAULUF010000087.1 coordinate 266,065, forward strand.
TGTTGTGTCCAGGAGAGGGCGCTCTCTGCAGCATCCCTATAGAAAACATCCTGGCTGTGGAGAGACTCGAGGAAGAGTCCTTCAAAATGAAGAACGTAAGAGCAACTCTTTCACACTCAGATCTGATACTGTGTTTCTATCTACAGTCAAACCAAGAATTATTCAGACAGATATCATTTGTGATATTGTTCCACTAGTGTGTGCAGGACACTATAGTTCATTTCTGTAAGTGAGGAGAGCAGAATAAAGTAAACTGTGCCATATTATACCCAGTAGTTCTTCATACAGGGACTACCAGTGACATTTGGAGGCAGAAATGATTCGGACACTTTGAGCTGATCATGTTTTCTTCAGTGTTTTTTCTGTAATTGCTAATGCTCTTTTTACACTCAGACTGAACAACATGGTACTGGTATTATCTAATTGTGTAGTTAAATTTAACAGCTGACAGATATTCAACATAATTCATGTGTGAGTCTAACAGAAGGACGGACAAAACCAGTGAAATATCAGCTGATCTGAGAACTCTTGAGTTCTTTATTACCATTTAACTATAGTGATAATGTGAGAAATATTAAATAATTTTTGGTTTGACTGTGTATCTTGTTGTCCCTGCAGATGTTCCAGGTCATCCAGCCAGAGAGGGCGCTGTACATCCAGGCTAATAACTGCGTTGAGGCTCGCGACTGGATCGACATCTTGACCAAAGTCAGTCAGTGCAACCGCAAGCGCTTGAGCACGTTCCACCCGTCGGCGTTCCTCAACGGCCACTGGCTCTGCTGTAAGCTGTCCTCGGACGCGGCGCCCGGCTGCACGCCCTGCACGGGGTGAGTCCCACCCCAGGAACAGACTAATCATGATAATAACACAGTGGGCCCTATCTTGAACCCGGCGCAAATTAATTTGTACACTGACGCATGTATCATTCGTATTTTGCACCCGCGCAAAGCGGGCTTTTCCCTCCACAGACGCACGCCGGTAAACTAGAGAATGAACTTGAAATACGGTTAACTAAGAAATACACTTGCGCTCCCTGGGCGGTTCAGCGCAAAAAAGGAGGCGTGTTCCGGCGCAAACAATCCCTGGTGCTATTTTACAGTTCCAGAAAACAATTGCGCCACTGACCAGAAAAAAACTAGTCTAAAGTCAGTGGCGTGTTGAGCGTACATTCAGATGCTATTTTAAGCGTGCGTGCTTGGTCATAATACAGAGTGTGAAGAACGCACATACACTGTAGATGATTCTCTCATCTACACAGATGCATTTCCTTTTTGCAAATTATACATTATTATAAGGAAAAATATTAAAACAAGAGGGAAATCATTGTTGTGTCCATGACGATGGGAAAAATAGGCATAAAGCTTACATATTTACCCAAATTATTATATGCCTGTATAACCGAAGCTAATTTGTGTGTGTTTGTCCCATCCCCAATGTCACTTCTCTTTCTTTTACGGCCCTGACGAGAACATCGATCTCCTCGGCTGTGAACCGATTCTGAAGCGCTCCTGGTAAATGTGCCGTTATTATAGTATTGCGCCATGGAACAAGCGCACCTCGTCCATCATGCTCTTAAAGGGAATGTGAGATGACGCTCTGATTGGTTTATTTCACGTTACGCCCAAACCACACCTATGAATAATGAAGCGACTTCAGACCAACCCCTTTTAAACTTGCGTCGGGCGCAAGAGTCATTTATCCCGCCGGTAAAATAGCAACAGCGCCGAGACCCGCCCACAAAGTTACTTGCGCTTCACGCGTGATACTTGCGTTTCAGATCGTTAAAATAGGGCCCAGTGTTTCCCTTAGGATTTTTTTCAGGGGCGGATTTTTCCTAACCAGACGCGATGCGCTAAGATTCCAGCGATAGATAATGTGTCTGTCCAGATTAGACGCGACTGCGAGATGCGTAAAAATAAATCAAAACCCACAGCCAATCAGAGCAGTGTGTGGGCGGAGTCTCACGGAGAGCCAATCAGAGCAGCGTGTGGGCGGAGTCTCGCGGAGAGCCAATCAGAGCAGCGTGTGGGCGGAGTCTCGCGGAGAGCCAATCAGAGCAGCGTGTGGGCGGAGTCTCGCAGAGAGCCAATCAGAGCAGCGTGTGGGCGGAGTCTCACAGAGAGCCAATCAGAGCAGCGTGTGGGCGGAGTCTCGTGGAGAGCCAATCAGAGCAGCGTGTGGGCGGAGTCTCGCGGAGAGCCAATCAGAGCAGCGTGTGGGCGGAGTCTCGCGGAGAGCCAATCAGAGCAGCGTGTGGGCGGAGTCTCGCGGATGAGTGCACGGCACCAGAGCGTAATCCTGACGGCAATCGCAAGAAACTGAATAAGTAGCTACATAGTCAAATTCACAAATATTACACCATCTAAACATTATTCAAACACATAGGCTGAGTTACTAAAACAATATTTGTCAAATATTACACTTGTTTGTTCACAGTTTGAACGTTCTTGTTTCCATTTCTTTAATTTCAAGATCTGAGGTGAATTATCCACTGTTGCGTTTACGGCTACAAAGCTGGAGCACTACATGATATTCAAAGTCACATTACACATTATTAAATAAAACGCATAAACAGTAGCTGAGATTGTCATTGCCATAATTGGACGTCACAGAAAAACAGAAACAGTTTCTAAGATAGAATCGTCGCGTGTCGTGGCTGGTTTGGACAAACACTCTGATTAACATGGAAAAACCAATCACAGCAGACCAATCTGACCAATCACAGCAGAGCAGCTCTCAGAGAGGCGGGGCTTAGAGAGACTGAATCCCTGAAGCGTTTCAGACACTGAGAGGAAAGAGCTGATGCTGCTAATGTTTGACTCCTTCGCACAGAGCTAGTGTTCGTCATGCACTGCTCAGTTTTGAGCTCTATTTTGCTTCCATAACACGTCGTCGTCTTAAACTAGTGGACAGAAAACATCCCAAACACACATTTAAGTGTTTCTTTTATTGCACTATTTTGCATCTGTAGACTTCAGTTTGAGTGCATATCTTGATGCATGGTGTGTGATCGTGTGTGTGTTGTGATGACAGGGGTCTTCCCGCCAACATCCAGCTGGACGTGGATGGAGACAGAGAGACCGAGAGGATCTACTCGCTCTACAGCACATACATGTCCAAACTGGTGAAGATGCAGGGTGAGTGAGAGAGAGAGAGAGAGAGAGTATATGATCCTTCACATGACATTCATACAGTGGCAGACGCTATTATCGAAAGCATTAACATCTGAATACTCACACACACACACACACACACATCAGCACTAGAACATCTGAACACAAACACACACACATCAACACTAGAACATCTGAACACAAACACACACACATCAACGCTAGAACATCTGAACACAAACACACACACACACATCAACACTAGAACATCTCATTATACACTACCAGTCAAAAGTTTTGGATCGGTAAGATTTTTCATGTTTTTAAAAGAAGTCTCTTCTGCTCACCGAGGCTGCATTTATTTGATCAGAAATACAGTAAATATTGTGAAATATTTTTTACAGTGTAAATCATCTGTTTCCTATGTGAATATAGTGTAAAGTGTAATTTATTCCTGTGATCAAAGCTGAATGTTCATCATCATTACTCCAGTCTTCAGTGTCACATGATCCTTCAGAAATCAGGATAATATGATGATCTGATGCTCAAGAAACATTTGTGATTATTATCATTTTAAAATTTTTATTTCAGGATTCTTTGATGAATAGAAAATTCAAAAGAACAGCATTTATGTGAAATAGAAAGCTTTTGTAACATTAAACACTACCGTTCAAAAGTTTGGGTTCAGTAAGAATTTTTATTTTATTTTTGAAGTGGAAGAAATAAAAGAAATCAATATTTTTATTCATCAAGGATGAATTACATTGATCAAAAGTGACAGTAAAGACATTTATAATGTTACAAAAGATTCTATTTCAAATAAATGCTGTTCTTTTGAACTTTCTATTCATCAAAGTCGCGCTGGGATATCTGTGTCAATAGCCAACAGTACATCGTATGGGTCAAAATGATAGATTTTTCTTTTATGCCAGAAATCATTAGAATATTAAGTAAAAATCATGTTCCATGAAGATATTTTGTACATTTCCTACCGTAAATATATTGTAGCGATCGGAGAAAATGATAGACTCACTTTGTTGTTCCAAGGCTCTTTTATTAATGGGAGCACCCTGCATAACATCATCAGAAGGACAGCCCACGCCTTAAAGTCACATGACACATGAAAGAAAATGCATGCATCTAGATTGCACCTGATATTGAACATAAACAGTCTTTAGACTTGCTACACTATAAAACATTTATTTTTGTGAGGGAATGCAGCACAATCACCAACATAAATGTTTCGATTTTTTTTTGCACGCTCAGATTCCAGATTTTCAAATAGTCGTATCTCGGCCAAATATTGTCATATCTTAACATACCATACATCAATGGAGGGCTTATTTATACAACTTTCAGATTATGTATAAATCTCAATTTAAAAAAATTGACCCATGTGACTGGTTTTGTGTCCAGTGACACATATTATCCTGATTTCTGAAGGATCATGTGACACTGAAGACTGGTGGAGTAATGATGCTGAACATTCAGCTTTGATCGCAGGAATACATTTAATTTTAAAATATATTAAAATAGAAAACATACAATATTTAACAATCTTTTTTTTTTTTCTAATCTAATAAATGCAGCCTTGGTGAGCAAAAGAGATTTTTTTAAAAAACATATAACATCTTACCGATCCAAAACTTTTGACTGGTAGTGTATATTGGATTCATTTGATCGGTTCATGCATTCCCCAGGAATCGAACCCTTGACTCTGCTGTTGCGAGTGCTGACGAGGTTGCAAACGTGATGCATGAGTCCTGTAACTCGTCTCTTCTCTCCACCCAGAGGCGTGTGGCAGTAAGTCGGTGTACGACGGGCCTGAGCAGGAGGAGTACTCCACGTTTGTGATCGACGACCCGCAGGAGACGTATAAAACCCTGAGACTCGTCATCTCAGCCGTGCAGACGCTGGAGCAGCAGCACACGCAGTACAAACGAGACAAGTTCAGGAAAACCAAGTATGGAAGCCAGTAAGTGTCATACTTTTCACAAAACACCTCGTTTCATAGCAGCTTTACAGGAACATCATGATGTTGATGTTTTATAATATCTTTATATGCCTAATAGTCGCATTTATCAGATTAGAAATGGGCGATGATATAGTTACATTTTGTGATGAAAAAAACTTGGACATTTGCTATATAGAGGTTATGCACTTTCCCGCAGGAACACACTCCCCCAGTCGGACTGAGTGGCAGAAGAGCTGCTGAGTGACTGGATTTAATCGGAGAAACTGTGAAAACGGCAGTAAAACAAACGATTATCAGTTTAAACTAAAGGTTGGACTCGATATAGTGTTCCTTACAACTTATCAAAGATCCAGTGATCCGTGGATATTGACATGTAGCAGGAATCGTGTTTCCTGACATTTATATGAGACTGATTTCAACACCGGGGAAATACATAAAGCAAAATTGCAAAAAGTGTTTCTGTCACTCAGTGTTTCTGCCACTCAGTGTTTCAGTGTTTCTGCCACTCAGTGTTTCTGCCACTCAGTGTTTCTGCCACTCAGTGTTTCTGCCACTCAGTGTTTCAGTGTTTCTGCCACTCAGTGTTTCAGTGTTTCTGCCACTCATTGTTTCTGTGGTTCTGCCACTCAGTGTTTCTGCCACTCATTGTTTCAGTGTTTCTGCCACTCAGTGTTTCACTGTTTCTGCCACTCAGTGTTTCTGCCACTCATTGTTTCAGTGTTTCTGCCACTCAGTGTTTCAGTGTTTCTGCCACTCAGTGTTTCAGTGTTTCTGCCACTCAGTGTTTCTGCCACTCAGTGTTTCAGTGTTTCTGCCACTCAGTGTTTCTGCCACTCAGTGTTTCACTGTTTCTGCCACTCAGTGTTTCTGTGTTTCTGCCACTCAGTGTTTCACTGTTTCTGCCACTCAGTGTTTCAGTGTTTCTGCCACTCAGTGTTTCACTGTTTCTGCCACTCAGTGTTTCAGTGTTTCTGCCACTCAGTGTTTCACTGTTTCTGCCACTCAGTGTTTCAGTGTTTCTGCCACTCAGTGTTTCAGTGTTTCTGCCACTCAGTGTTTCACTGTTTCTGCCACTCAGTGTTTCAGTGTTTCTGCCACTCAGTGTTTCACTGTTTCTGCCACTCAGTGTTTCACTGTTTCTGCCACTCAGTGTTTCTGCCACTCAGTGTTTCAGTGTTTCTGCCACTCAGTGTTTCAGTGTTTCTGCCACTCAGTGTTTCAGTGTTTCTGCCACTCAGTGTTTCTGCCACTCAGTGTTTCAGTGTTTCTGCCACTCAGTGTTTCTGCCGCTCAGTGTTTCACTGTTTCTGCCACTCAGTGTTTCAGTGTTTCTGCCACTCAGTGTTTCTGTGTTTCTGCCACTCAGTGTTTCACTGTTTCTGCCACTCAGTGTTTCAGTGTTTCTGCCACTCAGTGTTTCACTGTTTCTGCCACTCAGTGTTTCTGCCACTCAGTGTTTCAGTGTTTCTGCCACTCAGTGTTTCAGTGTTTCTGCCACTCAGTGTTTCTGCCACTCAGTGTTTCACTGTTTCTGCCACTCAGTGTTTCAGTGTTTCTGCCACTCAGTGTTTCTGTGTTTCTGCCACTCAGTGTTTCACTGTTTCTGCCACTCAGTGTTTCAGTGTTTCTGCCACTCAGTGTTTCACTGTTTCTGCCACTCAGTGTTTCTGCCACTCAGTGTTTCACTGTTTCTGCCACTCAGTGTTTCAGTGTTTCTGCCACTCAGTGTTTCTGTGTTTCTGCCACTCAGTGTTTCACTGTTTCTGCCACTCAGTGTTTCAGTGTTTCTGCCACTCAGTGTTTCACTGTTTCTGCCACTCAGTGTTTCAGTGTTTCTGCCACTCAGTGTTTCACTGTTTCTGCCACTCAGTGTTTCAGTGTTTCTTCCACTCAGTGTTTCAGTGTTTCTGCCACTCAGTGTTTCTGTGTTTCTGCCACTCAGTGTTTCACTGTTTCTGCCACTAAGTGTTTCAGTGTTTCTGCCACTCAGTGTTTCACTGTTTCTGCCACTCAGTGTTTCACTGTTTCTGCCACTCAGTGTTTCAGTGTTTCTGCCACTCAGTGTTTCAGTGTTTCTGCCACTCAGTGTTTCAGTGTTTCTGCCACTCAGTGTTTCTGCCACTCAGTGTTTCAGTGTTTCTGCCACTCAGTGTTTCACTGTTTCTGCCACTCAGTGTTTCTGTGTTTCTGCCACTCAGTGTTTCACTGTTTCTGCCACTCAGTGTTTCAGTGTTTCTGCCACTCAGTGTTTCACTGTTTCTGCCACTCAGTGTTTCTGCCACTCAGTGTTTCTGCCACTCAGTGTTTCAGTGTTTCTGCCACTCAGTGTTTCAGTGTTTCTGCCACTCAGTGTTTCTGCCACTCAGTGTTTCAGTGTTTCTGCCACTCAGTGTTTCAGTGTTTCTGCCACTCAGTGTTTCTGCCACTCAGTGTTTCAGTGTTTCTGCCACTCAGTGTTTCAGTGTTTCTGCCACTCAGTGTTTCAGTGTTTCTGCCACTCAGTGTTTCTGCCACTCAGTGTTTCAGTGTTTCTGCCACTCAGTGTTTCTGCCACTCAGTGTTTCACTGTTTCTGCCACTCAGTGTTTCAGTGTTTCTGCCACTCAGTGTTTCTGTGTTTCTGCCACTCAGTGTTTCACTGTTTCTGCCACTCAGTGTTTCAGTGTTTCTGCCACTCAGTGTTTCACTGTTTCTGCCACTCAGTGTTTCTGCCACTCAGTGTTTCTGCCACTCAGTGTTTCAGTGTTTCTGCCACTCAGTGTTTCAGTGTTTCTGCCACTCAGTGTTTCAGTGTTTCTGCCACTCAGTGTTTCAGTGTTTCTGCCACTCAGTGTTTCACTGTTTCTGCCACTCAGTGTTTCTGCCACTCAGTGTTTCTGCCACTCAGTGTTTCAGTGTTTCTGCCACTCAGTGTTTCAGTGTTTCTGCCACTCAGTGTTTCAGTGTTTCTGCCACTCAGTGTTTCAGTGTTTCTGCCACTCAGTGTTTCAGTGTTTCTGCCACTCAGTGTTTCAGTGTTTCTGCCACTCAGTGTTTCACTGTTTCTGCCACTCAGTGTTTCTGCCGCTCAGTGTTTCTGCCACTCAGTGTTTCAGTGTTTCTGCCACTCAGTGTTTCAGTGTTTCTGCCACTCAGTGTTTCACTGTTTCTGCCACTCAGTGTTTCTGCCACTCAGTGTTTCTGCCACTCAGTGTTTCAGTGTTTCTGCCACTCAGTGTTTCAGTGTTTCTGCCACTCAGTGTTTCACTGTTTCTGCCACTCAGTGTTTCAGTGTTTCTGCCACTCAGTGTTTCTGCCACTCAGTGTTTCAGTGTTTCTGCCACTCAGTGTTTCACTGTTTCTGCCACTCAGTGTTTCAGTGTTTCTGCCACTCAGTGTTTCTGCCGCTCAGTGTTTCTGCCACTCAGTGTTTCAGTGTTTCTGCCACTCAGTGTTTCTGCCGCTCAGTGTTTCTGCCACTCAGTGTTTCAGTGTTTCTGCCACTCAGTGTTTATGCCACTCAGTGTTTATGCCACTCAGTGTTTCTGCCACTCAGTGTTTCAGTGTTTCTGCCACTCAGTGTTTCAGTGTTTCTGCCACTCAGTGTTTCAGTGTTTCTGCCACTCAGTGTTTATGCCGCTCAGTTTTTATGCCACTCAGTGTTTCTGCCACTCAGTGTTTCAGTGTTTCTGCCACTCAGTGTTTCAGTGTTTCTGCCACTCAGTGTTTCTGCCGCTCAGTGTTTCAGTGTTTCTGCCACTCAGTGTTTCTGCCACTCAGTGTTTCTGCCACTCAGTGTTTCTGCCACTCAGTGTTTCTGCCACTCAGTGTTTCTGCCACTCAGTGTTTCAGTGTTTCTGCCACTCAGTGTTTCTGCCACTCAGTGTTTCTGCCGCTCAGTGTTTCTGCCACTCAGTGTTTCAGTGTTTCTGCCACTCAGTGTTTCTGCCACTCAGTGTTTCTGCCACTCAGTGTTTCAGTGTTTCTGCCACTCAGTGTTTCTGCCACTCAGTGTTTCTGCCACTCAGTGTTTCTGCCACTCAGTGTTTCTGCCACTCAGTGTTTCTGCCGCTCAGTGTTTCTGCCACTCAGTGTTTCAGTGTTTCTGCCACTCAGTGTTTCTGCCACTCAGTGTTTCTGCCACTCAGTGTTTCTGCCACTCAGTGTTTCAGTGTTTCTGCCGCTCAGTGTTTATGCCACTCAGTGTCTGCAACCTCAGCAGTGACGTCACATGCATAACCTCTATCGTATACATTGCTTTACATTAATGTACTGTATGTATGCGGATAAAGTTGGATGGAATTTTCATCCAACTTTATATAAAGAGCTGTGCGATGAAAGAGTTACAATCACATTGATCAACTTTATTTGTGTGCACAAGTTGCTAGTTAGACATTCCGCCTTCCCTTTTCCGTTACAATGTATCACGTTTGTGTTTACAGGGAACATCCAATCGGTGATCAGAGCTTCAAGTGCTACATCCGCCAGCAGTCAGAAAGCTCCACCTACTCCATCTGACCACGCCCACCGTCTCCATGGCAACAGTTGTGATTGACAGGATGGCGGCCACAGACGAAAGCTGAAACTGGTGTTTTTATACGATAACGGAACCACAGCTTCCTCTGAACATACGTCACGTGCAACAGTGGACGATGCAGCTTCGCCTCACATGCGCATTTTAACATTTTATTATGTTTTTAAGCTAGAAGGCGATGAGACGTCCTCTAGTTGTGGATGTTTTTATAACGGAGTACTCCACTTGAAGTCTTCAGGACCACAATCCTTTGCGTTAACAGGGTTTTCAGATGTTCTGCTGAAACTGATGAACTCTAACTGTGTTTTTAACTGGTGTAACTAGATGATGAGAAATATTCTGCTCTGTTTCTGCCTGCACTTGCCCTCCGTTCAGACGTGTCCAGTATTGACTCACCCTTTCGCTAGCAGCTGAAGAAGTGCTGCATTGTGGGAAACGTGTTGTGTCGTGTGTGTCGGAGCATGCCAGACGTCCTCATCCCAGCATGTGACACTAAACGAGTTTCTCATGGTTTGTGGGTCCAGTTGTGTGTTCAGCATCACATGAACGTCTCTGCTGGATATATGTTTTTATACTTCCTGTTGTGTGTCACGTCCTGTAGGAACGTGTTTTAAATTCACTGTGTGTGTGCGTATGTGTGTGTGTGCGTGTGTGAAACTGAACCGAACGCGCATGAGTGTGTTTTATTGATTAATAATGAATAATAACTCACAGTCACAATTTTATTGAGACGTTTGATATGGATGTGATTATTTTGATGCATTTCATAAAAACCTGTCAAGAACATATCCTGGTCATATTTCACCCTTTAATCAAAAGAATATATAAATATATAGACATATACATTATATATTTACTTAAGATGAATAGCTTGTATTCCTCATTTGTCACTTTGGATGAAAGTGTCTGCTAAATGAACAAAATGTAAATGTGTGTGTGTAAATGTATATATATATTTACATTTTTTATATTTATTTATATATGTATACACATATTTTAATATTTACATAATTAGTAAAGAAACTCAAAGCCATTTTTCGGCATTTTGACTATTTTGGAGACAAACGCAATAACCCTTCAAATTCATATTATTCTAATGCTAAATATTTTTCCAGTAATTTGACAAAATACTGATGCTTTATTTTCTGTATGGGGAAAATCATCTCTTATATTCTTATGATTTAGGGGTGAAATATGCGCTGGAGATTCAAGCTTTGTGTCCACAGACGTTAGTATGGAGTTGTATTTTTGTTCACACTCAAGTTATTGTGTTTCTCCTGATTTCTGTACTTCCTTCATTCATGCATGTTTCCGTAATTCTGTATTTCAGCCCCCAAATGAATTGCTATTTATTTTTATATCACAGAATAATGTTTTTGTGAAGAAAAAAACCCTCAAAATAATCCAAACGCACAGTATGAAGTATGCAATAATGTCACTTATGAGCAATTCTTGATCTGAGTAATCGATGAAGGACCTTTGATCCTTCAGAAGGGACAGCGTGTGTTTTGTATGACGTGTTCATGTGACACGTGTGTACAGACCAACTGAGTAAACGAGACACACGCTTCTTTATTCCAAATGAAGGCAATAGCAAAGAGATCCGTGTCTGAGTCTTTATTCTCAAATGCTGTTTGAGATGAGAAAAACACAAATATAGTTTTGCTGTGCCGTATAAACCTCCGTCCGGAGGAGAGTTTAAGCTGCTGTTCCTCCTAAAACATCTTTGGAGAAAACAGTTCAAATCAAATTATTAAATTATTTTTTTAAAAATTCTTTTTTTTTAAAGAAAAATATCTGCGCAAACCTCAAAATACGCAAACCTGTGAAACACAGATGACGTGCACATGCATATTACGCGTTTAGTCTATAGGTATGTGTGTTTGAATATATATGTGCGCAGCCGTGTAGTCTTTCTTTACAAACTGACCTCAACAAATTACTTGTCTAGCCTTAAAAATGTATAATACAGAATTATACAGGTAGTGTAACCACTGTTCCTTTAACTTTGAACTTGCAAACTATATTTTTGTATCCTGTTCCTTGTTTGTGAAGGGCAATGATACTGTACCTTCTCATAACTTTTTGGACCATTCTTTTAACTTAGACATATTTCTAACATGCAGTCAAACGTGACGCTCAACAAACCTCGTCAGTTATACAGATGTTTCATGTGTTCTAGCTCAAGCACACCTGGTGCAGCTAATGAGGCCCTTGATTAATGAGACAACTGATCTGCAGATCTCTGCTGTTGTGAGGGACTTTATTCAGGGGGTGAATAATTTTGAGACTGCAGAGGTCATTAAAAGTTGCATTTTCAGTTGAATTTGGGGAAACCACTTGAAATACTTGTTGTGTTGAGCTATTTCAATTACTTTAGTTTGATTTGCTGAAACAGCTGAAAGTCTGTAAATTTTGCCAATAAGCCTGTTTTGCAATGAATAATTTCTATTACAACTGTAAAACAGACTCAAATGAGTCACTGGTTGTATAAAATGAATGTTGAGATCTCTGACTTTTACAGTTGTAATCGAAATAAATGAGAAGTTTCAATTCACATTTATTTGTACAGCGCTTTTCACAACGCACATCATTTTAAAGCAGCTTTACAGAAAGTGCATCAGTCCCAGTTTACAGAGATCTGTTATCAGAGGAAACTGTCTAAGTTATGCATTTCAGAAATGTACATACATAAAATCACAGTTAGCTAAAAAAATATTGATTTAAACAATGTAGTCATTTTAAGGCAGAAACAATGAGCTCATTGAAGTAATAAAAACCTGTTTGTTTGAAACATTGTTGAAAACTTTTTTTTTTCATTTGTCAAGAAAATAAAAACACTGATTTTCTTTTTAACTGGAGAAATTAAGAGGTTAAATTCATTATGTATCAAAAGCAAAATCAGCTTAAATTCCTGTTACATAATTTCCTTTTACCTTCACACCCGCGTGCCCGAGCACATTCACCAGCTGAGGGCTGCTAGTTCACCCACGGTTCACTCACTCACTAACTAACCCATGCTGCTCAGTCATGAGTGCGCTCGCGAGCTCGACCTAGAGGACTGAGAACGGGAAGAACCGAGTGTTTGGGTTCGGATCAGAACCGGAAGTGTGTGAGGTCCGAGTGAGTGGATCTTAATCCGACAGAAAGCGCGAGCATGAGGATCGTGATCGGCCTCGTGTTTCTGCTCCTGCGCGCTCAGCTCTCCGAGGCACACCGATGTGAGTAAACCAGCGACACACACTCACACAGATCTGCGTTAATACACGTTTAATGTCATAAAGTGATTAAAAGCGCTTTTATCAGCAGCAACCGTTACTAACGAGCCGTGTTTACCTTTACTTTTACAATGTTTACCTTTTACCACAGTTTACACCACAACATAATAGTTACTTTAGTTAATATTAACTGTGGTAATTTGGTGTTTGTCACTGTCATAAAAAATGTATCAAAATGACAAAAGATTCCGAGTCAGATTATACTGTTGTGGTTTTATATCATAAACAATAACCGGTACTTGGGAGGAAACTATACCATGGTTACCATAGTAATTTGATGCCGAATATGATGAATATGATGGCCGTCTTTACTTGTAAGTTGTAATGAAGTCACGCAGTGTTACAGTGTTGCATTGTTTACAAAAGTAACAGTAACAGTGTTTACAAAACGAACTGTATTTACAACGTAATAATAATAACAAAGTAGCAGTGTTTACAAAAGTAACGGTTAGTTTTGCCAAAATTATCAGTATTATTTACGAAGTAAAGACTTTGTGGCATTTATAAAAGTAACAATGTTGTCAAAATGAACAGTATTTACAAAGTAACAGTGTTTACAAAAGTAACTGTAACAGTGTTGCCAATATTAATACTGTACAAGGTAAGAATGTAACATTGTTTCCAAAACTAATTGTATTTACAAAGTAAATAGCAGTTTTGCAGTGTTTACAAAAGTAACTGTTACAGTTATGACAAAATTATCCGTATTTACTAAGTAAAAATGTAGCAGTGTTTACAAAAAGTAATTGTAACGATGTTTCCAAAATCAACTGTATTTACAAAGTAAAAATGTAGCCGTGTTTACAGAAGTAACTTGCAATGTCGACACGATTAACAGTGTTTACAAAATTAACTGTGAAATAACATTTTGAAAAGTAACAATGTAACCAGTTTCATCCACACCTCGTTACAGCGCTACAGAATTGACTGAACATTATCTGGTGACGGCAGAATGAAACCCATTAAATCTCTGGTCTTCTTTAAACTAGTCTTGTTACAATGTTTACTCCAAAAAAACGTTATTCTCTCTAGAAAGAGCCTCCAGTAGCAGCAGCTCAAGGGAATAAATCCCTCTGTGACACAATGAAGGAAATGATTGGTGTTAAAGCTGACATTCATGAACTCATGCTGAAGATAATAATAATAATAATAAACTTTATTTCCTATAGTGCCTTCATCTCAAAGCGCTTCACAGGAATACGAAAGAATAAAAGAGAAATACAACAATATAAAAGAAAAGCATTCATAAAAGAGAAGTACATTTAAATACAAATCCATAATTAAATGGTATAGAAAAAAGAGATGTGTCTGTGCACCTTACGTTTACATCTAATGTTTGAATCTCAGTAATATACTGTGGCAGAGCCGCTGTGCACTGACATAAACAGTGATTACTATAGTAATGTACCTTGGACTGATGTATGTAGGCCAGTGATCGATCAGAAATATCGGCTGATGATGCGCGTCAGACTGAAGCTTCAGCTCGGATTTTGTACAGGAATAATGAAAATGTCACAAATGGTTTATTAGGATAGGATAATATTTGGTCGATCATCTATTGAAAATCAGGAATCTGAGGGTGCAGAAAAATCTAAACATTGAGAAATCGCCTTTAAAGTTGTGCATTTATGTTCACGATTGTGCTGCATTCACTCACAAAAATAAATATTTTATACATTTACGATATATTTTGTAAATATCCTCTTTATGGAATCTTTATTTAATATCCTAATAATTTTTGGTAAAAAAGAAAAATCTATAATTTTAACCATATAATGTACTGTTGGCTATTGCCATATACACAGATTAAACTCGAAAAGTTAGAATAGCATGCAAAAGTTATAATTTTGATGATTAAAAAAAGTAATGGCCGCTGCAGTGAGTGTGTGTACAGTAATGGTGTGTGTGTACAGTAATGGCCGCTGCAGTGAGTGTGTGTACAGCAATGGCCGCTGCAGTGAGTGTGTGTACAGTAATGGCCGCTGCAGTGAGTGTGTGTACAGTAATGGCCACTGCAGTGAGTGTGTGTACAGTAATGGTGTGTGTGTACAGTAATGGCCGCTGCAGTGAGTGTGTGTACAGTAATGGCCACTGCAGTGAGTGTGTGTACAGTAATGGCCACTGCAGTGAGTGTGTGTACAGTAATGGCCACTGCAGTGAGTGTGTGTACAGCAATGGCCGCTGCAGTGAGTGTGTGTACAGTAATGGCCGCTGCAGTGAGTGTGTGTACAGTAATGGCCACTGCAGTGAGTGTGTGTACAGTAATGGCCACTGCAGTGAGTGTGTGTACAGTAATGGCCACTGCAGTGAGTGTGTGTACAGTAATGGTGTGTGTGTACAGTAATGGCCGCTGCAGTGAGTGTGTGTACAGTAATGGCCACTGCAGTGAGTGTGTGTACAGTAATGGCCACTGCAGTGAGTGTGTGTACAGTAATGGCCGCTGCAGTGAGTGTGTGTACAGTAATGGCCGCTGCAGTGAGTGTGTGTACAGTAATGGCCGCTGCAGTGAGTGTGTGTACAGTAATGGCCACTTCAGTGAGTGTGTGTACAGTAATGCCCACTGCAGTGAGTGTGTGTACAGTAATGGCCACTGCAGTGAGTGTGTGTACAGTAATGGCCACTGCAGTGATTGTGTACAGTAATGGCCGCTGCAGTGAGTGTGTGTACAGTAATGGCCGCTGCAGTGAGTGTGTGTACAGTAATGGCCACTGCAGTGAGTGTGTGTACAGTAATGGCCACTGCAGTGAGTGTGTGTACAGTAATGGCCACTGCAGTGAGTGTGTGTACAGTAATGCCCACTGCAGTGAGTGTGTGTACAGTAATGGCCGCTGCAGTGAGTGTGTGTACAGTAATGGCCGCTGCAGTGAGTGTGTGTACAGTAATGGCCACTGCAGTGAGTGTGTGTACAGTAATGGCCACTGCAGTGAGTGTGTGTACAGTAATGGTGTGTGTGTACAGTAATGGCCGCTGCAGTGAGTGTGTGTACAGTAATGGCCACTGCAGTGAGTGTGTGTACAGTAATGGCCACTGCAGTGAGTGTGTGTACAGTAATGGCCGCTGCAGTGAGTGTGTGTACAGTAATGGCCGCTGCAGTGAGTGTGTGTACAGTAATGGCCGCTGCAGTGAGTGTGTGTACAGTAATGGCCACTTCAGTGAGTGTGTGTACAGTAATGCCCACTGCAGTGAGTGTGTGTACAGTAATGGCCACTGCAGTGAGTGTGTGTACAGTAATGGCCACTGCAGTGATTGTGTACAGTAATGGCCGCTGCAGTGAGTGTGTGTACAGTAATGGCCGCTGCAGTGAGTGTGTGTACAGTAATGGCCACTGCAGTGAGTGTGTGTACAGTAATGGCCACTGCAGTGAGTGTGTGTACAGTAATGGCCGCTGCAGTGAGTGTGTGTACAGTAATGGCCGCTGCAGTGAGTGTGTGTACAGTAATGGCCACTGCAGTGAGTGTGTGTACAGTAATGGCCGCTGCAGTGAGTGTGTGTACAGTAATGGCCACTGCAGTGAGTGTGTGTACAGTAATGGTCACTGCAGTGAGTGTGTACAGTAAT
>JAULUF010000087.1:287500-307500 GCA_031834385.1 Semotilus atromaculatus
ACAGGTTAGCACTGCACAGGTCAAAGGTCCGCACGCTCAGGTCAGAGGTCAGCACTGCACAGGTCAAAGGTCAGCACGCTCAGGTCAGAGGTCAGCACTGCACAGGTTAGCACTGCACAGGTCAAAGGTCAGCACGCTCTGGTCAGAGGTCAGCACTGCACAGGTCAAAGGTCAGCACGCTCAGGTCAGAGGTCAGCACTGCACAGGTCAAAGGTCAGCACGCTCAGGTCAGCACTGCACAGGTCAGCACTGCACAGGTCAAAGGTCAGCACTGCAAAGGTCAGCACTGCACATGGCAAAGGTCAGCACTGCACAGGTCACAGGTCAGCCACTCTTGGAGTCCTCTGCTGTTGTGGACGAGGGCAGTGTGCTGGACTGATTGCTCGGCGTCTGCCAGATGAGTTTGAGCTGTTCCAGGAATTCTGGGATTTTCCTGTAAAGGAGAAACATGATCCGCCTCCAGCTGAGAGGACATCGACACACACGCTGACGCTAGCAGAACACACTGGGAGTCTATTAGGGTCATTGTGTAACAGTGTTTTTAAACTGAATCATCAGACGCTGTTTCCCTTCGGCCTGTGAGCTGTGTTTGGATCATTCAGAACATGCATGAGTGTGTCGTGGTGCCGTCGATCATGTGACGCGTGTGGTCTGATCCTGCAGGGTTAATATCGCTCACTGAAAACATGTTTGTTGGTGCAGTGGGAATTGGCCTTAATACTGGTCTGTGTGTGTGTGTGTGTGTGTGTGTCATTGCAGATATCAATGAGTGTATCCTGTATCCCAGTGTGTGTGTGGAACCGGCTAAATGCATCAACGCTCCGGGGACGTTCGAGTGTCGCTGCCCGCTGGGATACCACTACAACACAACCTCGCGCGAGTGTGTCGGTGAGACCTCTACACCTACACCTACACCTACACCTACACCTACACCTACACCTACACCTACACACCTACACAGTACACACACACACACACACACATACACACACACACATACACACACATCCTCCAAAATGATTGTTAATAATGAATGTGTTAATAATGTTAATAATGTTTCATACTCACAATCTTAGAAGATTATTAAACACCTGATAATATTAACCCAACGTTCTGTTAAAGGAGAACTCCGGTCAATTTTAACATTGAGCTCATTTTTTTGTACATTTGGAGTGCTGTCAGTACAGAGAACAACGACAGAAATCGGTGTTGCCTACACAGTGTTATCGTCTTTTTAAAATGTGCTCCCTGTTGACTTCAATGGGGCAAGTTTTAAACCTGCTTTTAGCCTCTTAACATCCTTGATGTGTCATTCCAAGTGCACAGCCATGTGAGTGGTGTTATTAAGAGTGAACACGGTCAATCTGACTGCAGTCAGGTTTAAAACTTGCCCCATTGAAGGCAACAGGGAGCAAATTTTAAAAAGACGATAACACTGTGTAGGCAACACCGATTTCTGTCGTTGTTCTCTGTACTGACAGCACTCCAAATGTACAAATTAGCTAAATATGTTAAAATTGACCGGAGTTCTCCTTTAATGTTACGGTTGAGAACGTGACGTGAATCCAGCTGTGCTTCAGGATGTTTAACGCTGATGCTGAAGGAGATGTTTTCTGTGAGATGTGGACGAGTGTGAGCAGGAGGTGTGTGAAGGCGAGTGTGTGAACACGGCCGGGAGCTTCTCGTGTCACTGTGACGGGCGTAAGGGAGTGAAGCTGGCGCGGGACGGGCGTGTGTGTGAGGAGATCCCGCAGTGTCTCAATCTGTTCGATCACAAGCACGAGGAGATGCTGTATCTGGGAGAGCAGTTCTCCGGCGTTCCCGTCATTTACCTGCGCTTCCGTCTGCAGCCCGACACCAGGTGCGACACACAGCTTCTCACGCAGTTACTCAACTTACAGGGGTCCTATAATGCCCTTTCATAAGATGTTAAATAAGTGTCTGATTTCCCCAGAGTTTGTGTGTGAAGATTTAGCTCAAAATACCCAACAGATCATTTTTTATAGCATGTTCAAATTTTCCCTTTTTGAGGGTGAGCAAAAACAGGCTGTTTGTGTGTGTCCCTTTAAATGCAAATGAGCCGCTGCTTCCGGCACAGAGGGAGGAGCTTCAAGAGCTTGCTTGTGTGTGTGTGTGTGTGTGTGTGTGTGTGTGTGTGTGTGTGTGTGTGTGCATAGTGTTAGCAGCTCCGATTACCTCTCACACACATACACACACGCACTGAACATTTAAAAAACTTTAGCCTTTTATGTTCAAACCGGAGTCGGACAAAGATGGAGAGACTCTAGAAGAAGTGACAACATGTAGAAGCAACAGACATTCCTGAAGGGTTAGTTGATGAATGTATGCAGCTGATGTGGTCATTGATCTTCTAGTCATTTATTAGCATATTCTGTCTTGATAATCTATAAACCACGTTCACGGGGGCGGGGCTTATGTAAATTATAGGGTTGGTGATGTCACTAACCCGGGAGGAAGCTCGTGTAGTTCCAGCCGTTTGTTGTAGTCCTTAAAAAGCGATTTCTTTAAAAGAACATATCTCCCTTTGCTCTGAACTTTGAGAGTCGTAACTTTGCAGATGTTGTTTATGCTCACACACCAACATTACACACTAACTACAGTTAGAAAAGTGAAATCATAATCAACCATCACTTTAACTCCTGAACATCGTTTCCCGAAGGCTCATCTGTTATATTCCAGCCTTATCCTGATCAAAATGTCTCTTCAGGAAGAAGAGAATGTGATTCCTCACGAGTGTTTCGGTGTTGTTGTTGCTAACACAGGTTTGCAGCGGAGTTTGACTTCCGCACGTTCGATCCCGAGGGAGTGATCCTGTACGCCGAGTCCTCGCCCGACTCCTGGCTGATGCTGGGCCTGCGGAGCGGACGCATCGAGGTCCAGTTCAAGAACCAACACTCCGTCAAGATGACCAGCGGGGGGAGAGCCATCAACGACGGGCAGTGGCACGTGGTGCGGCAGGACACATCCATTACGTATTCATATGTTTCTGAAAGAGTCTCTTCTGCTCACCAAAGCTGCATTTATTTGATCACAGTAAAACAGTGAAATATTAGTACAATTTAAAGTAGGCTAATTGTTTTCTATTTTCTATTCTTTATAATATAATTTATTCCTGTGATCAAAGCTGAATGTTCATCATCATTACTCCAGTCTTCAGTGTCACATGATCCTTCAGAAATCAGGATAATATCGTCACCTTCCTAAAATAATTGCATAAGTCATTTTTTGACAAAAATTAATTTTTTTGCATAAGTCATCTTCTCATGATGCTGGCCACATCCTCAGTTGAACAGATCATGCAATTCTATCCCTGTAGTATAATGGCCTGTCAACAGTGTGACTTAGGCCGTTTTATTTTGCCTAAGTCAAAAGACAATGAGACTTTGGCAGTTTTACAAGCTTTTCAAGATGGCAGTTGCATCAAGTTTTGCATCAACACAAATCTACTCGGCCTCTGAAGTTAGGTTCCGTTTTTTGTTTTCTGAGAAACCTGAAAAAATTACTTGGCCAATTATTTTAGGAATATGATGATTTGATGCTCAAGAAACATTTATGATTATTATCGATATAAGATCATTCATTTCTTCATAAAAACAAAGGGTGTGACGATACACTTACATATACGATTATTTTGGTAATCGATTAATTTTGACGATTAATTGGATTTGTTCACTTCCAACAAAAATGACCTTTAAAATGACTTGAAATACATATAATAACAATGAGGCAATAAAAATAAAGTCTCAAAAGCAAGTAATCATATGGTTTTATTGAAGAACACTTAAAATACATAAACATAAGAAACTTATGTACATGACGTATTGTAACAAATGCCTGGAGATTGTTGTTGTTACACGTTACAGCAGATCAAATCTTCTTTAATATCGGCCGAACAACATTTAATTCAAGTGTACACTTAATCTTTAATATTTAGCCACTTGTTTACAGTAGAAATGCTGCAGACACTGAGCAACAAGAACAAGAGCATCGAAACATGCAAACTCAGTGCTTTCATTTTGAAACTATTTGCATATGTAGAAACATTGAATATAGATGGAGTTCGAGTTGCTGAGACGCTCCATGTTAACGAGAGCACAGGAACACTTCGCTATGAAACGCAAAGCGCGTCAGTCTTTATATGTGTTCCCAAATACACATTATTAGGAAAAAACGAATAAAACCAGAGACTGAGTTGCATTTACTGTGAAAAAACACGTAACCTGCACACACGTGAACGAGTAAAGCGTCGCGCTTCACTCTGAAATGCAGCACATATATTGGTTTAGTTATCATATGCAGTAAACAATACACTCCATCGTGCTGATATCACGAGACCGCTTTTCAACGCTACACGGTCTATTGTCATGTTTTGTCACAGCCCTAACGCAAGCTTTTGCCCGTCTGTAGATCTCGGTGGAGGAGCTGATGGGAAGCGTGAGTGTGAAGATCAGTAAAGAGGCCGTCATGAGCATCAACAGTCCTGAGCGTCTCTTCACACCCGTCAACGACAAACTGGAGACCAAGCTGTACATCGCCGGCCTGCCCAATCGCAACGAGAGCCTCATCAAACCGGCAAGTGCTCACTAGTCACTCGGACTATTTTAACGATGTCTTTAATCACTTTTCGGGGAACAAGTTTCAGTCCCTCAGAAGCCTATGGAGGAGTGATCCAGCTCTCAGATTTAATCACAAATATCTTAATTCGTGTTCCAAAGATGAACGAAAGTCTTACGGGGTTGGAACAACATGAGGGAGAGGAATTACTGACAGAATTTTCATTTTGGGGTGAACTATCCCTTTAAACACGAGCCAATCCGGCGTGTTATTATCATGTTTACTCACTTTGCTGGGAAGTTCGTGTAAGTCAAATCTGCGCAGATTTAGTGCAAATACTCGTGAGTCATCATGATATATTAAACACTGCGTATTGCACAGAATCTGCTCATATCTGTTTACTTGAACACACACGTCTCTACGCTACACATAACGGCACGTGTGTGTGTTGGTGTGTCGCTGTGTGTTGGTGTGTCGCTGTGTGTTGGTGTGTCGCTGTGTGTGTGTCTGTGTTGGTGTGTGTTGGTGTGCCGCTGTGTGCCGCTGTGTGTGTGTTGGTGTGTCGCTGTGTGTTGGTGTGTCGCTGTGTGTGTGTGTGTGTGTGGATGTGTGTGTGTTGGTGTGTCTCTGTGTGTGTCGCTGTGTGTGTTGGTGTGTCGGTGTGTGTTGTGATGGCGATGTTTATTCTGCTCGTCTCGATGTGGATCAGATCAACCCGAGGCTGGACGCTTGTATCCGCGGATGGGATCTGATGAATCAGGGAGCGTCGGGAGTGAAAGAAGTGATTCAGGAGAAGGAGAGCAAGCACTGTTACGTGTTCGTGGAGAAGGGCTCGTTCTTCAGTGGCGGAGGCCTGGCGCTCTTCAACATCGACTACAGTCAGTCATCATCCCAACATCCAGCTTTAGATGTGCACTGCCACACACAACTCTGTTTGAACCCGACTTATAATTTTGCAATTTGCATCAGTCAACTCACCATTTATTTCTATAGTGCATTATATAGTACAGATTGTTTCAAAGCAGCTTCACAGTGAAAAACTGGAAAATTATGCAACAAATTCAATTAATTCCGTTCATTGACGATTTCAGTGTTACAAAGTGCATTAGTTATGAAACAAATTCAATTCAGTTCCATGTTGATTTAATTCAGTTCAATAACGGTTTCAATGTTGCAAAATTCAATGATTATAAAACAAACTGAATTCAGTTCAATGTTGTTTCAATTCAGTTCAATAACGGTTGTAATGTTGCAATATTCATCAATTATGAAACAAATTAAATTCAGTTCAATAATGGTTTCAATGTTGCAAAATTCATCAATTATGAAACTAAATTAATTCAGTTCAATA
Source organism: Semotilus atromaculatus (assembly GCA_031834385.1). Classification (NCBI taxonomy): domain Eukaryota; kingdom Metazoa; phylum Chordata; class Actinopteri; order Cypriniformes; family Leuciscidae; genus Semotilus; species Semotilus atromaculatus. The sequence goes on from JAULUF010000087.1 coordinate 293,427, forward strand.
TTGATTCAATTCAGTTCAATAACGTTTCAATGTTGCAAAATTCAATAATTATGAAACAAACTGAATTCAGTTCAATGTTGTTTCAAATCAGTTCAATAACGGTTTCAATGTTGCAATATTAATCAGTTATGAAACAAATTGAATTCAGTTCAATATTGATTCAATCATTGACATCGGAAGCAAAAAAAAAAGTGTGTGGGTCCTCCCCTAAAAATATTTTCCTGGAGTAAATGCCATTTCATGTATTCTGGTGCCTTTTAATTAAACAAGTAAACTGAACTCTGCTTCACGTCGTGTATTAAATGCACAGCTATCCGTGGATTACCCCGATGATAACTTAAAGCTGGGACTGATGTTTGCAATATTTGACTGGAAGGGTAAAACAAGCATTTATTTTCGTCAGTTGCAGCTCGTTGAGAAATATAATGTAGCGATTCAGCGGAAATGGAGTTTAATTGATTAGGGCATTCCTCGAGTGGAATGGATTCGACTGGCGGCGCTCTGAAACGCGAACACACATATGCATGGATTGAATTAGAGACGGTAAAAGAGGTGGTCCAATATCATTGGTCTTAAAAAGTGTCAGTCAGTCATGTTTATTTATAAAGCACATTTAAAAACAACAGCTGTTGGCCAAAGTGCTGTACAATGTAAAAAGGTATCCATAAGACATAAAACAACAAATAAACAATACACAGAACATAAAACAATGCAGTACCACTACAGCCGCTTATGACCGTAAGCAGCAATAAATAAATGAGTTTTAAGCAATGATTTAAAATCAGTGTATGTAGGTGCAGACTTTATATGTAATGGCAAATTGTTCCAAAGCTGTGGGGCGGCCACTGAAAAGGCCCTATCTCCTTTTAATTTTAAACGAGTCCTCGGAACAGTCAACTGTAGACTACTGGATGACCTGAGATTTCTAACAGCATTATGATGAGTTGAAAGGAGATCCGAGATGTATAGAGGACCTAGTCCATGCAATCCCTTATAAACAAACAACAGCACCTTAAACTCAATACGCTGTTTAACTGGGAGCCAATGAAGAGAGAACAATACTGGTGAAATATGCTCTCGTTTCCTTGTTCCTGTTAACAGTCGTGCAGCAGCATTTTGGACAAGTTGAAGACGTGACAGTGAAGACTGTGAAACACCCTAGTATAGTGCATTACAGTAGTCTAACCTTGATGAAATAAAAGCATGTATCACAGATTCCATGTCTCTGGGTGTTAAAATTGCCTTAATTTTTGCAATATTCTTTAACTGATAAAAACAACTTCTGACCACACCATTTATCTGTTTATCAAAAGTCAAAGTTGAATCAAAAATAACACCCCGATTGCGAACGTGTGTATGGATATTGGCAGTTAAAGGTCCCAAATTACTGGCGACCAACTCTGTAAACTTAGATGAGCCAAAAATTAAAACTTCCGTCTTGGATTCATTTAACTGAAGGAAGTTGGCGGACATCCACTGTTTAACGTCCCTCAAACAGTCAAATAAACACTTTAAGCCAGAAACGTCATTTGAGTGTAAAGGAACATAACACTGAGTATCGTCTGCATAACAATGGTAAGATACATTATACTTAGTAAAAATAGTATACAGCGGAAGCATGTATAAGGAAAATAAAACAGGACCCAGAATCGAGCCCTGCGGAACCCCATATTTAACTGGTTCACGAGGTGATAAAAAAACTGCCTATCTCTACTGAGAAGGTTCGGTCCTTTAAATATGAAGCAAACCAATTCAAAGCACAACCTTGAATCCCTATTTGCTGTAGACGATTTAAAAGAATATCATGATCGAGAGTGTCAAATGCCGCGCTAAGATCCAACAGAATTAAAACAGCACATTTGCCAGAGTCGACAATCAGCAATAAATAATTTAAAACTTTAAGCAGTGCAGACTCTGTGCTGTGTTGTGGTCTGAAACCAGACTGATATTTATCCAAAACACCATTTTCCTTTAGGTAGGAAGAAAGCTGATTAAACACAACCTTCTCCAAAACTTTTGACAAAAATGGTAATTTAGAGATGGGACGGTAATTATTCAAAACTTTTGGATCTAAGTTTGGCTTTTTGAAAAGTGGGTCTTGTCCCACCCATATACAATGGTTCCGACGCCCATGGATTCAATTCAGTTCAATAACGGTTTCAATGTTGCAATATTCATCAATTATGAAACAAATTCAGTTCAGTGTTGATTCAATTCACTTCAATAACAGTTTCAATGTTGCAAAATTCCATAATTACGAAACTAATTCAAAGCTCTACAGAAGACAATAGAGTCATACATACAAGTACATGGATAATTGAATAAATGCCGGTCTAACTCTGTTCCTGGCGTTGCAGACAGAAGCGATCAGTGGAAGGTTGATGTCGTGATGAGCATTCGACCCTCCAGCAGCACCGGTGTATTATTCGCCCTGGTTACCAACAACACTGTCCCTCTCTCCGTTGCCGTGGTAACACGAGGGCCCGACGATGCGGTAAGCTCCTCCTCCGACATCACGTACTGTTAAAGTCTCCACACACACACACACACACACACATGAGGTGCATCCCAAATCGCATACTTGTGCCCTTTTCTACGCCATTTTTTAGCTTAAATAGTGCGAGTACTGCGTTCACACTGAAAATTCCAAAAAGAAAAAGTGCACTTTAAATACCCGGTAGATGCACTTATTTAACCGAAAAAACTAAGTTTGTAACATCGGACACTTCATGAACTCGACTGTCGCAGCTTTAATTGCATAGCGGAGGGGGAGGGGCTATCAGACTCCAATGTTGAAAGACAAAATAAACTTATAAAGTTCAAACACTACACTGTTGAGTATAGTGTATAAGTGCATACTGCATAAGTGCATAGTGTATTAGTGCATAAGTGTATAAGTACATACTGCATAGTGTATAAGTGCATAGTGCATAAGTGAATAGTGTATAAGTACATACTGCATAAGTGCATAGTGTATATGTGAATAGTGTGTAAGTGCATAGTGTATAAGTGCATAGTGCATACTGCATAAGTGCATAGTGTATAAGTACATACTGCATAAGTGCATAGTGTATAAGTACATACTGCATAAGTGCATAGTGTATATGTGAATAGTGTGTAAGTGCATAGTGTATAAGTGCAGTGTATAAGTGCATAGTGCATACTGCATAAGTGCATAGTGTATAAGTACATACTGCATAAGTGCATAGTGTATAAGTACATACTACATAAGTGCATAGTGTATATGTGAATAGTGTGTAAGTAGGGGTGTGACGGTTATGATATAACCGTGAGACCGACGGTTATAGTTGAACACCGTCATTAGAACTCTATAACCGCCAAAACCGTGTTATTAAAATATATTACAGATAAGGTTATACTATCAGTGTTGGGGAGTAACGGAATACTTGTACCGGCGTTAGGTATTCAGAATACAAATAATGATAAACTGTAGTATCCACAGAACATAAAATATTCATTTTATTTAATTTTTCGTGTTCGCATTTATGAGGAAAAAACAATGTTATGGACGTGAGCGCTCTGAAAGCGGCACTAAAAAGATGCTTTAAAACTTTCACAGAGGCATCAAACAGAAAGCACAAAACCTTTCTTTAAAACGAATTTCGTTTTATATGAATTGTATCTTAATTTTAATCAATGTTTCATCAACCAATTGCCTGGATTTAATAAATAAGAAGTAATAAAAGATAAATATAGCAGACGATAGATAATCACGAAACAGAGGCGCCGGCTCGTGAACTGGAGCTCATCTCGTAAATGAACCGAAACTCGGCGTATAAGGTCGCCTACTCGCCTCACAGTCACAGACATGTCTACTTTTAAACAGAACAATTCAAAACGAAAGAAAACAGACTACAGACTGCTCTCTGCTTATGTAAATGTGCATTTTTCTCTGGCGCGTTCACTACTGCGAAGATCGCGAGTCAGCATCGTCGTCACCTTCATCTTTTCAGATACTGACAAAGAAAACACTTGTTTATTAATAAACAATTACAATATCTCCTTGCTATATTTTACATATTCATAATCATTATTTTTGCCGGTTCTTTGTGACAGATTGTAGGTGCTTTACTGGCAGCGCCACATGAACGCGTCACCAACGCATCCACCAGAATAGTTTTTTTTATTTTTTTTTTAAGGATTTGTTTAGTGTGCGTGCTGTTAATTTTAAATAAACGTAGAGCAAGTAGCTAATCAGTGCCTGCTCGTTTATTCAAACTAAGTTGTCCTATAACAACCCCCCCCCCCGGACGATGACGGTTATGTTACGAACCGTCACATTTAACTCACATCATAACCGTCATCACCAATTCTGAAACCGGCACACCCCTATGTGTAAGTGCATAGTGTATAAGTGCAGTGTATAAGTGCATAGTGCATACTGCATAAGTGCATAGTGTATAAGTACATACTGCATAAGTGCATAGTGTATAAGTACATACTGCATAAGTGTATAGTGCGTGATTTGGGACACACTCGTGCTCTTGTGTTGCAGGACCTGCAGGTGTTTGTGGACGGTGTGTGTGTGGCGACTCTACAGTCTCTGATGCTCTGCTATCCGGATCGTCTACTCCTGGAGATGAGAGTGTCAGCTGATGTTCTCCTCCTCTCAGCAAACTCCTCCAGCGTGACCTACAGTGACCCCGTGACCCTGAGAGAAGCCTTAGTGAAACTCGACCGCGCCATGCAGGGACACGTCCACACTTACATCGGAGGACTTCCAGGTCAGGCCGCGACTTAGTTTTTAACCCGATTGAGCAGAACACTGTTTATAAAGCTGACTTCCCAATAGATGCTCACTAATATAATGATAAATCCATGCTTTCCATGAAGTTTGCAACACCAAGGTCAAGGGTTTGACTCCCAGGAATGCATGAACTGATAGAAAATATAAGTTGCTTTGGATAAAAGCATCTGCCAGATGCATTAATGTAAGTGCAAACACTAAAATATATATAATTTTACAAGGGAACAAGTCGTTCGAACACTAGTTCTAGTCCTCCTAGTGAAGTGCTGAAACCTCAAACACTGAGTATTAGTTAGTATTAGAGTTTTTGATCGATAATTGTGTGTTAGTGTTAGTCCAGTTATAGTTTACTAAACTAAAAAAAATAAACTTTTGTTACTTTACTTACGAACTAAATTATATTAAACAGTTTTTTTTTTGCCAAGGCAAATTTTTTTTTTGTACTTAAAATAAAATAGTACTTAAATAAATAAAACTGAAATAAATAAAAAACTGAGTAAAAACTATATAGACGTAAAAATAATATTATTAATAATAAAAATGACTAAAACACAACAAAATGACTAAAACTTTAACAAAGTTAACAAAAAATTTAATTAAAGCTAAAAGTGAAAACAAAATATAAAAATAAAATATACTTTTTTAAAATATACTGAAGATGTAAAAATGATGTAATAAAATAACTAAAACTGAAATAAAAAAATGAATAAAAACGATATTGATTTTTTTTTTAAATGACAAAAAAATTACTAAATAAATAAAAAAACACTTGAGTTAATCATAGTAACTGGTAAAGTGAAGTACAGTATCTTTGCTGACGCCAACACTCCTTCAGTTCCTGACATCTAATCCTCTTTATCAGGACTTTAAATCAATACATTTATCAATAATGGTGTGCTAACGCCAGTCTGAGCGTCTAAAGCTGTGATGGTTCTGCTGAAGCTGAATCCAGGACGGCTGTCAGGAGCAGAACGGGACTCCGCTCGATCGGTCCGTCTCCAAACAGGAGATGTGTGTTCTAGATCAATGTGCGTGATGCTTTAAATCAGCATGAAAGTGAAGTTGCGCTGGTCTTTTCTCCTCTATTGTGTCGTATGTCGAGTGAAGCGCTTCAGGAACAGGAACACATGTGGGCGGGGCTTGATTGTGTCTGTGGGGAACTGATTGGATGGTTGTGGTTTGCTATTGGCTGATCTCATGTGAGTGACAGGTTGCCCCGCCCACATCATCAGAGAAGAGATGCTGCAAGAGGAACTTATTCTCATTCAAGATTATGAGGAACATTAATTTAACACAATAATGATATAAAGTGCAATACTCCATAAAAAATCTGATTGATTTCATGCTGACTTTAATTATAAATAAAGTTGTTGTTTTTTTTTATTGTAAAAAAAATTCAGTTAGGGTTATTATCGTAACTAATACTAAATCCATTCAAAACACATTTTCATTATTTGAAATAAAATAAAACATATTTAAAAAAACTTCTATAGTTATAGTTGCATGGCAAAATGTACTTATTTTCTTAATATTTATTATTTATTTTTTTACTAAATGTTTAAGTTTATCAAAAACTAAATAAAATGACTAAAACACAACAAAACACATTTTTGCAGATTTCGAATGTTGGATTTATTTATGAAATATTGGAGAGAAAATAGAAGAAAGGGGATTTTTATTGAATTTCACTGTGGGCTTCCATTACCCTTCAAATTATTATGAACACAATAATGATGTGCATGGATAAATCATGTATGGTGTGTGTGTGTGTGTGCAGATCTCCCAGTGTCCATCACTCCGATCTCAGCGTTCTTCCACGGCTGTCTGGAGATCAGTGTGAACGGGCGGCAGCTGGACTTCGATGAGGCTGTTAATAAAGACAACAGCATCAAGTCTCACTCCTGCCCCCCCGTTTCTGCCCCGGACACGCCCCAGTAGACAGGAAGTGACATCACAGCCTCAGGCAGGGACATGTGACACGCCATCCACCCAATCCCAGTAGACAGGAAGTGACATCACAGCCTTACGCAGGGTCATGTGGCACGCCATCCACCCAATTACAGCCACAGTAGACAGGAAGTGACATCACAGCCGTACGCAGGGACATGTGACACGCCATCCCACCCAATCACAGTCACAGTAGACAGGAAGTGACATCACAGCCGTACGCAGGGACATGTGACACGCGCCCTCATTCTGGGTTCAGCATGACATCATGTCCTGTGATGTTTCTTTGTATTTTAAACGCGTGTTTTAATTGATCCACTCATTCGTATGAACGAGTCTCTATTTACACATGCGACAGACATTCGTCCTGATGGTTATAGTATTATTATTATTATTATTATTATCATTATTATTCATGGCGTGTCCATTGTGTCTGTCTTTAATCAGTATAGAGCCGTCAGTTTTTGTATCTTGTATATAACACCGGTTTTAACATGATGTGAATATGTTTAGGTGGATATTGAACATTAGTGCAGTATTAATTGTTGGAATAAAACATGAAATGATGAAAATTGAATAAATAAAAAACAAAACATGAAATCCTGCATGTTGTCGTCATCATGGAAATCTCATCTTTAGACGTGAATGAGAATGTTCAACTGTAATTATTAAATACTGTTACAAATGTATTTCTCATTGTTAGTTAATGTTACTTAGTAAAAATGTTCACTGTTAGTTCAGGTCCATTAAACATTAACAGATACAACTTTTGATTTCAATTAAAGCAAATTCACTGTAAAAAAAAATGCTTCAAGGGACTTATTGCTTTTATATAACAGTTACTCCATAAAAATATTCATTTTAATATTTATTTTATTCATGAAATAAACACCAGCAACAAAAAATATAACGTTATAACATTTATTTCTCCGCCAAGCAATGTAACACTAATGTATGTAATTCACTTTGTGTGTGTGTGTGTGTGTGTGTGTGTGTGTGTGTGTGTGTGTGTGTGTGTGTGTGTGTGTGTGGAGTCATTTACAACTGCTTCGAACGCAGCTCAACCAATCAGAGTCGAGGACCGGAACACTTCATTTTATAAAATATATTAGGAAATGTTGAAATTAACATTAATTTGGATTAATAAATTCTTTAGAAGTTTTTTTCATTTTTAGTCTCAGTTAACTAATGTTAATAAATGAGAACTTATTGTAAGTGTTACTAAATTTGTGCTTTTCTCAGGGTAAAATAAAAGCATTGATATATATTTTTCCATCAGCATGTCCCTGTTGGGCTCTGTATGATAAGCCTATGGTAAGTGTGGATGTTTTAATTACACCTGACTGGATTATAGTGGCGGGGAATTGCGTAATAAAACACGAATCCACATCAGATCATGTGTGTGTGTGTGTGTGTGTGTGTGTGAGAGAGAGAGAGAGTGAGTGTGCGTGAGTGTGCGTGCGCGCGCGTGCGTGTGTGTGTGTGTGTGTGAGAGAGAAAAAGTGAGTGTGTGCATGTGTGAAAAGCGACGTGGAGATGGTGTTTTATTACTCAGCAGGAGAGGAAGTGTTGGTAACACTTTACGGTAAGGGTACATGAATTATAATGAATTCATGTATAAATTAATGCATGAATTATGCATTCATTCATGCATTAATATCTCATGAATTATCAGGAACTAACACGAGTTCAACGTTTTTCATTCATGACTTCATGGATAAACAACACCTTAATTAAAACATTAACTAAGATGAGTACATAATCATGAATTATGATTTATTACGCATGATCATGATGTTTTCTTTGTTCTTTGTCTAGGTCAGTGACCTTGTCACCACTTTAGTTGAGGGGCCACACACATGATGAAGTCATTGATAGATAATGCTTAGTTAATGATGACTACTGTATTGGACAGACCCCAAAATAGACCAATCACAGCTCATAGCACACAAATTCTGTTAATCAAATACAGTAGTCATCATGAACTAAGCATTATCTATCAATGACTTCATCATGTGTGTGGCCCCTCAACTAAAGTGGTGACAAGGTCACTGACCTAGACAAAGAACAAAGAAAACATCATGATCATGCGTAATAAATCATAATTCATGATGATGTGCTCATCTTAGTTAATGTTTTAATTAAGGTGTTGTTTATCCATGAAGTCATGAATGAAAAACGTTGAACTCGTGTTAGTTCCTGATGATTCATGAGATATTAATGCATGAATGAATGCATAATTAATGTACCCTTGTTTAATTGAACAGATAAACTCATATGTATCTCTAACAGAGTTCACTGTAAAGATTATGTTGTGAAGATCATTTCATTATGGTGGTTGTGCTGGAGTTTATTCTCAAGGAAGTATTGTGTTATTAATGTGTAAAACTACAGTAACATCCAGTCAGCTTGAGATCTAAACGGGTTATTTCTCTAATGTTTTATGAGCAGAAGGATAATCATATTCAGCCGAAGCACAGCCAAAACAGTTCTTTCGCAAAATACATGCAGTTTTGTTTTTTACCACTAGAGGGACGAAAGAAACGTGAACCTTTAACTACAGATCAGTCTTTTTGTGACTTTAATAAAAAGTCCTGTAAATTAATTTCCCTGAAGGTCTGGAAGCAGCTGTTATTAATAGAAAGTGCTCTACTTTTGACTCCCTTTTTTGTGTAGTTTAAAGGTGCATGAATGTTTTCATATGGCAATAACTGGATCTTCATGTGTGTGAAGCTGATCTGAGATCTACAGTGTGTTACACATGGACTCGAGTGACCTGACCCCAGTGTTGCATAAAGAAACCGATGGGAAACGGAAAGAGAATGAAAACACTGGGTCAGAAAAACAAGAGGAAGAATGTAACCTCACATGTGACGGGAATATTAGTCAGATCAACACACAGCTGTGATCAGAATGAAGATCTGCCTTCACCAAAACACAGAAACTGCAGGATCAACTTTACAAGCGGACATTCTGGTGTTTATAAATGCTCATCTCTACATATGACGACATAAAGCCTATACGCCTTACATATGACATTTTATAGACAAAATGTTTTAAAAACCTACAAAAAAAAGTGTAAAGCATTTTTTATGCATATCATATTTGATACATCAGGCTTTTATGGCTCATATACTCTGTGAGAATATAGAGGAGGCTTCAACAGTATGCAATTTGGTGCAGATCTTGATATTTATATGGAAAAAGTATCTCTTTTAATGTAAATCAATGAAATCTTTATAACAGTAAAGCAGATTCTTGCATAAATGCCTATAAATATCAGAATCTCCCAATAATGTCTTAAGATGATATTTAAAAGTTTAGTTTTATGAGCAAAGCTCTGTAGTTTTAAGACATATAATGCAATGCAATACAATGATTGAGAGATGAACAAATAAATCTTCCTCAAAAACCTTATGATCATATTTTTTAATAAATGATGTCTGGATAATCAAGTAAACTGAAGTCGCTTCAGTCCAGTTTAAATATTACTGACAATATCAAAAATATTCTGATGTTTACTTTACAAAAGTCAGTAAATGTTTGACAGCAGAAAGACACGTGGAGCACGATAGGACGTTTGTACAGTTAGACTAAGACTTTTACTTGCTAAAACAGTCTAAACTATCAGACGACAGAAGGACTGGACGAGACGTTTTTATCAATTAGAGGCTTTAGAAATGCATGCATCAGACATTATATAGTAGCTTTAAATATGAACAGATTCAAGGAACAGTTCACCCGAAAATGAAAGTTGTCATCATTGATTCCCTCTCTGTGCTTCCCTCCACATGACTTTCGGTCTTCTGTGGAACTCAAAAGATGTTTTGCTGGAAATCTCACTCGATGTCGCAATAGAAATAATACATCTGCTATGATATTCATGTCGACGTGTGCCAACGAGAAGGCTGGCAAACAAAGAGCATGCAACTTTGAAAACAACTTGAAATAGCTCAGAACTGCCTGTGATTGTGACATAAATTCCTGTTTCTGCTAATCTTAATTTAGAATAACTTCCCATCCCCCTTGGAGCAACATCTCTTCCTTGGTTTTCCACATTTCGTGGAAAGATAGCATTATTGCGTACAGAAATCCCTTAAAACTGGTAGATATGCCTATTTTTCATCTCTCTTAGAAGAAAACAAACACAACTCTAGCTATTTATTTGATACATTGGCTAAATCAACAAGAAGTAAAACGTATGCCTTCTCCAAGCCGCACAGCAGTAATGACTTAATGAACTTCTTTACTTACAAAATAGATAATATCAGGGAGAAAATTAAATATGCCAAACGTCTACTACAGTATTGCATTGGGAAAGGGAGTGCATTGTAGTCTCCCTGAGGAAAAATCTGATAAATTCATTGCTATAGGAGAGGAAGAATTTTCTAAACTCGTTAAATGATCTAAATCGACAACTTGTATTTTAGACCCTATATCGACTAAGCTACTGAAGGAGATGCTTCCAGATGTCATAGATCCTCTTCTTAATATCATTAATTCGTCTTTGTCTCTAGGATACGTACCAAAAACCTTTAAGCTGGCTATGATAAAGCCGCTTATTTAAAAGAAGCAACTTGATCGTACAGAATTAGTCAATTACAGGCCGATCTCGAATCTGCCTTTTCTGTCAAAGATATTAGAAAAAGCAGTATCCTCACAACTGTGTTCCTTTCTTGAAAGAAATGATATCTGCGAGGATTTTCTGTCCGGATTTAGACCGTCCCATAGTACCGAGACACATCACAACCCATGATGATTTCAAATGATTTGTCACAAATGATTTGCTTTTATCATTCGATCGTGGTTGTATCTCCCTATTAGTGTTACTTGATCTTAGTGCTGCATTTGACACAATTGACCACAACATTCTTTTAAATAGACTAGAAAACTATGTTGGCATTAGTGGAATTGCACTAGCATGGTTTAAATCATACTTATCTGACCGTTATCAGTTTGTAGCAGTAAATGAAGAGATGCCTTATCGATCACAAGTTCAGTATGGCGTACCGCAAGGCTCAGTACTGGGACCGCTGCTGTTCACTCTGTACATACTGCCATTAGGAGATATCATTATCAGGAAGCATGGCATTAGTTTTCACTGTTATGCCGATGATACTCAGCTCTGTTGAGTTATAGAACCTAAAACCATCTATAGAACCATCACTGAACTTACTTAAGCTGGACTATGGTACTATTTTCTTCTAGATCTGCTGTACAGCCAAAACAAACTTTGTTGCATTATTTTCCGGTTATCACTGTAAAGCTGCTTTGAAATGATCTGTTTTGTAAAAAGCACTGTATAAATAAAGGTGACTTGACTTGACTTGACTTAACTCTGATGATGAGGACGGGGCAACCTGTCACTCAGATGAGATCCAATACAAACCACAACCATCCAATCAATTCCCCACGGACAAAATCAAGCCCCGCCCACATTTCTTTTCTTGTTCCAGAAGCATTGCACTCGGATATACGACACAATAGAGGAGAAAAGACCAGTGCATTCAAGTGCTAGAATTAATCTCATGAGATTTAAGGTTTAACAGCTAGATGTAATGCTCTTGTAAAGCCTGAATATGGGCACAGGCCAATTAAATTTGAGAGATTTCAGTTAATAACAACATAATAAATTCAGTATGTGCATTACTTCAGAATCCAGACATGACTGTGATACATAATGTTGTTTGTCCTTTTTTAAAGCTCAACCTCTCCATTCCCCATTCACTTTCCTTGGATAATTTAGAGCAGCGTGAACATTCTGCTAAGTGTCTCCTTTTGTGTTCCACTAAAGAAAGAAATGCCAGTTTGAAGAACACGATAAGGGAGAGTAAATGAGGACAGAATGCTGTTTTTATTTGGGTCAACCAAAGCTTTAAAGGCTAGTTTTCTCTGTGCTAGTGCTAGTGTAAGTATGTACTGCAGTGATCTTCTCTTGCAGAGGAAAATTCTGCATCGGGAACTCCCTGCAACTTTCACCAATAAACCGTCGAATCTGCTGCTCACGTTTGTGGAGAGAGAGAGAGAGAGAGAGAGAGAGAGAGAGAGGGAGAGAGAGAGAGAGAGAGGGAGAGAGAGAGAGAGGTTGAATGTGCTGCAGAAACGCTCGTGTTCGGCTTTGAATGTGGCGGTTCAGTGCAGGATTCTGACCCAGAACGAGTGAAAGTTTGCCGCAGAATCCCCACCATGAGAGAGTTCGTGTCGAGCTGCTGTTTCGTCCTGCTGTGCATCGGATTCTCCTCGCAATGTAAGTAACATTATTATACGAAACAAGCCGCTGTTCCTGCGCACTAGCGCAGCTCAAACTTGTTCGGCTCAGCCGGAGTTGAGTCTCTGGTGTTCGTGTTTCCAGTGTCCGTGTCGCCGAGGCAAGCGAACGAGTTTCTCCGCAGACACCGGAGAGGGAACCAGGTGTTCGAGGAGACCAAGCAGGGTCACCTGGAGAGGGAGTGTGTGGAGGAGACCTGCAGTAAAGAGGAGGCGAGAGAAGTCTTCGAGAATGACCCTGAGACGGTACGAATAATAATACCGATTAATCGGGTTAGTGATCGCGCTGACCGCTGATTTCATCTTTCATCCGTATCGACCTGTGAAGATTTTGTGCCGCTCCCTAGTTAGTGTGCACTATATAGGGCTGCAGTGGTGGATTTGACAAGGCGGCTGTCACATTTATAGAGCATCTGTCTTTTTACAGTGAAATAAGGTGTCAGAACTCATGCTAGTTCATGAACCTGAACCAATCTACATAATCGAGCCGATTATAATATGAATATTAATATTTATGTCGAACATTGAATTATAGTGCTAATTTGTGTGACTATGTATCAAGACACACACACACACGTATTGGTGGTGTCAAATCAATTAATCGCGATTAATCACATCAAACATAAATGTTTGAGTTTATATAATCTACGTGTGTGTAGGTATATATATATATGTAGCCTATGTATGCATATATATAATTATATGTTTGTATATGTGGTATTATATAGTATATATACACATATTATATAAAGACAAACTTTAATGTTAGATATTGAAATGACAGCACTAATATATATAATATATTAACCAAGCCCTAATTCTAACGCTAACTCTATAGTAAGTACATGTAGTTTATTAAGTACTCAGTACATACGTTTAATTACACTGTAACAAGGACACCTTAAAATAAAGTCTAACCTAAATGTGATAAATAATAATCAGAAGTTTTCATGCTGCATTGATGCTATTTTTACTGTCGTATTTTCCCATGAGGCTTTGCACCGCACCTGATTTCACATCCACAACCCTGCATGAATATGATTCCTCATACACAGCCTGTTCTCCTCTGGGAGCTGATATGCAGATGAGCCG
>JAULUF010000087.1:315000-345000 GCA_031834385.1 Semotilus atromaculatus
ACCCCTGCAATCCCCGCGGGACGGTGCGCTGCGAGGACAGGAAGGGGGAGTTCCTCTGCCACTGCTTCACCGGCTGGAGCGGCGTCAGCTGTGGGGAAGGTACGGGCACACGACACCAGCGCGAACGGGACGAGTTATCCTTTATTCTAGCGCTGGGCAGTGATTAATCGTTTATTCTATCGCTGGGCAACGATTCATCGTTTATTCTAGCGCTGGGAAACGATTAATCGTTTATTCTAGCGCTGGGCAACGATTAATCGTTCATTCTAGCTCGGGGCAACGATTAATCGTTTATTCTAGCGCTGGGCAATGATTAATCATTAATTCTAGCGCTGGGCAACGATCAATCGTTCATTCTAGCCCTGGGCAACGATTAATCGTTCATTCTAGCGCTGGGCAACGATTAATTAACGATTAATCGTTTATTCTAGCGCTGGGCAGCGATTAATCGTTTATTCTAGCGCGGGGCAACGATTAATCGTTTATTCTAACGCGGGGCAACGATTAATCGTTTATTCTAACGCTGGGCAACGATTAATCGTTTATTCTAGTGCTGGGCAACGATTAATCATTTATTCTAGCGCTGGGCAACGATTAATCGTTTATTCTAGCGCTGGGCAACAATTAATCGTTTATTCTAGCGCTGGGCAACAATTAATCGTTTATTCTAGCGCTGGGCAACGATTAATCGTTTATTCTAGCGCTGAGCAACGATTAATCGTTTATTCTAGCACGGGGCAACAATTAATCGTTCATTCTAGCGCGGGGCAACGATTAATCGTTTATTCTAGAGCTGGGCAACGATTAATCGTTTATTCTAGAGCTGGGCAATGATTAATCGTTTATTCTAGAGCTGGGCAACGATTAATCGTTTATTCTAGAGCTGGGCAACGATTAATCGTTTATTCTAGAGCTGGGCAACGATTAATCGTTTATTCTAGAGCTGGGCAGCGATTAATCGTTTGTTCTAGCGCGGGGCAACGATTAATCGTTTATTCTAGTGCTGGGCAATGATTAATCGTTTATTCTAACGCTGGGTAACGATTAATCGTTTATTCTAGAGCTGGGCAATGATTAATCGTTTATTCTAGAGCTGGGCAATGATTAATCATTTATTCTAGAGCTGGGCAATGATTAATAGTTTATTCTAGAGCTGTGCAATGATTAATCGTTTATTCTAGCGCTGGGCAACGATTAATCGTTTATTCTAGAGCTGGGCAATGATTAATCGTTTATTCTAGCGCTGGGCAACGATTAATCGTTTATTCTAGAGCTGGGCAATGATTAATAGTTTATTCTAGCACGGGGCAACGATTAATCGTTTATTCTAGAGCTGGGCAATGATTAATCGTTTATTCTAGAGCTGGGCAATGATTAATAGTTTATTCTAGAGCTGGGCAATGATTAATCGTTTATTCTAGAGCTGGGCAACGATTAATCGTTTATTCTAGCGCGGGGCAACGATTAATCGTTTATTCTAGAGCTGGGCAATGATTAATCGTTTATTCTAGAGCTGGGCAATGATTAATCGTTTATTCTAGAGCTGGGCAATGATTAATCGTTTATTCTAGAGCTGGGCAATGATTAATCGTTTATTCTAGCGCTGGGCAACGATTAATCGTTTATTCTAGAGCTGGGCAAAGATTAATAGTTTATTCTAGCACGGGGCAACGATTAATCGTTTATTCTAGAGCTGGGCAATGATTAATCGTTTATTCTAGCGCTGGGCAGTGATTAATCGTTTATTTTAGCGCAGGGCAACGATTAATCGTTTATTCTAGCGCTGGGCAATGATTAATCGTTTATTCTAGAGCTGGGCAGTGATTAATCGTTTATTTTAGCGCTGGGCAACGATTAATCGTTTATTCTAGCGCTGGGCAACGATTAATTGTTTATTCTAGCGCTGGGCAACGATTAATCGTTTATTAAAGGTTTTCTCAATGAACCATTTCAAGTTCCCCGAAGAACCTTTCAGTGATCAGTTGTATAGGAAGCATTTTTATTAGTGTGAAGAACATTTGAAAAATCTAAAGCACCTTTTTTCACTATAATAATAATAATAATATTAGTCCTGAGTAACGATTAATTGCAATTAATCGCATCCAAAATAAAAGTTTGTGTTTACATAATATATGTGTGTGTACTGTGTATAATCATTTTGTATATATAAGTACACACACACACATACGTGTACAGGTGAAACTCGAAAAATGGTGAAACTAATATATTTAGTATATATAACTATATACATATGCATGATTATACTTTTCAGAGTGCAGACATTTCTGTATTTAAAATCCTTTTTTTTATTGATTTCATGTAATATTCAAATTTTCTGAGATTTGGAATTTGGGGTTTTCATAAGCTGTAAGACATAATCATCAAAATTATAACTTTTGCACGATATTAAACATTTTCGAGTTTCACCTGTATATATTTAAGAAAAATGTGTTATTTATATATAATATATTTATATGTATATTTAATATAAATTTGTATAAATATATATACAGTATGTAAATATTTCTTAAATATATACATGCATATGTGTGTATTTGTATATACAAAATAATGAATACACAGTACACACACATATATTATGTCAAGTCAAGTCAGCTTTATTTAAACAGCGCGTTTATTTAAACAGAGTGTTTCAAAGCAGCTTTACAGAAATAACAGGAAAATAATGCAACAAAGTTTGTTTCTAGAAGAAAATAGCGTCACAGTCACATTTTTGTTGTAAAAAAGTTATTAATTTAGTTAATTTATATTTATATAGCCACTCCTGAGAAAACCATGATGTCATCGTCCATTATGTAAACACAAACTTTTATTTTGGATGCGATTAATCATTGCCCAGCACTAATTTATTCAAAACGATAATGAAAATGCGGACAGTATCTGAACACCTTCTTTATACTGTATGGTTCAAAACCTTGGAGTCTAGTTCTGTGACTCATCAAACCACAGAGCCGCATTCATTACCGTCATCTTCACGTCTTTACTGTATAGTTTCATATTTCATATTCAACACGTTAGCAGAGACGGAGAGCTCAAAGGAAAGAGTGGCCAGTTTCTGCCCGACACTGAGCCTCTGTGTTCCTGAGACTCCGCCCACCAGCGCAGCTCCATCCAATCACACGGCAGGCTCTAAGTCCCGAGCTCTCCTGATTGGCTAACGGTGTGTGTTTGTGATTGGCAGATGTGGACGAGTGCAGCAAAGGGAACGGAGAGTGTGAGCACGAGTGTAACAACACCATGGGCAGTTACCGGTGCTCCTGTCGTCACGGTTACAGGCTGTCGGGTCACCACGCTTGTGTGGGTGAGTGACGGAGCATTCAGTGTTCAAACAAACATCAGTAATTCATTATTCCTGTAGATTTTGATATTTTCATTGCAAAAAAAAGGTGTTCCTGTAGGTCAAACTGTAGCCCCGTCCTGACATTTAACAGGCAGCTCTGTGAAAAATTATGTTTGGAAAATGTTTAGTTTTTCTGTTATGTTACATTATAATATTTTCCCAACCGCAGAGCAGTGTCAACAACCCTAGTAACCATTATATAACCATTACTCAAACATTTTTTTTACTTATTTTAATTAACTTTTTATTATTTTAATACAATTTATTTACCAATATTTTAATTAGTGCTGTCAAATCAATTAATCGAGACTAATAATCACATCTAATATAAAACACACAGACACACACACACACACACACACACACACACATGTCTGGTTCGCTATCTTTGTGGGGACTCTCCATAGGCGTAATGGTTTTTATACTGTACAAACTATATATTCTGTCCCCTTACACTGCCCCTGTCCCTAAACCTACCCATCACAGGAGACATTCTGCATTTTTACATTTTCAAAAAACATTACTTAGTGTGATTTATACGCTGTTCTCCTCATGGGGACCGCTGACTGGTCCCCACAATGTAGGTGATTTCAGGTTTTACTATACTTGTGGGGACATTTGGTCCCCACAATGTAATATAAACACGAGCACATAAATACACAAACACACATACATACACACACACACACACACACACACACACACACACACATACATACACACACACACACACACACACACATATATAACATATTTTTTGTTAGATGCGATTAATGGTGATTGATTGATTTGACAGCACTAATTTATTAAATTTTTTTAAACTTTTTTTTAATCCTATTTTTATTTTTATCTAAACGCAATCCTGGTTTTCCTCACAGATGTGGACGAGTGTGTGGAGACTCCAGATGTGTGTGGAAGCGCGCGCTGCTCAAACCTTATTGGGAGCTACGACTGCCTGTGTGACGAGGGCTACGTCTACGACAACCTCAGCAGGAGCTGCGCAGGTGCGTTTACAGGAGGTTACCGCGTTTACAGGAGGTTACCACGTTTACAGGAGGTTACCACGTTTACAGGAGGTTACCACGTTTACAGGAGGTTACCGCGTTTACAGGAGGTTACCGCGTTTACAGGAGGTTACCGCGTTTACAGGAGGTTACGCGTTTACAGGAGGTTACCACGTTTACAGGAACGTTTACAGGAGGTTACCACGTTTACAGGAACGTTTACAGGAGGTTACCACGTTTACAGGAACGTTTACAGGAGGTTACCGCGTTTACAGGAGGTTACCGCGTTTACAGGAGGTTACCGCGTTTACAGGAGGTTACCACGTTTACAGGAACGTTTACAGGAGGTTACCACGTTTACAGGAACGTTTACAGGAGGTTACCGCGTTTACAGGAGGTTACCGCGTTTACAGGAGGTTACCGCGAGTACAGGAGGTTACCACGTTTACAGGAGGTTACCGCGTTTACAGGAGGTTACCGCGTTTACAGGAGGTTACCACGTTTACAGGAGGTTACTGCGTTTACTAGAGGTTTTTTTTTTTTCATTTTTTTTTTTTCATTTTATTATTATTATTTTTTTTAGAAAAAGGGACAGTGTACATTAAATTAACATTCTTAAATGTAAATGTACCCAAATTAGCCCGAAGGCTAGGTTACCGCGTTTACAGGAGGTTAGCACATTTATAGGAGGTTACCACGTTTACAGGAGGTTACTGCGTTTACAGGAGGTTACTGCGTTTACAGGAGTTTACCGCGTTTACAGGAGGTTGGCGCGTTTATAGGAGGTTGGCGTGTTTACAGGAGATTACCTTGTTTACAGGAGGGTGCCGCGTTTACAGGAGCGTTTACAGGAGGTTACCGCGTTTACAGGAGGTTAGCACATTTACAGGAGGTTACCACGTTTACAGGAGGTTACTGCGTTTACAGGAGTTTACCGCGTTTACAGGAGGTTGGCGCGTTTATAGGAGGTTGGCGTGTTTACAGGAGATTACCTTGTTTACAGGAGGGTGCCGCGTTTACAGGAGCGTTTACAGGAGGTTACCGCGTTTACAGGAGGTTAGCACATTTACAGGAGGTTACCACGTTTACAGGAGGTTACTGCGTTTACAGGAGTTTACCGCGTTTACAGGAGGTTGGCGCGTTTATAGGAGGTTGGCGTGTTTACAGGAGATTACCTTGTTTACAGGAGGGTGCCGCGTTTACAGGAGCGTTTACAGGAGGTTACTGCATTTACAGGAGCATTTACAGGAGGTTAACGTGTTTACAGGAGGTTACCTTGTTTACAGGAGGGTGCCGCGTTTACAGGAGCGTTTACAGGAGGTTACCGCGTTTACAGGAGTTTACCGCGTTTACAGGAGGTTGGCGCGTTTATAGGAGGTTGGCGTGTTTACAGGAGGGTGCCGCGTTTACAGGAGCGTTTATAGGAGGTTACTGCATTTACAGGAGCATTTACAGGAGGTTAACGTGTTTACAGGAGGTTACCTTGTTTACAGGAGGGTGCCGCGTTTACAGGAGGTTACCGCGTTTACAGGAGTTTACCGCGTTTACAGGAGGTTGGCGCGTTTATAGGAGGTTGGCGTGTTTACAGGAGGTTACCGCGTTTACAGGAGGTTAGCGTGTTTACAGGAGGTTACCACATTTACAGGAACATTTACAGGAGGTTACCGCGTTTACGGGAGGTTACCGCTTGAATCTAAGAATCTAAGCTTGAGGTAAATGTTATTGAGTCATTCTTTCATACGATTCTTTCAAACGGCTGATTCATTCAGGAATGAAGTAAATGTCTCTCTTTATGAATGAGTCATTGAATCAATCACCCGATTCGTTCGAAACGCTGATTAATTTGGAAACGAATCTCTGCTGTGTGTTCAGTTCTGCTCTTGGCTTTATAGGCAATATTTTTGTTAGCAAATTTGAGCAAAAAACAGACAATATTGTGTCTAAAATATACCACAATATTAACATCCTATTTACTGAACGGTTGTATTAAAGAATGAGCGTCATGCAGCAATCTGAAGGAACGGATCATTTCATCATAACGTTCATCCTGACCTTCATCGCTGAACTCGTTTAAATGTCTCTCAGTCCGGGATGTTTCAGTCTAATTATCCCACATTCATCTGTTTTTGTGACTTTTCCCCCAGTCATCAGTGTTGAAAGTGAAGCGTGTGCAGGTTACGTAACTCCAGATCCACTTTAGTTTCCTACCAGGGAAAATCTTGCTGCTTATTTGTGTTCAGTCCATTTGAGCATCTGTCATCATCCAAAACGAGAGGAAGAGGATTATATAATGTGTGTGTTTCACTGCAGGTCACTTCCTGTTGACTCATTAAAGACACATAGAGCCGGTCAAGAGTTAAACTCATATATTCCAGATTATGGTTTATAAATGAGAGTTAAAACTGGGAATTTTCCATTTTTCCTGTCAGACGTGGACGAGTGTGAGACGCGTGTGTGTGAGGACGAGTGTGTGAACACGCCGGGAAGTTTCCGCTGCTACTGTGACGGACGGCAGGGGAAAAGACTGGGCCCAGATTTCCGGAGCTGTGAGGTGACACACACACACACACACACACACACACACACACACACACACACACACACACACACACACACACACACACACACACACACACACACACACTCACACACACACACACTCACACACACACACTCACACACACACACACACACACACACACACACATCAAGTCAAGTATATTTATATAGCGCTTTTCACAATACAGATTGTATCAAAGCAGCTTCACAGTATCAATCAAAACAACATAACAATGTTTGTTTATTAGTGGAAAAAAGACATCCACGTTTGGTAGAGCTGATCAATGGTATTAATGATTGGTTAATTAATTTGAATATCCCCAACTGAGAAAGCCAAAGGCAACAGTGGCAAGGAACCGAAAAACTCCATCAAGTGACCTAATGGAGAAAAAAAAAAACACACACACACACACACACACTTACACTCACACTCACTCACACACACACACACACACACGTCTATAAACTGTCATGAATGGAATATTTATATCAATCTCACGTCTGTGCAGAGTCACATGATCAGTGATGTTCACTAAAGGCCCTGATATACTCTCAGTGGCCCTGTCCCAAATGGACCCCTAAGCACTCGCGGTCTTCCTCTGAGTCCGCACTTTCGTGACGTAACGCCCCTTTGACTGTCGGGAAGAAGTCTGCTGTGGAGTCCGCATCAGCGTGGGCTCGGCAAAAGTGCGCATCAATGGCGCAAATCGACCACTTGGGGGCGCTCGCGAGCACCCTTCTGAGATCTAAAAATGACAATTGGGACACACTGCGGCCTCACGGACTTAACGGACACGCGCACGCGGCAGCCATTGTAAGTCCACAAGACCGAAAGTGCTCATGAAGTGTGCGATTTGGGACTGGGCCAGTGTTGATGTTTGTCTGACCTCGACTGACTGAAGATTTACACCTCAAAGAAGGTGGAGCCTCAGAGCCACACCCACCTATGACATCATCAGCACACTGGCCAATGGGAGCTCAGAGGTGTTTCCCTGCCGGAGCAAACTTTTCCAGAGTGTTCTCTTTAGGAAACCGTTTCAAACTCCTGAAACAAACTCCATATGAATTGAATTTTGGCCTGATTTTATTCAAAATGACACGAGTATATCGGGGTCTTTACATTTACATTTGATTAGTCACATAGAATTAGAGCATTTATTATTATTATTTGCATCATAATGTTTCTTTATACATTTTTTATTTCATTATAAATTTTTTTATTTATTTCCAAGTTTAAAATAGATATTGAATCCCAGAATGTCCATGTGGCCTCTTGGACAAATAAATATGCATACACGCATAAACAAATATGAAGGATAGAAGTTCAGTATGATCATAAGCTTCATATTTTATATTCTTTCAGATGTGTTGCTGTATTCTGATAGAACAAACACAGTTTCGTGTCTTTACGCCCTCGAATGGATTAAAGAGTTTTATTTCATTTTGAATGTTAAGTTTCAGTTTTATCTTTCACTTTAAGCTGGTTATGAAATACTTTTACTTTCACTTCTGTCTTTTGAAAATGACTTTGAGTTTCATTTATGTTTTTAGTATCAGTGTTTCTTCACGCTTTTCTCAGAAATGAATCGGAGTCACGATGATGTCAAACTGGACTAGTTTTGCCACTCCTGCAGTGCATTTTAACCATCATAACTAATAACTGTCATAATAATTCTGTTTTTTCGATTCTGGATCAACTTTATTCTCTATAGAGAAAGTTCTTCTCTATATGAGTGTCAGTGTTTCTGAACTCCTGAAACGCCTCCATTGTATCTTGAGTTTCTTCCGGGAACGAACACGCCACAATATTCCTCATTATAATAATTCATACGCAGAATAAAGGGGCGGGGCCTGGGTGAGTTAGTCAGTAGTGTGTTAAACTGGCGGTTATGGTAAGGGGCGGGACATTTCATGAACACACTTGAAGCGCTCGACCAATCACAACACACTGCTCGAGCCGACCAATCAGAGTGTGCTTTTCAGGAGGAGGGGCTTCATAGAGACAGGAAGTAAACAGAGCGTTACTGACAGACTGGGAAGAAGGAGCCGCAACAATGGAGAATATGAGGAAAATAATCAACATTACAGCAGGAAAACCTGTTCTAGTAGAGTAGAAAAACAAGGGCACAATATGGCGATAGTTTTTGCTCTTTTGCAAATCCTGAGTTTGATTATTTGCAGATATTTTGATCTTCTTCCTCTCTGTGTGTGTCTGAAGACCATCGAGCTTCATCTGCCGCAGGACATGAGGAGGAACTCGCGCTCGCTGTATCTCGGACGCATGTTCAGCGGGATTCCTGTGGTCAGATTACGCTTCCGGCGCAGGGTCCAGACCGGGTGAGAACAGATGATCACATGATTCACAGGATCACATGATCTGAGACACGTAAACATTAGGGCTGGGATAATGAATCGATGCATCGTGAATCGAGAGATGATTCTGGATCGATTCCAATTTTTTCCGAATGCATCGCAATTCACGTTTTTGACAGCAGATGGCGCTGTGTGCTCTAGAAACAGCCGTAATCCGCTCGTAATCTTCCAATGCTTTACACACACCACTTGAACCTTCTATAAAATAATCATTCATTAAGTTTGAAAAGGTTGAAGCGAATTAGAAGTGTTTTTGCTGTGGCTGTTTACATAATCTCGCGTCATAAAACCATTCTGAGGTGCGAGTACTTTCTCAGAATCAGCCGAATGCACGAGCGCTCTTCTTCGTGAGCATTTGAGCGTGCGGTTAAAAACTAGCCTAGAGCGCCATCAGACTTGAGCGCCACCTGCTGTTAAAAACTAGCCTAGAGCGCCACCTGCTGTTAAAAACTAACCTAGAGCGCCATCTGCTGTTAAAAACTAGCCTAGAGCGCCATCTGCTGTTAAAAACTAGCCTAGAGTGCCATCTGCTGTTAAAAACATCTGCTGTTAAAAACTAGACTTGAGCGCCATCTGCTGTTAAAAACTAGCCTAGAGCGCCATCTGCTGTTAAAAACTAGACTTGAGCGCCATCTGCTGTTAAAAACTAGCCTAGAGCGCCATCTGCTGTTAAAAACTAGCCTAGAGCGCAATCTGCTGTTAAAAACTAGCCTAGAGCGCCATCTGCTGTTAAAAACTAGCCTAGAGCGCCATCTGCTGTTAAAAATATCTGCTGTTAAAAACTAGACTTGAGCGCCATCTGCTGTTAAAAACTAGCCTAGAGCGCCATCTGCTGTTAAAAACTAGACTTGAGCGCCATCTGCTGTTAAAAACTAGCCTAGAGCGCCATCTGCTGTTAAAAACTAGCCTAGAGCGCTATCTGCTGTTAAAAACTAGCCTAGAGCGCCATCTGCTGTTAAAAACATCTGCTGTTAAAAACTAGCCTAGAGCGCCATCTGCTGTTAAAAACTAGCCTAGAGCGCCATCTGCTGTTAAAAACTAGCCTAGAGCGCCATCTGCTGTTAAAAACTAGCCTAGAGCGCCACCTGCTGTTAAAAACTAGCCTAGAGCGCCACCTGCTGTTAAAAACTAGCCTAGAGCGCCACCTGCTGTTAAAAACTAGCCTAGAGCGCCATCTGCTGTTAAAAACTAGCCTAGAGCGCCATCTGCTGTTAAAAACTAGACTTGAGCGCCGTCTGCTGTTAAAAACTAGCCTAGAGCGCCATCTGCTGTTAAAAACTAGCCTAGAGCGCCACCTGCTGTTAAAAACTAGCCTAGAGCGCCACCTGCTGTTAAAAACTAGCCTAGAGCGCCACCTGCTGTTAAAAACTAGCCTAGAGCGCCATCTGCTGTTAAAAACTAGCCTAGAGCGCCATCTGCTGTTAAAAACTAGACTTGAGCGCCGTCTGCTGTTAAAAACTAGCCTAGAGCGCCATCTGCTGTTAAAAACTAGCCTAGAGCGCCACCTGCTGTTAAAAACTAGCCTAGAGCGCCACCTGCTGTTAAAAACTAGCCTAGAGCGCCACCTGCTGTTAAAAACTAGCCTAGAGCACCACCTGCTGTTAAAAACTAGCCTAGAGCGCCACCTGCTGTTAAAAACTAGCCTAGAGCGCCGTCTGCTGTTAAAAACTAGCCTAGAGCGCCGTCTGCTGTTAAAAACTAGCCTAGAGCGCCGTCTGCTGTTAAAAACTAGCCTAGAGCACCATCTAGCTGTTAAAAACTAGCCTAGAGCACCACCTGCTGTTAAAAACTAGCCTAGAGCGCCATCTGCTGTTAAAAACTAGCCTAGAGCGCCGTCTGCTGTTAAAACTAGCCTAGAGCGCCATCTGCTGTTGAAAACTAGCCTAGAGCGCCATCTGCTGTTAAAAACTAGCCTAGAGCACCATCTGCTGTTTTAAACTAGCCTAGAGCGCCATCTAGCTGTTAAAAACTAAGCTCATGGTGCATTCAAGTCCTCCTGGGAAGTTTGTATTTACGAGGTGGGAAGTCGTGTTTACGAAGATGGCGGTGTACTTTCTCTTAATTGATTACACAAAATTACAGCAAGGTTCTTAAACTCTATTTCTAGAAAATGAAGAACAAAGAAATGTGCATCAGGTGTGCTTTTCTTTTTTATGTTTTTAATACATTTTTGAAGCCACTGCAAACTTTATTGTTCCATGTTACATTGTTATATTATAATGCCATCATATGCAGTTAGCTTAATGCTCTGTGAATAGAGAAGCCTGACAATATCACTGCTAAATACCTGTAAGTATTCCGCCATGTTTCTCTCTTACACGCCGACAACTTGTAAAGATCAGGGCTTAAAGAATATCCAGAGCTTCTCACTCGTATTTACGACATTGTGGTGGCGTTCATGTGCACTCAACTCGTAAATACGATCTGTACGACATGACTTGAACGCACCATCAAAATCAATTTGGGATTCATTCAGAAAAAATCGGAATCGATCCACGAATCGCGATGCATGGATATATCGTCCCAGCTCTAGTGAACATGCATGATCTCAGTGTGTGTTTCCCCTCAGGTTCACGGCAGAGTTTGACCTCAGGACCTTTGACCCCGAGGGCGTGATCTTCTTCGCCGGCGGACACTTGAACAGCTCCTGGATTGTTCTGGTGGTGCATCGTGGGAAACTGGAGCTGCAGCTGAAATACGGAGCCGTGAGTCGAGTGACGAGCAGCGGCCCGCAGGTCAATGACGGACAGTGGCATAAGGTCAGAGGTCACTGCAGGGGTCACGGCTCAAACACAGGTTCAAAAGGCTCACAGGATTTTATTGTCCAGAAGACACAAATGAAGTGAAAAAGTGCAACAAAAAAAATAGGCGCCCACATATACACCAAATTATATCATATCTGTTTGTGTATTTCACAACAAAACTCTTGTAAGTCTCTATGAAATAAGAATAATAATAATATTTCTACTATAGTATTTAATGTTTTCTTTCAAAAACTTTCAGCTTTCAAAGATTCTTTCTCAGAACTTCAAAAAATATCCCAATAAATGTCAATATGAATTTTTATTTCGAAAAATTTAAAACATGTATTCTAGTCAGGGTTGTTATAACTGAAACTGAATAAAATAAAATAAATAATTAGTTATATTTCACCTAGTTGCAACATTTCTCATTTAGTTTAACATTGATGTGCTAGAAAAAACTTAAAGTGAAATAAAAATGTATTAAAAAAACTATATAGTCATATTTAAAATGACTTTAAATAAAATTGAAAAAATGAAAAGAGAAAATATAAATTATAATTAAAAACTTGAATAAGTATAATATATACCAGTTATACTAAAATAACACTTACTCTAGTCATTGTCTGCGTGAATTGCATTAATAATGTTTTTGTCAGTAAATTATTAGATCCAGTAACAAAAAAAAGCATCACGCCATTAAAGAATTCGATCACTTTTTCAGGGTTTCTGCAGTTCTTAAAAAGTCTTCATTTGAAAAGATCTTTTGCGGAGAAAGTTCTAAACTCATAAATTCATGACTTTAAACGTCACACGAGGGATTGTTTTCCTTTAATGTTTTAATGAATTCAAAAGTAAAGTAAATCTGCTGAAAGCTGTATTTATAGCAACTCTTCAAAGTTTAAAACTGTGAGCTTGATGTGACACACCAAACTTTCTTTTACCAAAATGCAACGTTTCCCTTGATAACGCCTCTTCTGGTGTGTGTGTGTGTGTGGTGTCTGTGGTGTGTGTGTGGCGTGGGTCCGTGGGGGTGTGTGTGTGTGTGTGTGTGTGTGTGTGTGTGTGTGTGTGTGTGTGTGTGGCGTGGGTCCGTGGGGGTGTGTGTGTGTGTGTGGCGTGGGTCCGTGGGGGTGTGTGTGTGTGTGTGTGTGTGGCGTGGGTCCGTGGGGGTGTGTGTGTGTGTGTGTGTGGCGTGGGTCCGTGGGTGTGTGTGTGTGTGTGTGTGTGTGTGTGTGTGTGTGTGGCGTGGGTCCGTGGGGGTGTGTGTGTGTGTGTGTGGCGTGGGTCCGTGTGTGTGTGTGTGTGTGGCGTGGGTCCGTGGGGGTGTGTGTGTGTGTGTGGCGTGGGTCCGTGGGGGTGTGTGTGTGTGTGTGTGTGGTGTGGGTCCGTGGGGGTGTGTGTGTGTGTGTCCCAGATCTCAGTGGAGGAGCAGGGGCGGAGTCTCGTCATCAAGATTGACAGGGAGGCGGTGATGAAGATCGCAGTGAACGGGGATCTGTTCACGATGAATAAAGGCATGCATGAACTCAACCTGACGGTGGGAGGCGTTCCCTTCAGAGACGACGGGCTGGTCAGCAGGGTGAGACACACACACACACTGACCAAACCATCTCATTCTTGATGCCAACTACTGTGTGTGTTTGTGTTTTAAATGTGTCTGTTTTATGTTCTGTTGTTGACAATTTGATTTCAGTTTTCAATCTGATTTTATTTTATTATTATCAGTCTCTCATTCATCTCACATCAGTCTCATATTAGTGTGTGTGTGTGTTGTGCTGATGATCGCAGGTTAACCCTCGACTGGACGGCTGTATGAAGGACTGGCGCTGGTTAACTGGTGAGGACACGTCCATTCAGGAAACCATCAGGAATAACGAGCGTATGCAGTGTTACGCCGTCGAGGACCACAGCGCCTTCTACCCCGGACACGGCTTCGCATACTTCAACCACAGCCACGGTGTGTGTGTGTGTGTGTGAGAGTGTGTGTGTCTGTGTGTGTGTGTGTGTGTGTGTGTGTGTGTGTCAGGGGTAGAACATTTTTTCAGTTTTAGTAATTTGTTATGTGCTTTTGTCACTTTTAGTAGTTTTTGTGATAACACTTTACAACATGGTTCCATTTGTTAACATTGATTAACATGAACACATTTTTTTTAAAATCTTTTTTGTAAATAGTTTTTTTTATAATAGGTTTAGTTAACGATAATGTCCCTGCTTCCCGTAGGAGATAATCAGACGCTCAGTGTGCATGTGACCCTGCGCCCCGCCTCCTCTATCGGGGTCCTGTTCGCTCTGGTCCGTCAGGATAAAGTCCCATTCTCCATCTCTCTGTCAGACTATCATCCCGGGACACTCCAGTGGACTGAGGTGTGTGTGTGTGTGTGAGAGAGAGTGAGAGTGTGTGTGTGTGTGAGTGAGTGAGTGAGTGAGTGACTGAATGAGTGAGAGTGTGAGTGAGAGTGAGAAATTGTGAGAGTGTGTGTGAGTGAGAAAGTGTGTGAGTGAGTGAGAAATTGTGTGAGAGTGTGAGTGACTGTGAGTGTGAGTGAGAAAGTGAATGAGTGAGAGTGTGTGTGACTGAGTGTGAGTGAGTGAGTAAGTGAGAAAGTGTGTGAGAGTGTGAGTGACTGTGAGTGTGAGTGAGTGAGTGTGAGTGAGAAAGTGTGTGAGTGAGAGTTTGTGTGAGTGAGTGAGTGAGTGTGAGTGAGAAAGTGTGTGTGAGTGAGAAATTGTGTGAGTGAGTGTGAGTGAGAAAGTGTGTGTGAGTGAGAGAGAGTGAGAGTGTGAGTGTGAGAGTGCACAAGCGTGTCTGCGTGAGAGCGAGTGTGTTTGTGTGTGTGTATGAGATGTTGGTGTTTGACTTGTTCTGTCTGACCTCTGACCCTACAGCATGTGCTGGTGTCGTTCGGTGATGTGGTGGTGGCCAGTGTCCCGGTGAACCTGTGTGACGCTCACACACACACAGTGAACGTGACGGTGTTCGGGAACAGTTCTAGTACTGTACTGGAGGTGGACGGACATCTCGCTCAGATCGAGCCGGAGGAGAATGGAGACGCTCTCGATCTCACGTCATCATACAGCACCTTCATAGGAGGCATCCCAGGTAACGGCTCACCTCAGTCTCTCATTCGTCTCACATCAGTCTCTCATTCGGCTCACCTCAGTCTCTCATTCGTCTCACATCAGTCTCTCATTCGTCTCACATCAGTCTCTCATTCGGCTCACATCAGTCTCTCATTCGGCTCACATCAGTCTCTCATTCGGCTCACATCAGTCTCTCATTCGGCTCACATCAGTCTCTCATTCGGCTCACATCAGTCTCTCATTCGTCTCACATCAGTCTCTCATTCGTCTCACATCAGTCTCTCATTCGGCTCACATCAGTCTCTCATTCGGCTCACATCCGTCTCTCATTCAGCTCACATCAGTCTCTCATTTGGCTCGGCTCCCATCAGTCTCTCATTCGGCTCACATCAGTCTCTCAGTCTCTCATTCGGCTCACATCAGTCTCTCATTCGGCTCACATCAGTCTCTCATTCGGCTCACATCAGTCTCTCATTCGGCTCACATCAGTCTCTCATTCGGCTCACATCAGTCTCTCATTCGGCTCACATCAGTCTCTCATTCGTCTCACATCAGTCTCTCATTCGTCTCACATCAGTCTCTCATTCGGCTCACATCAGTCTCTCATTCGGCTCACATCAGTCTCTCATTCGGCTCACATCCGTCTCTCATTCGGCTCACATCAGTCTCTCATTTGGCTCGGCTCACATCAGTCTCTCATTCGGCTCACATCAGTCTCTCATTCGGCTCACATCAGTCTCTCATTCGGCTCACATCTGTCTCTCATTCGTCTCACATCAGTCTCTCATTTGGCTCACATCCGTCTCTCATTCGGCTCACATTCGTCTCACATCATTCTCTCATTCGGCTCACATCAGTCTCTCATTCGGCTCACATCAGTCTCTCATTCGGCTCACATCAGTCTCTCATTCGGCTCACATCCGTCTCTCATTCGGCTCACATCAGTCTCTCATTCGGCTCACATCAGTCTCTCATTTGGCTCACATCCGTCTCTCATTCGGCTCACATCAGTCTCTCATTCGGCTCACATCAGTCTCTCATTTGGCTCACATCAGTCTCTCATTCGGCTCACATCAGTCTCATTCGGCTCACATCTGTCTCTCATTCGTCTCACATCAGTCTCTCATTCGGCTCTCATCAGTCTCTCATTCGGCTCGGCTCACATCAGTCTCTCATTCGGCTCTCATCAGTCTCTCATCCGGCTCGGCTCCCATCAGTCTCTCATTCGCCTCGGCTCACATCAGTCTCTCATTCGGCTCACATCAGTCTCTCATTCGGCTCGGCTCACATCAGTCTCTCATTCGGCTCACATCAGTCTCTCATTCGGCTCACATCCGTCTCTCATTCGGCTCACATCAGTCTCTCATTCGGCTCACATCTGTCTCTCATTCGTCTCACATCAGTCTCTCATTCGGCTCACATCAGTCTCTCATTCGGCTCGGCTCACATCAGTCTCTCATTCGGCTCACATCAGTCTCTCATTCGGCTCACATCAGTCTCTCATTCGGCTCACATCAGTCTCTCATTCGGCTCACATCCGTCTCTCATTCGGCTCACATCAGTCTCTCATTCGGCTCACATCAGTCTCTCATTTGGCTCACATCCGTCTCTCATTCGGCTCACATCAGTCTCTCATTCGGCTCACATCAGTCTCTCATTTGGCTCACATCAGTCTCTCATTCGGCTCACATCCGTCTCTCATTCGGCTCACATCCGTCTCTCATTCGGCTCACATCAGTCTCATTCGGCTCGGCTCCCATCAGTCTCTCATTCGGCTCACATCAGTCTCTCATTCGTCTCACATCAGTCTCTCATTCGTCTCACATCAGTCTCTCATTCGGCTCACATCAGTCTCTCATTCGGCTCACATCAGTCTCTCATTCGGCTCACATTCGTCTCTCATTCGGCTCACATCAGTCTCTCATTCGGCTCACATCAGTCTCTCATTCGTCTCACATCAGTCTCACATTCGTCTCACATCAGTCTCACATTCGTCTCACATCAGTCTCTCATTCGTCTCACATCAGTCTCTCATTCGGCTCACATCCGTCTCTCATTCGGCTCACATCAGTCTCTCATTCGTCTCACATCAGTCTCACATTCGTCTCACATCCGTCTCTCATTCGTCTCACATCAGTCTCTCATTCGTCTCACATCAGTCTCTCATTCGGCTCACATCCGTCTCTCATTCGGCTCACATTAGTCTCTCATTCGTCTCACATCAGTCTCTCATTGGTCTCACATTCGGCTCACATCAGTCTCTCATTCGTCTCACATCAGTCTCTCATTGGTCTCACATTCGGCTCACATCGGTCTCTCATTCGTCTCACATCAGTCTCTCATTCGTCTCACATCAGTCTCTCATTGGTCTCACATTCGGCTCACATCAGTCTCTCATTCGGCTCACATCAGTCTCTCATTCGGCTCACATCAGTCTCTCATTCGGCTCACATCAGTCTCTCATTCGGCTCACATCAGTCTCTCATTCGGCTCACATCCGTCTCTCATTCGGCTCACATCAGTCTCTCATTCGGCTCACATCAGTCTCTCATTTGGCTCACATCCGTCTCTCATTCGGCTCACATCAGTCTCTCATTCGGCTCACATCAGTCTCTCATTTGGCTCACATCAGTCTCTCATTCGGCTCACATCCGTCTCTCATTCGGCTCACATCCGTCTCTCATTCGGCTCACATCAGTCTCATTCGGCTCGGCTCCCATCAGTCTCTCATTCGGCTCACATCAGTCTCTCATTCGTCTCACATCAGTCTCTCATTCGGCTCACATCAGTCTCTCATTCGGCTCACATCAGTCTCTCATTCGGCTCACATTCGTCTCTCATTCGGCTCACATCAGTCTCTCATTCGGCTCACATCAGTCTCTCATTCGTCTCACATCAGTCTCACATTCGTCTCACATCAGTCTCTCATTCGTCTCACATCAGTCTCTCATTCGGCTCACATCCGTCTCTCATTCGGCTCACATCAGTCTCTCATTCGTCTCACATCAGTCTCACATTCGTCTCACATCCGTCTCTCATTCGTCTCACATCAGTCTCTCATTCGTCTCACATCAGTCTCTCATTCGGCTCACATCCGTCTCTCATTCAGCTCACATCCGTCTCTCATTCGTCTCACATCAGTCTCACATTCGGCTCACATCCGTCTCTCATTCGGCTCACATCCGTCTCTCATTCGTCTCACATCAGTCTCACATTCGTCTCACATCAGTCTCTCATTCGGCTCACATCCGTCTCTCATTCGGCTCACATCAGTCTCTCATTCGGCTCACATCAGTCTCTCATTCGTCTCACATCAGTCTCTCATTCGTCTCACATCAGTCTCTCATTCGGCTCACATCAGTCTCTCATTCGTCTCACATCAGTCTCACATTCGTCTCACATCAGTCTCACATCAGTCTCACATTCGTCTCACATCAGTCTCTCATTCGTCTCACATCAGTCTCTCATTCGGCTCACATCCGTCTCTCATTCGGCTCACATCAGTCTCTCATTCGTCTCACATCAGTCTCACATTCGTCTCACATCCGTCTCTCATTCGTCTCACATCAGTCTCTCATTCGTCTCACATCAGTCTCTCATTCGGCTCACATCCGTCTCTCATTCGGCTCACATCAGTCTCTCATTCGTCTCACATCAGTCTCTCATTGGTCTCACATTCGGCTCACATCAGTCTCTCATTCGTCTCACATCAGTCTCTCATTGGTCTCACATTCGGCTCACATCAGTCTCTCATTCGTCTCACATCAGTCTCTCATTCGTCTCACATCAGTCTCTCATTGGTCTCACATTCGGCTCACATCAGTCTCTCATTCGGCTCCCATCAGTCTCTCATTCGGCTCACATTTTGTCTTTTTTTATCCCGCTCAACAATGAAATGGTCTTAAACTGTGACCCCTGAAATCCCGCTTTCTTTATTGGGCAGTTCCTTCAGATGTGGCCTTTAGTCTTATACAGTCAGACCAACATATATTCAGACTCCTTCAACATTTCTCACATTATCAGTTTATTCGCTAAAATGTTAATAAACTATGAGCAGAACTCATTGATATTTCAGTGGTTTTGTCCGTCCTTCTGTCAGACTCACACATGAATTATGTTGAATATCTGTCAGCTGTTAAATTTAACTACACAATTAGATAATACCAGTTTAGCTCCACCAGTGCCCAAGCAATGCTTCATGTTGTTCAGTCTGTGTGTAAAAAGAGCATTAGCACTTACAGAAAAAACACTGAAGAAAACATGATCAGCTCAAAGTGTCCGAATCATTTCTGCTCCCAAATGTCACTGGTAGTCCCTGTATGAAGAACTACTGGGTATAATATGGCACAGTTTACTTTATTCTGCTCTCCTCACTTACAGAAATGAACTATAGTGTCCTGCACACACTAGTGGAACTATATCAACAATTAT
Organism: Semotilus atromaculatus; assembly: GCA_031834385.1. Taxonomy (NCBI): domain Eukaryota; kingdom Metazoa; phylum Chordata; class Actinopteri; order Cypriniformes; family Leuciscidae; genus Semotilus; species Semotilus atromaculatus. The sequence continues at coordinate 334,554 of JAULUF010000087.1, forward strand.
ATCTGGAGTCTGAATAATTCTTGTTTGACTGTATGTACTGATCTGAACAGCACTGTTGAATGTTATTTACGTTATTTATGAATCTGGAGACTCTTGGCCTGTGCTGAATCATTCATACAGCGCTTTAACAGTATAGAGTGTGTGATGTGGTGTACAGTGATGATGTTTCCTCGCGCAGACGTGTCTGTGGTGTCCACCCCGGTGTCGGCCTTCTTCACGGGATGCATGGACGTGCGAGTGAACGGTCAGATGATGGATGTGGACGAAGCCCAACACAAACACAACGACATCCGCTCTCACTCCTGTCCTCTGGTGAACACAGAGCAATAACACAAACCAAACGCCATCGAGTGCTTTCGACCGCGAGAGGATCCGTCTAATCAGGGTCTGATCCTGCACATATAGCACAGCCATATTGATGTATTATTACTCACTGACACGCTTACATTAGACCAATCGAACACAAGCTACTGAGAGTGTGCTGGAAAATACTGTATCTGTACATATGCCACTGTAAAATGCTTTTAGAGGACGATTTAAAAACAGCCACGCTCATCAATAAAGGCCTCCGGGCTTGTAGGTGCTCAACTTCATCATCATCACGGTTTCATTCACTGGTTTGAGTTTTTCGAGTCCTGCGTTTGAGTTTTTTTTTAATCTTGTTTAAAGTTGTTTTGTATTTTGTTCATGTTTGCTCTGTGTGTGAGACTGAAATGCTTGTTGAAAACAAATAAAGACGTATGTTCTTATTACGATCATTTCTGTCCGTAATTCCACAGACATTTAGTGGCTCGCAGTAACTAAAGCGTTTACACTGATACTTGTGGCATTAAAAAAAACTAAAGTTCGGATTCACAAATCCCTTTTTAAGAAAAAGTTACATTTCTTGAGAATATTCAGTTGTTGAGGAAAAAAAAACTTTGAACTAATATTTTTTAGGGTATTTCATTTTCTTCAGGGACAGGAAGTGATGTCAGCAGGGTGTTTATTTTTTTTAAAGTTCTTATTCTGTATTTAAAGTTGTTATCCTCAAATAAAACACAATGACATTATAAATAAATTTTATAAGGTAAAAGGTGTATGTTTAGTTGCATATACGCTGAATAGACAGAAAACATGAGGACAATACAAACACTGAAAACAAAATCACATGGGAAAATCATTTGTGTGCAAGAAAAACCCACATGAATATTTGATCAAAACAAAACAAATCAATAATCATATCTATTGGGATCTTTAAGTTTAAATTTATGTTATGATTTTTAGGAACATTCATCAAATAAGTCTTCATCAAATAACTTTACAATAAGGTCCCATAAGTGAATGCATTAACATTAGTTACAGTATTTATTAACTCTTTCCCCACCAGCATCTTTGTTTTATATTCACAAAACTTTCATGGCATCCAGATTCATTTTCTGTATGAATATCTGAACATGCAATATATCAAAAGAAAGACCAGAGCCTCTGCTTGTAAAAAAAAAACATTTTATTCCAGCTTCATGCACTATTTTTTATCGACGCTTGAATGTTTATGATCATAAACAGACAGAGTAGATTGAGGTCATCAAAACACACGCACACGCGCACACACACACACACACACACACACACACACACACAATGTGTAATAGCGGAATCGTGAAAACACAGATCGCTGGAAAAGTCAGTCAGTGGCAGGGAAAGAGTAAATCTTTTACATAAATCCAACTGGTAATTATTCATGTTAACTAATGGAACCTGTTATTAAACCATATGTCTAATTCAGGAATCTGATATAAACATGTCGACACTACCTTCCTCTTCCTGAAGACTAGTGGATCTGCCGTAGAAGACTAAAGCATTGTGTTGTACGCTGGAGTTATGACTAGAGTCGGACACATTTCACAATACAACAGTGTTTAAAACGGCTCAAACGATGAAGATCCCACCAAAGGAACGGAGTTAGCCCTCATCCTTCACTGGAATTATTATTTTTTTTTTACAAATTGACTGTTCATCGAAGTGTTCGTTCATCAAGACCCATGAGTTTTGTCGCATTTGAACCACGAATACACAAATAAAAAAAATTATGGATTCGAGGAGTTTTGTGGTTGCAATTTTAAAAAGTAACAAATCCGTCACTCACGGGTCAATCTGACTCTCAGGAATGAATGGAATGTGAGGAATGCTTCAGTTCACATAGAACAACCTAAACATGCTTAAAATTCAAACAAAACGTACCACTTTTTTTTATGTCTACATGTGTATCTGACTGCACACTGAAGAGAAACTGACTTAGCGGAACAGCTAAACATCTAGAGTCATGAAATATCATATAATATTATTATATTTCCACAAGAGGTCAAAGACTCCCAATGTAAGATATTTAGAGCTGAATTAAAAGAGTTATGCATGAAATTGAGTTATTTTGAATTTAAGTTGAAACAATGTGAGGAATTACTAAATTACTATTTATTTATTATTTATTCATAAAATCTAGTAATTTAAATACAAATTAAATCTCCAAAGAAATAGATTTAAAAAAAAAAAAACATTATCAAAATGAAATAAAATAAGCTTGCTGGACCAAAAAAAAAAAAGTAAGTATAATTTTCGGGCTTTGAGTCATGTTGACGTGCGAGGGAAGGATTTGTTCCAATCGTAGGGAAGGATGAGGGTTAAACATGAAAGATCAGAGGGTTTGGAAACTACTGAAGAACAACATCGATCACATTTGCTACGAGGAACACTGACGATTACAGAGGTAATTAGCGGCGAGGGTCACACAGATCTTCAGGGGTCAGAGTTCCCGCTCCGGGTGTTTCAGCAGGCGTAGGGAGGAGGCTTCTCGAAGGGCCCTAAGGAGTGAGCGTAGAGTGAGGGAGCGTTTGGAGTCAGCATGTATGCACTGGTGTCCTGAGACTGGGTTTGGGTCGGTCCGGGCGGGTTCGTCCCGCTCTGAGCCGTCGGTGGAGTCTCATCGGACGGGGAGTTCGAGACCTCGGGGACGGGAGGAGCTGCGGATGGAGCCGGGTAACCGGTCACATGCTGAGGACAAACAATCAGAAATAACGTCAGAAATTAGACCAGATTAACGCATTATGTGTTGACTTTCTAGCAGCTGCCTTCTTTAAACTACATTTTAATAAAATTGTTAAAATGTTTTAATGGAAACAAAAATCTGTTAACGGAAAAAAACATCCGACATTTAAATCTGTTAACGGAAAAAAACATCCGACATTTAAATCTGTTAACGTAAAAAAAAAACATCCGACGTTAAAATCTGTTGAAAAAAACATCCGACGTTTAAATCTGTTGAAAAAAAACATCCGACGTTTACATCTGTTGAAAAAAAACATCCGACGTTTACATCTGTTGAAAAAAAACATCCGACGTTTACATCTGTTGAAAAAAAACATCCGACGTTAAAATCTGTTGAAAAAAACATCCGACATTTAAATCTGTTGAAAAAAAACATCCGACGTTTAAATCTGTTGAAAAAAAAACATCCGACGTTTACATTTGTTGAAAAAAAACATCTGACGTTTAAATCTGTTGAAAAAAGACATCCGACGTTTACATTTGTTGAAAAAAAACATCCGACGTTTACATCTGTTGAAAAAAGACATCCGACGTTTACATCTGTTGAAAAAAAAACATCCGACATTTAAATATATTGAAAAAAAACCCCGCCATTTAAACGTGAAAAAAAAAAAATCCGACATTTAAATCTGTTAACGGAAAAAAACATCCGACATTTAAATCTGTTGGAAAAAAAACATCCTACATTTAAATCTGCTAACGAAAAAAAAACATCCACCATTTAAACGTGTTAACGGAAAAAAAACATCCGACATTTAAACGTGTTAATGAAAAAAAACATCCGACATTTAAATCTGTTGAAAAAAAACATCCGACATTTAAATCTGTTAAAAAAAACATCCACCATTTAAACGTGTTAATGAAAAAAAAACATCCGACATTTAAATCTGTTAAAAAAAACATCCACCATTTAAACGTGTTAATGAAAAAAAAACATCCGACATTTAAATCCGTTAACAGACAAAAAACATCCGACATTTAAATCCGTTAACAGACAAAAAACATCCGACGTTTAAATCTGTTGAAAAAAAACATATCCTACGTTTAAATCTGTTAACGGAAAAAACATCCGACGTTTAAATCTGTTGAAAAAAAAAAAATCCGAAGATTAAAACGGTTTAAAAAAAAAATCCGACATTTAAATCTGTTAACGAAAAGAAAAATCCGACATTTAAATCTGTAAAAAAAAAAAATCCGACATTTAAATCTGTTGAAAAACAAAATCTGATATTTAAATCTGTTAACGAAAAAAAAAAAAACGATATTTAAATCTGTTAACGAAAAAACAAACATCCGATGTTTAAATCTGTTAACGTAAAAAAAAACATCCGACGTTTAAATCTGTTAACAGAAACTAAATGATAGACCAGTGATGTCATAATGTATCTAATGAAAATCATTCCCACTCTAATCAATATTCCACGCTGATGTACAGAAGCATTACCGTAGTAACACTCCGCCAGGGACGCTCACCTGCATGGGTAGCGAGTAGTTCGGGTACGCAGGGAGCGTTTGTCCTGACGGGCAGAAGCCGGTGTAGGAGATCAGGTGTTGACTGGGATTGTACATGATATGAGGGGGCGGAGCCGGACTGGGTGTCATGTGACTGTGAGCCACAGGAGCCTGAACACACACACACACACACACACACACACACGTCATGTAAGAGCTGATATCACTTACTGTAAAGCTGCACTGTAAATCTGTATTGTATAAGCACTATAGAAACTGAATTGTGAATGTCATGACACTGGATAGTGAATGTTATGACACTGAATAGTGAATGTTATTACACTGGATTGTGAATGTTAAGACACTAAATAGTGAATGTTATGACACTGAATAGTGAATGTTATGACACTGCATTGTGAATGTTATGACACTAGATTGAGAATGTTATGACAATCGATAGTGAATGTTATAACACTGGATAGTGAATGTTATAACACTGGATAGTGAATGTTATGACACTGGATGTTATGACACTGAATAGTGAATGTTATGACACTGGATAGTGAATGTTATGACACTGGATAGTGAATGTTATGACACTGGATTGTGAATGTTATGACACTGGATTGTGAATGTTATGACACTGGATTGTGAATGTTATGACACTGGATAGTGAATGTTATGACACTGGATAGTGAATGTTATGACACTGAATTGTGAATGTTATGACACTAGATAGTGAATGTTATGACACTGGATAGTGAATGTTATGACACTGCATTGTGAATGTTATGACACTGAATTGTTAATGTTATGACACTGCATTGTGAATGTTATGACACTGGATTGAGAATGTTATGACAATCGATAGTGAATGTTATAACACTGGATAGTAAATGTTATGACACTGGATAGTGAATGTTATTACACTGGATTGTGAATGTTATGACACTGAATAGTGAATGTTATGACACTGAATAGTGAATGTTATGACACTGAATAGTGAATGTTATGACACTGCAGTGTGAATGTTATGACACTGGATTGAGAATGTTATGACAATCGATAGTGAATGTTATAACACTGGATAGTGAATGTTATGACACTGGATGTTATGACACTGAATAGTGAATGTTATGACACTGGATAGTGAATGTTATGACACTGGATAGTGAATGTTATGACACTGGATTGTGAATGTTATGACACTGGATTGTGAATGTTATGACACTGGATTGTGAATGTTATGACACTGGATTGTGAATGTTATGACACTGGATTGTTAATGTTATGACACTGGATAGTGAATGTTATGACACTGGATAGTGAATGTTATAACACTGGATTGTGAATGTTATGACACTGGATTGTTAATGTTATGACACTGGATAGTGAATGTTATGACACTGGATAGTGAATGTTATAACACTGGATTGTGAATGTTATGACACTGGATAGTGAATGTTATGACACTGGATAGTGAATGTTATGACACTGGATAGTGAATGTTATGACACTGGATTGTGAATTGTTATGACACTGGATAGTGAATGTAATGACACTGGATAGTGAATGTCATGACACTGAATAGTGAATGTTATGACACTGAATAGTGAATTTTATGACACTGGACAGTGAATGTTATGACACTGGATAGTGAATGTTATGACACTGGATAGTGAATTGTTATGACACTGGATAGTGAATGTTATGACACTGAATAGTGAATGTTATTACACTGGATTGTGAATGTTATGACACTGAATAGTGAATGTTATGACACTGAATAGTGAATGTTATGACACTGCATTGTGAATGTTATGACACTGGATTGAGAATGTTATAACACTGGATAGTGAATGTTATGACACTGGATGTTATGATACTGAATAGTGAATGTTATGACACTGCATAGTGAATGTTATGACACTGGATAGTGAATGTTATGACACTGGATTGTGAATGTTATGACACTGGATTGTGAATGTTATGACACTGGATTGTGAATGTTATGACACTGGATTGTTAATGTTATGACACTGAATAGTGAATGTTATGACACTGGATTGTGAATGTTATGACACTGAATAGTGAATGTTATGACACTGAATAGTGAATGTTATGACACTGGATTGTGAATGTTATGACAGGATTGTGAATGTTATGACACTGGATTGTGAATGTTATGACACTGGATAGTGAATGTTATAACACTGGATTGTGAATGTTATGACACTGGATAGTGAATGTTATGACACTGGATAGTGAATGTTATGACACTGGATTGTTAATGTTATGACACTGGATAGTGAATGTTATGACACTGAATAGTGAATGTTATGACACTAGATAGTGAATGTTATGACACTGGATAGTGAATGTTATGACACTGCATTGTGAATGTTATGACACTGAATTGTTAATGTTATGACACTGCATTGTGAATGTTATGACACTGCATTGTGAATGTTATGACACTGGATTGAGAATGTTATGACAATCGATAGTGAATGTTATAACACTGGATAGTGAATGTTATGACACTGGATAGTGAATGTTATAACACTGGATAGTGAATGTTATGACACTGGATAGTGAATGTTATGACACTGGATAGTGAATGTTATGACACTGAATAGTGAATGTTATGACACTGGATAGTGAATGTTATGACACTGGATAGTGAATGTTATGACACTGGATTGTGAATGTTATGACACTGGATAGTGAATGTTATGACACTGGATTGTGAATGTTATGACACTGGATAGTGAATGTTATGAAGACTCGCCAGGTCTTTGAAGGCTCCCAGTACGGCAGCAGTGATGATTCCCAGGAACACACCGAGAACGTTGAGCGTCACACAAGCCCACATCAGACGGTACAGATTCACCACGTCCCAGCAGCTGCTGACGCCCGTGAACTCGTAGTAGTGCATGCGATAGTCCAGACTAACACAGACACACACACACACACACACACTGTTACTACACACACTGTTACTGCACACACACACACACACACTGTGCTGTAACGCGCAGGGACTCTCGAGCAGCTCACCTGTCGCAGTGGAATAAGTCACAGCAATAGCAGGTGTTGCTCTTCACCTTCAGTTTACACTGATTACCGTAGGAATTACAGTGAACCTGATCACAGAACAACAACACAAGCTCTTTAAACATGACATTGTGTGTTATGAATATTGTAGATTTTATGACAGACTGCTTGTGATGTTCCTCATGACGATTGTTTGACAAATTAATAAACTTAAATGGAAATGTATATATGGAATGACAATTGGCAACACTTGATCCATTAATACTAACACCTTCTCTTCTATATATATCTATCTAAAAATTTATTTTTTAAAAAGTAGTCCTATTGTTAGTTTCACTGGTTCTATTGCTCTCCTCATTTGTAAGTGGCTTTGGATAAAAGCATCTGCTAAATGATTAAATATAAATGAAACTGATGTGATGTTTATATCTGACCAGCAGAGGGAAGCAGAGCACATGATCAGCGACTGACTCCTACAGTTATGAACAGTGTTAGCGCTTTATGAACTACAAACCTACAGTGGCAGGGTAGATTAATGTTCATAGTGTGAGCAGGAACACAGTGTGAAGTCATGCGTAGAGATGAACACACCTCAGTGTAGTAGCTGTCGTAGGAGTGAGAAGAGCTGGAGTAAAACTCACAGCGGCCCTCCATCAGCGGCCTCCTGTCCTACACACACACACACACACACACACACGCGTACGTTTGTTTTGCTATTTTTGTGGGGACTCTCCATTGACGTAATGTTTTTTTATACTGTACAAACTGTATATTCTGTCCCCTTACACTAACCCTACCCATCACACACACAGACACACACACTTACCCAACCCCTAAACCTACCCATCACACACACACACACTAACCCTAAACCTACCCATCACACACAAACACACACACACACACACACTTACCCGACCCCTAACCCTACCCATCACACACACAGACACACACACTTACCCAACCCCTAAACCTACCCATCACACACACACTAACCCTAAACCTACCCATCACACACACACACACACTAACCCTAAACCTACCCATCACACACACACACACACACACACACACACTAACCCTAAACCTAAACCTACCCATCACACAGACACACACACACACACTTACCCGACCCCTAAACCTACCCATCACACACACACACACACACACAGATACTCACGATGAACTCAGCCGCGATGATGCCGTCGATGATGGAGCAGAGAAAACACGAGACGACACCGAGACTGATGAAGATGATGGACGCCACCAGCTGACGACACAAACACGAGTTTAATCAACATTTTATAGAATATTGCAGTATTTATTATTAATCGCTGTGTTAAGTTCATGTTTCTCATAATTTTGAATCAGAATAAGTTCCTCTTGCAGCATCTCTTCTCTTCTCTGATGATGTGTGTGTGTGTGTGTGTGTGTGTTGTGTGTGTGTGTTGTGTGTTTTGTGCAGGTGAACTCGTGACTGACTGCAGTAATAAAGTAAATGTAAAGTCTGCTGGCACAGTGCATTATGGGTGATTTACTGTCCCGCGCAGAAACACACACAGGAAAGGTCGTGCTCACGCTCACACACACACACACACACACACACACACACAGGAAAGGTCGTGCTCACGCTCACACACACACACACTGAGTGCCATCATGTCGCTGGGTGTGTTTAATCAAGGGCTCTGAGCAGCTGAAGCCGTAAATACTGACCAGATAACACACACACACACACACACACAATGATGATGGGTGGATATCATTAACTAAAACTGAATTTGAATTTGATTTATAATTGATGAACTTTATTTTTCCTGTTTATCGCTGTGAAGCTGCTTTGAAAATCTATTGTATAAAGCGCTCTAGAAATAAAGCTGACTTGAAGTTGAGCAAATGAGCTGATATTCTGATGAAGAGCATTTTAAATAAAACTCAATGCCACATAAAATAAAGTTAAATCTATCTTCTAACGTGTGTAAGTTCAGAGTCAGTGCTAAACCACTAGTGTGTGTCAATGAATCATAAGTCCTGTGAAACATGATTAACCCGCGCTAGAAAACATGCAAACAGTACATCACAGATCAACATCCATCATCGTTAAACGAGCTGTTAAACGGCTGCAGCTTTACGATCCTGTCTTTTCCCGGCTTAATTACGCTAACTAAATTCATTGGTGATAAACGAACCGGAGGAAAACATCACATGACCTCCAGAACAAGCCAATAAAACGAGTCCTGTGAGCTCATTAAACCCGAAACCAACACTGACATCAAACCGCACCATCACACAGAATTACACCGCTGTCACTGATATCCAGAACACACACTTCACTTCACGACTGCTAAACTGCCAGCAGAACATTAGTGCTGCAACCAAAGCAGAGGATGATGGGAAAAAAACAAGCACTTAATAACAACTATTTTTATTTTATTAGTTTTTTTCTGTTCAATTATTATTACCCCATTTTTTTCAAGCATATTAGTATGTTTTATTTTTTTGGTCCCACTTTATATTAAGTGGCTTTAAGTACTATGTACTTACATGGAAAAATAAGTACAATGTACTTATTGTGTTAATGTTGTATTGTCAAACACTTTTGCTGCTATTGAGATGTGATATGGGTAAGGTTAGGGACAGGTGTGGTGTATGGGTCGATTTAAGGGTGGGTTAAGGTGTAAGGGAAGGGTCAACTGTGTAATTACAAATGTAATTACATAAATTAATTACAGTTGTAATTACATGCAGGTATTTTCAAAATATAAGTACAATGTAAAAACATGTATGTACACAATAAGTACATTGTATCAAAGTAGTTACTTCAATGTAAGTACATAGTACTTAAAGCCACTTA
>JAULUF010000087.1:347500-392500 GCA_031834385.1 Semotilus atromaculatus
GACACTCGACTGTGGAACTCTATAGTGTTAAAGCGCTGTATAGATGAGGGACACTCGACTGTGGAACTCTATAGTGTTAAAGATCCCGAATGAGGAAGTTCGCCGTCGCTGTTCTCACCAACTGGAAATCAACGTCCTGATTAAGCGTGCCCGCCTCCGATGGTTTGGACATGTTTGCAGGATGGATGAGCACCGTCTCCCATACCGCACTCTATGGCGAACCAGGCCAGACAGCTGGAAAGTATTAAGAAATGCACCTAAAAAGACGTGGATCAAACAAGTGGAGATGGATCTAGCAGCGTACGGTATTTCACCCGATTATGCCAACAAGAACGCGGCTCAGGACAGGAAACAGTGGAGAAAGATTGTGGAGTTCGTATGCGAAGGCAAGTTCCGTTCAGCACCCACGGTTCCATATAACCTACGGCCACGTTAGGACTACGGAATCACGGGAGAGAAATAAAAATAAAAAATAGATGAGGGACACTCGACTGTGGAACTCTATAGTGTTAAAGCGCTGTATGGATGAGGGAGACTCGACTGTGGAACTCTATAGTGTTAAAGCGCTGTATAGATGAGGGACACTCGACTGTGGAACTCTATAGTGTTAAAGCGCTGTACAGATGAAGGACACTCGACTGTGGAACTCTATAGTGTTAAAGCGCTGTATAGATGAGGGACACTCGACTGTGGAACTCTATAGTGTTAAAGCGCTGTATAGATGAGGGAGACTCGACTGTGGAACTCTATGGTGTTAAAGCGCTGTATAGATGAAGGACACTCGACTGTGGAACTCTATAGTGTTAAAGCGCTGTATAGATGGACACTCGACTGTGGAACTCTATAGTGTTAAAGCGCTGTACAGATGAAGGACACTCGACTGTGGAACTCTATAGTGTTAAAGCGCTGTATAGATGAGGGACACTCGACTGTGGAACTCTATAGTGTTAAAGCGCTGTATAGATGAGGGACACTCGACTGTGGAACTCTATAGTGTTAAAGCGCTGTATAGATGACGGAGACGTGACTAAAGTAGGAGCTCCTGGAGAGACGAGTGTGAGAGCTAAAGCTACAGACTCTGAACACTGACGCTTTAAAGATGCATGTGAGAAGATCCATGTCAGAAACTCAACACCGGCTCTCTGCTTACCAGTCTCAGTCCAGCTTACACCAGCTCTGCGGACTACTACATCATGAACCAACGAGGGGATTAACAATTAAAACACACACACACACACACTCACAGGTTTGTTTTTGTGATTTATGAGGACATTCCATAGGCGTAATGGTTTTTATACTGTACAAACTATATATTGTATCCCCTTACACACACACACACACACACACACTGCCCCTGTCCCTAAACCTACCCATCACAGGAGACATGCTGCATTTTTACATTTTTAAAAAAACATTGTTTTTTATATTTTTTAAGCTATTTGAAATATGAGGACTCGTGCAATGTCCTCATAAGTCACGTGTAAGTTGTAATACCAGTGTAATATGCATGTCATTATACACATTTGTGTCGTCATATATCACAAAAACAAACACACACACACACACACACACACACACACCATTGGCTTTTGTCTTGCTTAGTTGGGGACATTTAAATTAATATTCAACAATATTATTGATCTCCTGCATTGACAGCATTATATGAGAACTGGACTGAGCTGGACGATGACATCACGGTTTTCTCCTGAGCGGTTATATATATTTAAATTATATATATATATATTTAAATTTTCTTCTAGAAACAAACTTTGTTGCATTATTTTCCTGTTATCTCTGTAAAGCTGCTTTGAAACACTCTGTGCTGTATAAAGCGCTGTATAAATAAAGCTGACTTGACACACACACACACACACACACACACACAAGGCTCAATGAAGGAGCTGAAGTGATGCTGGAATGAGCTCAGGTTATAGAAGCGGTTGTGAACTTTGAAGGGCAGATGTCGTAGTGCTCATGTTTAAGCTGAAGAGAAATGCAAAAGATCTCAATGATTCAAACACGCGTGAACACTGAGTCGTAAAGAACTGAACATTACTGATTCAAAAACACGCATGAACTGAACAATTCTGATTCAAACACGCATGAACTGAACAATTCTGATTCAAACACGCATGAACACTGAGTCGTGTAGAACTGAATGATTCTTATTCAAACACGCGTGAACACTGAACGATTCTGATTCAAACACGTGTGAACACTGAATCGTGAAGAACTGAACAATTCTGATTCAAACACCCGTGAACTAAACGATTCTGATTCAAACACGAGTGAACACCGAGTCATGAAGAACTGAACGATTCTGATTCAAACACGCGTGAACAGAGTCGTGAAGAACTGAACGGATGATTCTTTGATGAAAGCCAAAATAATTGGCCTTTTGATTGCACTAAAGGTTCTTTATGGTGAAAAAATGACCTTTAGATGATTAAAATGTTCTTCACACTAAGAATAACATTGTCTTTTAAGAACGCTTTACTGAAAGGTTGCGAGTGTCTCACTTTTTCTCTAACGAAGCGCTACATAATGGATGATGTGTGATGAGCTTGTTCTCGGACGCTGAAGGTGATGATACGAGAACACCTGAATCATCATCATCCTGACGGCTCGTTCTATTACAGTCGTGATTCTGCAGCGTTTGACCTCCAAACTCACTGGCAACAACGTTCTGGTCACTTCCTCTAATCTCCGAGGGGTCAGAGGTCACGGGACTGTGTCTTCAGGAAATGAAACCTAAAGCTGCAGTGTGATACGGGCTGTCGCACATTAATGTGTTCATCTGAGCGCTTGGTCTCAGCTTACTGTGTGTGTGTGTGTGTGTGTTGGTTGGTTGTACCTATAGAACCGCCTTGTGTAATGGAGCGTGTGCATGTTGATTTTGTGAATGAGTGTGTGTGTGTGCTCATTAAATGTTAAAGCCTGTACTGGGATCAGAGTTCAGGACACAACAGAAGCCTAAATCACACACGGACGTCTCACAGACTAACAACACATCTCCATGGTTACAGACCCACAACTTCCCTTCACTATGGTATCATTCTGATGGAGTGTGTGTTAGCAACCACATTGAATGCATTAGTCACATAGCAACACCTTAATGCATCCAATGTGGTTGCTAGGTGTTGCTATGTGGCTGTAATGTGTTCTGTGTGGTTGCTAGGGTGTTGCTATGTGACTAATGCATTCAATGTGGTTGCTAAGGTGTTAATATGTGTCTCAGCAATGTGTTCTATGCAGTTGCTAGGGTGTTTCTATGTGACTAATATGTTCAAGGTGCATACTAAGGTGTTGCTATGTGACTGTACTGTGTTATGTGTGGTTGCTAGGGTGTTGCTATGTGACTAATGCATTCAATGTGGTTGCTAAGGTGTTAATGTGTGTCAGCAATGTGTTGTAGTTGCTAGGGTGTTTCTATGTGACTAATGTGTTCAATGTGGATGCAAAGGTGTTGCTATGTGACTACTGGGTTCTGTGTGGTTGCTAGGGTGTTGCTATGTGATTAATGCATTCAATGTGGTTTCTAAGGTGTTAATATATGTCTGCAATGTGTTCCATGTGTTTGCTAGGGTGTTGCTATGTGACTAATGTGTTCAATGTGGATACTAATCTGTTGCTCTGCGACTGTACTGTGTTCTGTGTGGTTGCTAAGGACTTAGCTGTGACTGATGCTTTCAATGTGGTTACTAAGGTGTTTGCATTGTGACTGTACTGTGTTCTGTGTGGTTGCTAAGGACTTAGCTGTGACTGTACTGTGTTCTGTGTGCTTGCTAGGGTGTTGCTTTGGAACTGATGCGTTCAATGTGGTTACTAAAGTGTTGCTATGTGACTAATGTGTTCTGTGTGGTTGCTAGGGTGTTACTATTTGACGAATACATTCAGTGTGGTTACTAAGATGTTGTTATGTGACTAATGCTTTCAATGAGGTTACTAAGGTGTTGCTCTGCGACTGTACTGTGTTCTGTGTGCTTTCTAGGGTGTTACTATGTGACGAATGCATTCAATGTGGTTGCTAAGATGTTGCTCTGAGATCTGTGTGGTTGCTAGGTGTGTGACTAATGCATTCAATGTGGTTGCTAGTCACATAACACCCTAACAACCACACTGAATGCATTAGTCACATAACAACACCTTAGTAACCACACGTAACACGTTATAGTCTCATAACAACACCTTAGCAACCACACTGAACACATTACGGTCACATAGCAACAGTGTAGCATCATGCCGGTGAGTTTTAGATCGAACAAACATCTGGTGATCTGCGCTGAGTTGATCAGGACAGGCACTGAAGGAAGGACGCAGCTCCATTAGCTTCATCTAGTCATCAATGCTAATCTGATTCATCTAAAACTTCACCTGATCTGTCAGCCAATTACGTTCAGCATTACTGAGCGCGTGTCCAATCGCACTCATCGATCTGACAGCGGATGTGCCTCGTGTTCCCTGGAGCAAACACAGTTTACTGGCCCATCTCTCACAAGTAATATTATCCGAACTATATTTCACAAGGACAGAAACAAACAGCACCTGAAAAACACAGGCTGTAATTGTATTGACGAGCCATTATGTCCCTCAGAGAGCCGATACTCCGCGACTAAAATAGACCGTAAAGACATTTTCTGGCTGGATTTGATCTGGTACTCACCATCGGTCTGCGATTCTCCACCAGGTTCAGACCAACGACCCCCAGGAACGCTCCGAAGCTCAGCTGCCCTCGACAAGACAACAAAACAACAGTTGATTTAGCATGCAATATTAACTTGACTTAAATTTTTAGCCAAATAATGACAGATTTTAAAGGTGCAGTGTGTAATATTTAGCAGCATCTAGTGGTAAGGTTGTGAACTGCACAACCTCAGAAGTTACGGTGCCTGACAGGAAGTGATGTCGTCGTCTGAGACAGCAGCCAGTTAACAATGAGGTTTCTTTACAAAGATAAATGAAGAAATTAGGTTTACTTAATTATTCAGTAAAATTATATTATTTTGAATATTATTGCCGTCACATCTGTCCACATAAAGTCACATCTGTCCACATAGTCACATCTGTCCACATAAAGCCACATCTGTCCACATAAAGCCACATCTGTCCACATAAAGCCACATCTGTCCACATAGTCACATCTGTCCACATAAAGCCACATCTGTCCACATAAAGCCACATCTGTCCACATAAAGCCACATCTGTCCAAATAAAGTCACATCTGTCCACATAAAGCCACATCTGTCCACATAAAGCCACATCTGTCCACATAAAGCCACATCTGTCCACATAAAGCCACATCTGTCCACATCTGTCCACATAGTCACATCTGTCCACATAAAGCCACATCTGTCCACATAAAGTCACATCTGTCCACATAAAGCCACATCTGTCCACATAAAATCACATCTGTCCACATAAAGTCACATCTGTCCACATAAAGTCACATCTGTCCACATAAAGCCACATCTGTCCACATAAAATCACATCTGTCCACATAAAGTCACATCTGTCCACATAAAGTCACATCTGTCCACATAAAGTCACATCTGTCCACATAAGTCCACATAAAGTCACATCTGTCCACATCTGCACACAGTCACATCTGTCCACATAAAGTCACATCTGTCCACAAAGTCACATCTGTCCACATCTGCACACGGTCACATCTGTCCACATAAAGTCACATCTGTCCACAAAGCCACATCTGTCCACAAAGTCACATCTGTCCACATAAGTCCACTTAAAGTCACATCTGTCCACATAAAGTCACATCTGTCCACAAAGTCACATCTGTCCACATAAAGTCACATCTGTCCACATCTGCACACATAGTCACATCTGTCCACAAAGTCACATCTGTCCACATCTGCACACAGTCACATCTGTCCACAAAGTCACATCTGTCCACATAAAGTCACATCTGTCCACATAAAGTCACATCTGTCCACAAAGTCACATCTGTCCACATAAAGTCAAATCTGTCCACATAAGTCCACATAAAGTCACATCTTTCCACATAAAGTCACATCTGTCCACATAGTCACATCTGTCCACAAAGTCACATCTGTCCACATAAAGTCACATCTGTCCACAAAGTCACATCTGTCCACATAAAGTCAAATGTCCACATAAGTCCACATAAAGTCACATCTGTCCACATAAAGTCACATCTGTACACATAGTCACATCTGTCCACAGTCACATCTGTCCACAGTCACATCTGTCCACAGTCACATCTGTCCACAAAGTCACATCTGTCCACATAGTCACATCTGTCCACAAAGTCACATCTGTCCACATAAAGTCACATCTGTCCACAAAGTCACATCTGTCCACATAAAGTCAAATGTCCACATAAGTCCACATAGTCACATCTGTCCACATAAAGTCACATCTGTCCACAAAGTCACATCTGTCCACATAAAGTCACATCTGTCCACAGTCACATCTGTCCACAGTCACATCTGTCCACAAAGTCACATCTGTCCATATAAAGTCACATCTGTCCACAGTCACATCTGTCCACAAAGTCACATCTGTCCACAGTCACATCTGTCCACATAGTCACATCTGTCCACATAAAGTCACATCTGTCCACATAAAGTCACATCTGTCCACATCTGTCCACAAAGTCAAATCTGTCCACAAAGTCACATCTGTCCACAGTCACATCTGTCCACATAGTCACATCTGTCCACATAAAGTCACATCTGTCCACATAAAGTCACATCTGTCCACATCTGTCCACAAAGTCAAATCTGTCCACAAAGTCACATCTGTCCACAAAGTCAAATCTGTCCACAAAGTCACATCTGTCCACATAAAGTCACATCTGTCCACAAAGTCACATCTGTCCACAAAGTCACATCTGTCCACATAAAGTCACATCTGTCCACATAAAGTCACATCTGTCCACATCTGTCCACATAAAGTCAAATCTGTCCACATAGTCACATCTGTCCACATAAGTCCACTTAAAGTCACATCTGTCCACATAAAGTCACATCTGTCCACATAAAGTCACATCTGTCCACATAAAGTCACATCTGTCCACATAGTCACATCTGTCCACATAGTCACATCTGTCCACATAAGTCCACTTAAAGTCACATCTGTCCACATAAAGTCACATCTGTCCACATAAAGTCACATCTGTCCACATAAAGTCACACCTGTCCACATAAAGTCACACCTGTCCACATAGTCACATCTGTCCACATAAAGTCACATCTGTCCACATCTGTCCACATAAAGTCAAATCTGTCCACATAGTCACATCTGTCCACATAAGTCCACTTAAAGTCACATCTGTCCACATAAAGTCACATCTGTCCACATAAAGTCACATCTGTCCACATAAAGTCACATCTGTCCACATAAAGTCACATCTGTCCACATAAAGTCACATCTGTCCACATAGTCACATCTGTCCACATAGTCACATCTGTCCACATAAGTCCACTTAAAGTCACATCTGTCCACATAAAGTCACATCTGTCCACATAAAGTCACATCTGTCCACAAAGTCACATCTGTCCACATAAAGTCACATCTGTCCACAAAGTCACATCTGTCCACATAAAGTCAAATGTCCACATAAGTCCACATAAAGTCACATCTGTCCACAAAGTCACATCTGTCCATATAAAGTCACATCTGTCCACATAGTCACATCTGTCCACATAGTCACATCTGTCCACATAAGTCCACTTAAAGTCACATCTGTCCACATAAAGTCACATCTGTCCACATAAAGTCACATCTGTCCACAAAGTCACATCTGTCCACATAAAGTCACATCTGTCCACAAAGTCACATCTGTCCACATAAAGTCAAATGTCCACATCTGTCCACAGTCACATCTGTCCACAAAGTCACATCTGTCCATATAAAGTCACATCTGTCCACAGTCACATCTGTCCACAAAGTCACATCTGTCCACAGTCACATCTGTCCACATAGTCACATCTGTCCACATAAAGTCACATCTGTCCACATAAAGTCACATCTGTCCACATCTGTCCACAAAGTCAAATCTGTCCACAAAGTCACATCTGTCCACAAAGTCAAATCTGTCCACAAAGTCACATCTGTCCACATAAAGTCACATCTGTCCACAAAGTCACATCTGTCCACAAAGTCACATCTGTCCACAAAGTCACATCTGTCCACATAAAGTCACATCTGTCCACATAAAGTCACATCTGTCCACATCTGTCCACATAAAGTCAAATCTGTCCACATAGTCACATCTGTCCACATAAGTCCACTTAAAGTCACATCTGTCCACATAAAGTCACATCTGTCCACATAAAGTCACATCTGTCCACATAAAGTCACATCTGTCCACATAAAGTCACATCTGTCCACATAGTCACATCTGTCCACATAGTCACATCTGTCCACATAAGTCCACTTAAAGTCACATCTGTCCACATAAAGTCACATCTGTCCACATAAAGTCACATCTGTCCACATAAAGTCACACCTGTCCACATAAAGTCACACCTGTCCACATAGTCACATCTGTCCACATAAAGTCACATCTGTCCACATAAAGTCAAATCTGTCCACATAGTCACATCTGTCCACATAAGTCCACTTAAAGTCACATCTGTCCACATAAAGTCACATCTGTCCACATAAAGTCACATCTGTCCACATAAAGTCACATCTGTCCACATAGTCACATCTGTCCACATAGTCACATCTGTCCACATAAGTCCACTTAAAGTCACATCTGTCCACATAAAGTCACATCTGTCCACATAAAGTCACATCTGTCCACATAAAGTCACATCTGTCCACATAAAGTCACACCTGTCCACATAGTCACATCTGTCCACATAAAGTCACATCTGTCCACATAAAGTCACATCTGTCCACATAAAGTCACATCTGTCCACATAAAGTCACATCTGGACACATCTGTCCACATAAAGTCACATCTGGACACATAAAGTCACATCTGGACACATAAAGAAGAGTCTCGGCTATAGGCTATAAGTGTGTGGATGTTGAGGTGGAGATTTATAGCCTTTTCTCACAGCACTTGATATAATTATACTTCAAAGGTTCAAACGACGATCACCCGCTGTAAAACACAGAAGACTTCAGTCTTCGGATCGGCTACAGAAAGAGAGAGACTGAACCGGCCCATGCGAACACAAGGATAATATTGGGGCTTTAAATGTAGTCACGCAATGCTGATGTTGTTAACATTAACAATTTGAGAACAAAGTATAATTTGCATGGTTTGATGTGATAAAAGCGTTCGTTAGATTTAATCAGAGTGATTTACTGCAAAGCTTTCCCCTAGTTGGTCAGAACAGAAGTGGATGTTGTTCAGGACATTTCCCGGTGAAAAGTCTTCTGTTGGTCATACTTCCAAAAAGTATAATCTGTGATTGTGAACGCCAGTGTCCACACCGACTGACAGCCACACAGTCTCCTCAACACACGTGTTCATCCGCGCTGCGCCGACGCACGTACAGCAGATCACTCCGCCAATCACTGCAGCGGCAGATCTCCAACAGAGATGGCGACAAAGAGGTGAAACTACAGAAACTACACACTGCAGCTTTAAAGGTTCTCTAAGCGATCCTGGGTGACGTCACTTCTTGTTGACGTTCGAACTATTGTCAAACAAAACGGAGGCTAGCTAGACCCTCCCTCCTCCGCATCTCGTCTCCTCCCCCTCCCTTCCGTGTTTCTTGAAACAGTTGTGAACGTGCATTTCTTTTATTGTTACTTCAGTCAATGTGTAATGTCACCAAGTTAGCTAAGTGCTTTTATAAATTGCAGAACAGAATACAGAAAAAGAGAAACATTATTTGAAAATCGTTTCGCCACCGGAGGTTATAATTATAGCTTCCCTACAAGGACGCAATAATAGCAAGATAACGTAAGCTCCGCGTTTCACAGTGAGCATAAACAACGGCGTCGGCGTAAACAAATTTAGTCAAAGTTGTCAATACTCTATAAATGAACATTCAAATTCATAACAAACAGTGAATGAGAACAATCACTCACATAAATTGTCGCCCTACTATTCATTTGATTGATCATTTACAATACATATTGATCGCTAGCTGCTACAAACATATGTTGTATTCACCAAAGTTAACGCTGACTGCATAGTTCTAGCTACTTATATCCTTGTGTGGGTTTGGCGAACATAAGCGTCAATTTAGAACAAAAAAAAAAGAATTTAACGTTACCCACCTGTCCAGCAAAAACAGAGCAACCTGAATGTCGGACTGGAAGCCCTTCTGCCGGCAGAGTTCTCGCCAACTTTCGATAGCTTTACCGATGTAAATTCGGTACTTCGCGCGTACTTTATCCTTTTCCCTCTTCTTTGTAAGTTGATCATCGGAACGTCGTCTCTTTGGTCGTGTGTCGGCCATTATTCAACTTCCCTCTTGATCTTCTCTCTCCTTCACACACCCCCTTCATGTGCACGCGCACTGACCCCCCAGACCCACCCCCAAATACTTCTTGCCAGTGATTGGCTGGAACACTGTTAGTTATGTTTCGTGGAGCGGGTCGCCGCAGTTTGTTTTTGTTGCCGTTTGTGGAGCCTGTGGTGTCTACAGAGACCACGTTTTTTTACAGTGTGTTCAGGGGACAGGCAGCTAGCGGATAGTGAGGAGATGTTTGCTGTATGTGACAAAAAATGTTTTGGCCTAAAAAACGCGTGACATCACTTAGAGCACCTTTAAGTTGATGTGCATCTCTCTCTCGTCTGTGTGTGTAACCCAGCTCTGTGTGTGTGTTCAACAATTACATTTTTACTATTTAAAATGTGAATTCTTGATATTAAGAGTGTACTTTTTCTAGTAACAATGTCTATTTCTGATATCAGGAATTACATTTTCATTAGTACTAGCTACTAAGGTGGGAGGATATCGGGAGACTGCGGTGTCAGGTGTGAATGTGGCGCAATATTAATATTCAATAATTACACAGTGCACCTTTAAGGCTCAAACTGCTGCTGTCCTGGTGTTTTATTGCACAAATGAAAAGACAAATCAAAGAGTTCATTAAAGTAATGAAGTGTGAAGTTTCTCCTCACTCACTATAATCCCGGGATAGTATCCAGACACAGCCACGTTATCCGTGTGTGTGGCCGACAGCAGCCCGACCACCAGAACCAGAACCGAGAGTCCGAACAGAGACACTGAACACCAGAGAGCCGTCCGCCGGCGCTTCACAAACACATCTGCACACACACACACACACAGACAGACACACACGCAAACACACACAGACGCACACACGGACGTGCGCGCACACACACACACACGCACGCACACACACATACATACACACGCAAACACAGACACACACACGCACATACACAAACGCACACGCCCACACACACGCAAACGCAAACACACACACAGTCGCACACAGATACAAAGACACACACACACACACACACGTGTCTTCGACTGCTTTATATTGTCAAGTTTTCATCCATACAGCGCTTTAACACTATAGAGTTCCACAGCAGCTTTACAGTGATAACAGGAGATTACAGGAACACAGAGTGTTTGGCTTTACAGCAGATCTAGAATAAAGTTATTGTCCAGATAAAGTTAGTTTTGATTGATTCTCTTCCATTGTAAAGATCATTAGTTATTAACTTAGCGCCCGCTAACACACACCGCTCTACTGAAGACAGAAACTTTTAATGTGTTCCGGCCGTTCATTTACACACAGCAGTGTTTGTGCTCGAGAACACACACTTTAAAAAAGGTTGCAAGTTTTGAATAGCGTGATTATCTCCGTGTAAACTTCAAAAACGTGACTCTGTGAAGCGCTGACGGCGCACATGCGTATTACGTGTTTAGTCTATATATGTGCGCAGACGTGTAGTCTTTCTTTACTAATTGACCTCAGCAAATTACTTGTCCGGCCTTGAAAAATTCATAATACAGAATTATTTAATCTCTCCGGGTATCCACGTGTATCCGTCAGAAGGGAACGAGGGAGACACTGGCGTGAATATTGGCACGAAACAAACTATATCTCTCAGCCCTAAAACTAGCTTTAGCATTATAGACATACGTAACACTTTCTGTAAAGGTGCTTTGAAACCATGTGTATTGTGAGCTATACAGATAAGTCTGACTTATATCACACAGCTCCTCATATAAAGATGAATATATACATACATATACATCCAACTTAGCCTGAATAGCAACACTCAGTATAGCCGCGTAAAGCGCTTTACGAATGTTTTGCTAATATTCCCATTAATGTATATCTGAATTTGTGAAATGTTTTAAAAACTTTTTTATGTGAACGTTAAAGGGTTAGTTCACCCAAAAATTAAAATGATCCCGTAATCCACTCGCCCTCAAGCCATGATCCTAGTGTTTATGACCGTCTCCTTACAGCGAACACACAGTTATATTAAACTCTATCCTCCAGCTCTATGGCAGTGAACGGAGGAGGAGATTTTAAAGCCCTAAAAGCTCATAATCCCTCATCATGACAATAATCCATACGCCTGCAGGGGTTAATAAAGGCCTTCAGAAGAAAAACATCCTTATTTATAACTTTATAAACAATAATCACTGGCTTCCGGTAACGGCCGTACACGAGTCGAGTTCTGGTGGAAGAGTGACCTGACACGACACATGAAGAGTGACCTTTGACCCCATGCATGACGAGTGACCTCTGACCTGATGCATGACCTTTGACCTGACACATGATGAGTGACCTCTGACCCGCATGCATGACGAGTGACCTCTGACCCCACACATGATCCTTGACGTGAAGTGACCTCTGACCTGAAACATGACGTATTGAGGAACGCAGAGGATCAAGTAAAACAAAACACATGAATTTAGAGACTAAAACGAGGATTTTTAAAGAGAAAACTGGGAGGAGCTTGAGTTTGTTTGAAGTGAGAGGCGTGGACTCTGGAGCTTACGCTACTCCTACATCATGCGTGGGGTCAGAGGTCATGCGTGGGGTCAGAGGTCACTCTTCCGCCAGAACTCAACTCGTTACCAGAAGTCAGTAATTACATTTATAAATACATTTATAATATTTTCTTGGCTTTTTTGGGCTGCAATTATATAAACTCTCATTATAGAGCTTGGAAGAGCCAGGGTATACTTAAAATACGTCCTGGCTCTTCCAAGCTTTCTATAATAATTTAATAAAACTCCGACTGCGTTCGGCTGAAAGAAGAAAGTCATAAACAGCTGATTTGAGAGCGAATAAATCATGGGATTATTTTCATTTTTGGCCGAAATATTCCTTTAAAGGAATATTAAAAGACATTTGGAATGTTACTTTGAAATGTTCTCTGAACGTCCTGAAACAAGTAGTAACAGTTAAAAAGCGTTAAACAAACATCCCAATAAAATGTTTCAGAAAAAAACGTTTTTATGATTGATGTATAAATGTTTTCTGCTGATGCTTTCATTATTAATTAAATAATTATTAAAGACCAAATAATATTGAACGAACGTTTGTTCATATATTTGAGATAACGTTCCGTTTGCAGCTTTATAGCAAATCTCACGTGCTGGATTGTAAATATCGTCGCAAAACGTAAACCCTGTTAACGCACAAGCTAAATGCGACTATATGAAGATATTATAAACATTAACACCTGTAAAACTGCCGTGAAACAATTTTCAATACACAAATACAATTGGCTTGACTCTCCTCTTACATTAGAAAAACTAAACGGCAGTAATCGTCAAACAGCGGTGTGATATTTGTTAGATACAACAAAATGCAAAACTCTATCATATGCATACCGTTAGCTGAGGTTTATAAATAAAACAAGTTTAAAAAAAAAAATAAAAAAAAGGAACCTTCACATCATGAATGATACAACTATTAGATATATATTACTTAGTTTCTCAATAGAATAATTGCACTTTTTAAATAAACGAAATTATTTTTAAATACATAAAACGTATACAAATGGAGAACAAAATCGCAGTGTTTATTCTTAATTTAAAAAAAACATCTCTGTGGCGTTTATAAACTTCCTCTCATCACAGATGCTCTTCTGACGGGCCGTTATTACAGATCTCATTATGCTTTCATAAGAACAAACGCTCAGCTAATAACATTATTAGTTAATTCATCATCATAACTCACCTGCTGGATCCGCGTTGGTCTGCGGCGCGTTCTGCTGCATCGCGTCTGATGTCACACAGAATCTAATCCACAAAATAAAGTTTATATTTTCCTCCGTGATTAAAGAATTCCTCTCAGGTAAAGTGTCGCGCGCGGGACTGGCAACAAAAACTCACGCGACTGTGAGGAGCGGACGGTGACGCACGAGCGGGGGGCGCGCGCACACACACACACACACAACAGTAGAATCTATTTTACGGGCTAATAAAGAAATTAGAGCTTAAATCCTGACTGTGAAGTTTAAGACATACTTCGAATTACAATACGGTCTAAAAACATTTTAAAAACAGAAAAATATGCTCTATATATTTCCAGACTGGATGATTTAATTATTTTTTAACCAAACGTTCTTATTTTAGATTAAATTCATTTAAATCAAATGTATTTACTTAGTCTAAAAAAAGATAATATTATTTAACCCCAGTTTGAAAACCAAAGAAAGAAGCAATTTCATGAAGGAAACCATAAACATTCAACATAAACAACTGAAACAATGGATTTCAATAACCTGAGAAATACTAAAATCAGAACTTTGATAAACTATTAGGTTAACTTTTGATCAGGGAGAAAAAAGAAAAGAAAAGAAAAAAACTCAACACTAAACACATTAACATTTAAAACACTGACTTTATTTACATAAAACATCACAACAGGACATAAAATAGAGAAATGAAGTTCGTAAGAGAATCAGAAGCTCAGGCTGTGATGATGATCAGGGATGAATGACAGACAGCGAGTGAGTTCAGAGGATCATGGCGTTAGCGTTCACGCTAGCATCAGCGTCGTCACTGCGTCGGGCAGGCGTTAGCATCAACGTCGTCACTGCGTCGGGAAGGCGTTAGCGTTCACGCTAGCATCAGCATTCGTCACTATGTCAGCGCTCACGTTAGCATCAGCGTCGTCACTGCGTCAGGCAGGCGTTAGTGTTCACGTTAGCATCAGCGTCGTCACTGCGTCGGGCAGGCGTTAGCGTTCACGTTAGCATCAGCGTCAGGCTCCAAGGGAGAAGCGCTGGGAATCTGCCACCAGTCGTCTAGTGTCGCGGCGCTCGATCGCACGCCCGCGCTGGACTCTGAAACAACATTAATTTCAATTAATCATTATGAAATTTCATTAATTCCAGATGTAAAGCAGCTCTACAGGAGATTCAGATCAATTTATTAAATTCATTAACGTTCAATACTGCAAAGTTCATCAATTATGAAAAATTTAATTAATATTAATCTTAATTCAGTTAGAGGTTGATTCAATTAAGTTTAGTTTCAATGAAATTAGTTCAATTAGTAGAGATGCTTTACAGCAGTTGCATTTTTCATAATTATTAAATTTTTGCAACATTAATGCATTATTGAACTGAATCGATCTCAATAATGACGCTGTTGTGTTTAGAGATTAATTGAATTTTCATAATTGAAGTTTGCAGCATTGACCGTTATTGAGCTGAATTGAATAAATTGATCTAAATAATGACATCGTCTTCAGTAGAGCTGCTTTACAGCGGGAATTGAAGACATTCATTATTCAGGTCCAGTTGTGGTGTTCTCATGTGATCGTGTCAGATCAACAACACTTCATGAGTATTAAAGGGCACACCTATTATGGAATTTAGAAAATTACCTTTCATGTAGTGTGTAACATAGATCTAAGTGAACAAAAACATCCTGCAAAGTTTTATATATGAAAGTTCACCGTAAAAAAAGTTACTCTCAAAAGTATGAGTCGACTCTGAGTCAATTTAACGAATCGTTTTTCCAATGAGTCATTTTCCTTTTCGTTGTGACGTCAAGGTGAAAAATTATCAAATTGGCCGCGCCCAGACACCAGAAAAACTTAAAAACATCATGTCGACAACAAGACGCTGTGTTCTGAAGTGACCTTTTGTTCACTGCCCAGGGACGAGCATGGGAAGAATCAGAGTTTATATTTACAGCTATAACACACTAGTGTAGCCGAACCTTGTGCTGTTCGCGTCATTTTAATGATGATTGCTTACAAACAAATGTTTTCTAGTGTGGATCCGCGATCCGGTTGATACTGAAGGTTCAGAACCATGTTTATTTGGATCAGCTTCCTCCTCCGAATCACAACCTGTAAGTATTTTAATAATAGTTGCTTTTATGTGTTTTGTAGCATGCTCAATAAGTATGTGTGTGTTGTGTAAGTTACAGGGTCATCTGACCAATCACCGCAGATTAGCGTCACCAAAGGAGGGGTTTGGAAAAATGAGTCGTTGAACGAATCATTTGGGAGTCGGTGAGCAAATCAGGCAAAAATAATGCATTTAAAAAGACAACAAGTGTTTTGTCATTGCATGGATGTAAAACTGTTGTCCCAAAACAATATTAGGAACATTTTAAATGCCATAATAGGTGCCCTTTAATCATCTTTAAAATCTCAAATGGTGAAGGAAATTAAACTCCATGTGACAGTAACAGAAACGGTGAGAACCAGAAGAGACCAGATTCCAGTGACAAACGTGAAGCTCCCCGACGACAACCAGGCAATCAGAAGATTAGATTTCATATCCCTTGTTCCCTTTACTCCTAACCAGCCCCAACGTGATAACCCCCCGCACACGTGCAGTTTACCCTCGTCATCACTGTCAGACGAATCCAGGAGCGGCCCTGCCGACGAACACGACACCTCTGACACACACACACACACACACACACACACACGTAAACTCCTGTGCCAGACATCCACGTAAATCAATATCACGATACGGCTTAGTGCCATTGTCAGTTTAAACACACAGCGCCAGTTTCCCAGTGATGCACGTCAGTTACGCACTTAACGTGTGTGTAAACGAACAGTGCCGAGCTTTACTTTGAAACCAGCAGCGCATTTTTGTATTTGCCAGCAACCCGTCAAAATAAAAGCCTGATGTTTACTGTTTGAAAATGAAGTAAATAGAAGTATAATTTCAGCTAAATAAAATGACTATGTAAAATGATTAAATACATCACAAAATCCATTTGAATTTTATAGCCATCGTAAATAGTATTTTCTTATAAAACACTCCAATAATCTTTGTTTTATGTATAACTTACATTACACTGAAGCGGTTCAGTGAAGTTTCTTTTTTTATAGAGAAATTTTAATTTGATTATTTATATTAGAGCTGCCGAGCTGTGATTAAATTGAGAATCACGTTTTCATTGTTTCAAATAGAGATCAGAAAAATATGGAAATTACGAGGTTCTGACAAAAATATTAAATGCATAATTAAATTAAAATGAATATTTAAAGAAAAGTGGTTTGAACGAATGATTCAACGACTCCCTCAAAGACCTTTCATAACTGGATGAATCTGCATTTTTTTTCATTGTAATTTAGGAATAAGATCCGCTGCATCTCAGAGCCGCGAGCGCTAGCGGGGAGAAACTCCAGTATCCGCTGCATCTCAGAGCCGCGAGCGCTAGCGGGGAGAAACTCCAGTATCCGCTGCATCTCAGAGCCGCGAGCGCTAGCGGGGAGAAACTCCAGTATCTGCTGCATCTCAGAGCCGCGAGCGCTAGCGGGGAGAAACTCCAGTATCTGCTGCATCTCAGAGCCGTGAGCGCTAGCGGGGAGAAACTCCAGTATCTGCTGCATCTCAGAGCCGCGAGCGCTAGCGGGGAGAAACTCCAGTATCCGCTGCATCTCAGAGCCGCGAGCGCTAGCGGGGAGAAACTCCAGTATCCGCTGCATCTCAGAGCCGCGAGCGCTAGCGGGGAGAAACTCCAGTATCCGCTGCATCTCAGAGCCGCGAGCGCTAGCGGGGAGAAACTCCAGTATCCGCTGCAGCTCAGAGCCGCGAGCGCTAGCGGGGAGAAACTCCAGTATCCGCTGCATCTCAGAGCCGCGAGCGCTAGCGGGGAGAAACTCCAGTATCCGCTGCATCTCAGAGCCGCGAGCGCTAGCGGGGAGAAACTCCAGTATCCGCTGCATCTCAGAGCCGCGAGCGCTAGCGGGGAGAAACTCCAGTATCCGCTGCAGCTCAGAGCCGCGAGCGCTAGCGGGGAGAAACTCCAGTATCTGCTGCATCTCAGAGCCGCGAGCGCTAGCGGGGAGAAACTCCAGTATCTGCTGCATCTCAGAGCCGCGAGCGCTAGCGGGGAGAAACTCCAGTATCTGCTGCATCTCAGAGCCGCGAGCGCTAGCGGGGAGAAACTCCAGTATCTGCTGCATCTCAGAGCCACGAGCGCTAGCGGGGAGAAACTCCAGTATCCGCTGCATCTCAGAGCCGTGAGCGCTAGCGGGGAGAAACTCCAGTATCTGCTGCATCTCAGAGCCGCGAGCGCTAGCGGGGAGAAACTCCAGTATCTGCTGCATCTCAGAGCGGCGAGCGCTAGCGGGGAGAAACTCCAGTATCTGCTGCATCTCAGAGCCGCGAGCGCTAGCGGGGAGAAACTCCAGTATCTGCTGCATCTCAGAGCCGCGAGCGCTAGCGGGGAGAAACTCCAGTATCCGCTGCATCTCAGAGCCGCGAGCGCTAGCGGGGAGAAACTCCAGTATCCGCTGCAGCTCAGAGCCGCGAGCGCTAGCGGGGTCAGTGGTTTGGTCAGGGTTGGTTATGGCGGTGCAGAACGAGTACCTGGCACGGTCCCGAGGTTGGAGTTGTCGAAGAACTGCGTGGGATGGGCGAGGGAGAGGGCGGCGCTGGAGCGCGTGTCGAAGATCTTGCTCTTGGGAGAGTCGAGGAAGGCTCTCTTCGGGGAGTTGAGCTCAGTCTCGCTCAGGGCCGGCTGCCGCTTCTTCGGTGTGGATGGAGCGTCTCTCACGCTCTCCTTGATCTTATACGCTCGCCGCTTCCACTTGTGGAGCTCCTCCTGCTGCTTGTTCACCAGACTACAGGAGGAGGGAGGCACGGTTGATTAGGGTTAGGATAAATACACACACACACACGCGCGCACACTACCAGTCAAAAATTTTGGATCTGTAAGATTTTAATGTTTTTAAAAGAAGTCTCTTCTGTTCACTAAGCCTGGATTTATTGGATTAAAAACACAAAAAAAAAAAACGGTAATAAAGTGTAATTTATTACTGTGATCAAAGCTGAATTTTCAGCATCATTACTCAGGGTATATGCAGGAATCTTAAAGTTAATTTTAATACCTTTTCAAGACCTTCTCAATATTTTTTAATACCTCATCAGTGATACTTTTAACTTAACAGTTTAAGTTTGTGATAAAGACTATAGACCACTCTAATACAAAAAAATCAAATAGGCTGGGATAGTAAATCAAAGCAAAGTTTATTAAAAAAAAACTTCCCCATTCTGCTCATGCGTTCATCAACCTTCTCTTAAAACATTTCGGTGTGTTGTAATTAGTGCTGGGCCGTTATCGGCGTTAACGTGCTGCGTTAACGTGAGACTCTTATCGGGCGATAAAAAAAATATCGCCGTTAATCTAAGTTGGGTTGGGATCATAAATAGCTTTTTCGGATATCGTTATATTTTTGCGCAATTCTAGTGTGTAGTAGTATGACATAGTATATACCGGTAATTGACGCCGCGCCTACTGTCACAGATCGCGCAGCAGGGTATTTTCCTGTCAGGGACACAAGGTGTACTTTTACTTTGGTACGTTGGTATGAGTTGCAGGAGATATGTGGAAGGTAACCGTGGTACCACTGATGGTTTGCACATCTTGGCAGATTGTCCGCAAGGCTATATTTTCAGCGACGTTCCTCTCGTTACTTTATTTTAATGCAATACGTTGTTAAATGAGTTTATTCCAAGTGTGCTGTATCCTTTGTATGGGCATGAGCAATGCTCATTTACAAATGAATCACTCTTTTGAGTCGATTCTGTTCAAAGACGTCATAAAACAAGTTGTCAGATCTATCTAAATCGGTTCGCGAATCAGTTGATCTGTTCAGTTCCTCACGCACTGACTGAATCGTCTGAAGCGCTTTCAATTCACACTCGAGGAGTCGTAAGTAACAGGAAGATTTAAGAACATCAAGAGCGTTGGATGAAGTGGCCGTGGATCTACAGTTTAGTCTAGTGAAAGCAAATCTCCAAATGCATCATATCTTTGCCAGCGATGAAGATCTTTATTAGTTGAACGTCTTCGTAAACTGTCTGTGAATGAATGATTCCACAGGACGATACATTCGATTTCATTTCATTCAGGTAATACATTTTTCAACCAAACAGATTATTACGCCACTATATCACTACTAAAGAGTATGACATTATCCGGTGTTTGGACATACATTAATTTATAGGCTACAAAAAAAAAAAAAAAACGATTCAGAGTCGGCGCACTGGTTAACAGGTTAAATAAGCTACCATTGTCCACAGTTTATGAATGAACACCCGTAATGTGTGTGTATTGCGCAGTGGCATAATCACACAAATAGTTTACTTTGATTGAAACTAATTTGTTTAAAAAGGAGGCTATTGCAGTAAAAAGGCAGGTTCACATAAAATCATTATGACATATGATGGCATTATTTTTTGATCTAACGAGCATTGGCGATGCAAAAACGGACCGTCGTGCGTATTGTTTTTTTTCTTCTTCCAATTAGCCTACTATGTTAAAAAAAAAAAAAAAAAAACGACGAAAACATGTTACTTGTTCAATTAATAAACAGTTTGTTTGATGACAAATCGCTAAAGATGAAATTGGCCTCCCTTTCTGTCATTGCGTTTTTTTTGTTTTGTTTTTTAACGATATTCGACTTTTGCTCCTCGATTGTCGAATGGCATTTTTGGCAGAAATGCACATCCCTATGCGAGGCGAACTATTCTCAAAGACTTACTTTTAGTCATTATTTGGGTAGCACACATATTCTGAATGCCTTCGGGAGAATTCAAATGAGCCATTTTAATCTAGATTAATCTAGATTAATTTCAAAATTAATCTAGATTAATCTAGATTAAAAAAATTAATCTATGCCCACCTCTAGTTGTAATACGCACTGGGAACGCCAGAGCAAACATTGTGCTTTTGAACTTCCGCCGCGCTGGTGCTCTCAGAGGCAATTTACGAACGCACACACAATAGCCTAGTTTATGTACCTGTTCGTTTTTTTAAATAAAAATGACTAAATTCAGACACTTTTACAATGTTTTTTTTAGACTCAAACTGTTGGACAACTAATTCAGAAAAAATACTTTCAAAATTTAAGACTTTATAAAGCTGTGATAAGACTTTAATACTTTAAGGGTCTTAATTTTCCCAAAATTGATTTATCACCTTTTAATACTTTTAAGACCCTGTTACTCCAGTCTTCAGTGTCACATGATCCTTCAGAAATCAGGATAATATGATGATTTGATCATGAAACATTCATTATTAGTATCGATGTTGGAAAAAGTTGTATACAAATTCTCATGATTCTTTGAATATACAGTTTTTTAAAAAAAGCAGCATTTATTTGAAATAAAATCTTTTGTAACATTATAAATGTCTTTACTGTAACTTTTGATCAATATAATTAATCCTTGATGAATAAAAGTATTGATTTCTTTTATTTCTTCCAATAAAAAAGTCTTACTTTCAACACTGATAATAATCATAAATGTTTCTTGAGCATCAAATCATCATATACTGATTTCTGAAGGATCATGTGACACTGAAGACTGGAGTAATTCAGCTTTGATCACAGGAATAAATTACACTTTACTATATATATATATATATTCACATAGAAAATTTGACAATATTACTGTTTTTTTTCTTGCATTTTTAATCAAATAAATCCAGCCTTGGTGAGCAGAAAATACTTTTTAAAAACATTACCAGTCAAATGTTTTTGATCCGTAAGATTTTTAGTGTATATAGTCAATTCATCCTAAAAATACAGAGATGTGTTAGTGCTGGGTTTATATGGACCAACAGAAGACTTTGTTCATTCATAGCTATAAATTCAAAAATGTTGCTATGCTGATCACCACAACATCGAGTCACTCCTGTATTCGGTTCACACTGAACGCTTAAGAGGATTCAGATCTTAGAGTGATTTAATGTGCAGATATGAAGTGATGTTTAGTGGGTTACCTCTCAAACTGAGCGTTCTTCTTCTGGAGCTCCTCAATCTTCTTCTCTTTGAGGGATGTGACCGCTCTGGCGTTCGAGCCCAAGTTCAGGTCAAACTCATCACCGTCTGCGACTGCAGAACACATTTACAACACTTATAAAGTCACATGACGTCGACACAGAATCTGTTCCTCTTAAAGGTCTGGTTCACACAAAAATAAATTCTGTCATCAATGCTTCATGTTCTGGAGATGAACAAAAGTCTTATTGGTTTAGGAAGACATGAGAGTGAATCATTGTTTTTTGGGTGAACTAAACCTTTAATTCATGTTCCTACTCTTTGTAAAACATCACATCCAGATTCAAAGAGTTTCTTTTCATCCAACATTCAGGTTAGACGCCATATTGAATTTAACGGATGGAAACGAGGCTGTGAGGGATTCAGTCTCTATAATGATGCGTGCACTAAAAGGTCCAAGATCATGTCATTTTCAAAATTCACAACCGTTTAATAGAGTTTTTGTCTACTTGTGTTTTCTTTCAGAAGGGCATTTTGTCAGCTGGACAATCTGTATGTGGTTAAACAACAGAACAATCCATCACTGTAGTTCAGTCCCTCACAGCCTTGTTTTTTATTTTTTAGAGTTTTACTCATTGATAAAAAAAAAATAAAATAAAAAACTACAGAATCAATGGTTGGTTGCAGTTAACGGCATGCCAGCTTCCTTGGCTATTATCATGGCGAGAAGCAAGTTAAACTATAAGAGTAATTTAAAAATATTCATTTGTAAAGATAAAAATGAATTCAGGGTCTTTTAAAGCGTTTCTCCATGTGATCGATCATTTGTGACCACAAAACTAGTCACAAAGTTTTTTTTTTTTTTTTTAAATGTATGCATGATATGAAAGCTGAATGAATAAGCTCCCCATTGATGTATGTTTTGTTAGGATAGGACAATGTGGTCAAGATACAATCCCCGCTTTAAATTTGTCTATTTATGTTCGTGATTGTTCTGCATCAACTCATAAAAAGATTGTTTATACATTTACGGTAGGAAATTTACAACATATCTTCGTGGAACATGATTTTTACTCAATATCCTAATGACTTTTGGCATAAAAGAAAAATCTATAATTTTGACCCATTCAATGTACTGATGTCTATTGCCACAGATATCCCGTGCGGTTGTGTGATCCAGGGTCATGTGTTCTACACGGACTAATCGACGAGCGTCTTACATGACTGTTCATCGTCCTGCTGCATCTTCCTCAGCGTCTCCTTCAGCTTGCGGATGACGTCGGCTCTGTGCTCCAGCATGGAGCTCATCTGTGCGATTCTACAAGGGAAGGGTCACAGGAAGACGTTACACGCGCTCGCCCAGTCTCGGATCTCCTGCTAATGAACCGTCTGTACGACAGCACTCACTCGTTCTCACGGCTCGTGGAGACGGCGATGTGATCCAGCTCCATTTTGACGAGTTTGTCCTTCATGCCGGCGAGTTCAGCGGCGGCCGGTGTCATGTTCTTCTTAAACAGGACCTGCAGGACAAGTTTAAGGAAACATTCAGAGCATGAAGTGGATGCAGAGAGAAACCAGAGGTAAAAAACATCTGGTGGCATGACAGCCGTGACACTACCTACGTTTCCATCTAAAGTTGTGAGTTTAACTTTATTTGCAAATGTTTTATGCGATATTCCAGTCACTTCCTGGGAAATTGGCACTAAATATCAGTAATTAAGCAGTTTCTGCAAACATGCTCTTTTTCCCTCCATCATAAGAGTGTCTCAGAGCGTCAGACGACACACTCGTGTGAGACGCTTCTGGAGGGAATTAAATAATCATTCTGATCACACGCTTTAACTTTCAGAAACACCAAACCAACATTAGAGATGCTGCGACGCCATTGGTCCGCTGGTTACACGGTTATCCAATCACAGACGCTGATGCAAAGTCACATGAGGTTCAGTAAATGTGGTTCCATCTTAGTTTATGTGCATGTCTTATCGGATTTAAAAAAAAAGGATCCAACTCAAATCGCATCCATTTTTTTTAATTCTCATTTTTTTAATTTGCTCACATCTTGCCGTTTCCATCCAGTGTGTTTTTTTTGTGATGACAAATTGAGCATAAAAATAGGTGGATAGAAAGTGTTTTCACCTCAATTGAGCACAAATGTTTCTTATGCATAAAAGCCCTGGATGGAAATGGTAAGATGCGCAAAAATGATAAAATATGCATATAACAAACTTTGCATAATAGTTGGATGGAAACCATAAGTAAAAAAAATTATAATAAATAAATAAAAATCACATGTTTCTGTTCAGTATATTGTTTTTACTTCAATATGGAAAACCTAGATATGGTGCTGATGAACACAAATGTTTCACATTCCTGCTTCCTTTTTATAAACTCACCGGTCTAATGACCATCATTAAGTCAACTATTAACGAACCTCTGACTCTTTCAGTTTAGCTTCCAGGTTGTGAATGAGGCCTTGCTTCTGCTTCAGCTGGGCACCGAGCTCCTGGAGCTGGAGATGTTTCCGGTGTGAAGAATCAGCCTGAAGCTTCAGGTCCTCCATCTGCTCCAGCACCTCCTGCCAGACACAGTGGGACACGTTTACCATCAGACACTAACACCACCTACCAATAAGCAATGCATTTGTAACAATATTCATTAATCTTTGTGATCTTAGTTAATAAAAAGAGTCTAATTTCACCATAAGATCCAATCTTGACAATTTTTTATTAAATTACAAGGTAAAGGTGCAGTCTGTAAGAATGACAGCTAGTGGTCGAGATCGGTACTGCAGTCACAATTCTAAATATCAGAGATCGTCGTTACCCCGCCTCCTCTGACTCGACGCTCACGCGGATTGCCAGATTGAGGACACGCAACAGGAACGAGCGCGATTGCCAACAAAAGCCGAAGAGACTTACAGACTAAGTTGATTTATCCGTGTTTTGAAATGCTCTCGTTCATACAGTTGTTTAGATGGATCGAGGCTTTTTAGGCAGTGTGGAATCAGCATCTCTGACCCAGTTTGTTTCCTGTAATACGCTGGGTTTCCCACCAACTGGTATCCCGTGGTGTTGAGATAGTATTGGCTAAACTGGGAGTGGGTGGAGTCAGACCAAAACAAAAAAACGACTGACAGCACAGAACGTGTAAAATAATAAGTAAAATAACTGGCTGTAGAAGTGTTTAGAGAAACGAGGATGTGCACTTAGCATGTTTCCTAAATATCTGCAACCTTGTTATTTTTATGCTTTAGTAGAGTAAAAAGTTACATAGAGCACCTTTAAAAAACACATGCATGGACGAATTTTTCACAATAAGATGCACACTAGACGCGTTCAGCCGCTGCGTACCTCCATCTGCTTCTGCGTTTTCTGCAGTTGCAGCGTCAGACTGAGATTGTCCTGCAGGAGTTCGGCCTCAGTTTTGGGAAGGGTGCCGTTCAGCGCCTTCAGCAGAGTTACAGTCTCTCTCCTCAGATCCTTCAGCCGCCGCTCAGACGACGACGACGAGGACTGGAGCGGCGAGATCTCCGACTCGCAGTCGTTCAACAGAGCCTGTTGATGAGCACAGATTGGTCAGGAGAGAGCAGCAAGACAAAAACAGATAAAACCCCTTTAAAACATGCATTACTCACAATATAATGTGCATTCAGATGCTCGGCGGCTTTAGTGCGACGCGCGATCTGTTGCTCGTGGAGCTGTACAATAGCGGCGGACTGAGGAGACGTTAGCAGAGCCGAGAGATCCGAGAGCGCACGAGTCCTGTGCTGACGCTCCTCTGACACGAGCACCGAGTGTTTGGCCACACCGTCCTCTAGAACCCTTAGAACACTCTCCAATTTCTGAAGAACACACAAAATAAGTTACTTCAGGACCAGAAAGTAACATGGAAAACTACAGTTATGTATTAGTTCATCAGTATGGAGTACCACAAGGCTCAGTGCTAGGACCGCCGCGGTTCACTCTGTACATGCTACCATTGGAATATATCATTAGGAGACATGGTGTTAGTTTTCACCGTGACACTGATGATACTCAGCTTTACATTTCTTTGGGGCCTGATGAAACATACCAATTAACAAAACTAAAAGAACGTACAGTTGATATAAAAATTATGAATTGTCTAATAATTTACAGCTACTTAATTCTGAAAAAAAAAAAAGATTGTAATAATTAAGAATGATCAAGAATTCTAACACTTGATGCTTGCTGCTGTCTCAAGCCTGGGTGTGCGATGTTTCTTTGAAAACCAAATTTCTAACATTTGTAAAAACCAATTTTTTTTCTATCTTTCCCAAATATATTTAAATGAAGACAGGCTCTTAAATGTCAAATACAGGAAAGTTAATCCATCAATGCAATAGAGATTGTTTCAAAGCAGCTTTTCAAAAGTGTCGTCAATTGTGCAATTGTTGACTTCAAACTCAACTTAGTTTAATGTTGATTCAATTCATTTCAATAATAGTGTCAAATGCTGCAAAGGTCTACTATTTAGGACAATTACTCAGCTTATTTTCACAATTCATTTTTGTAATATTGACACTATGGAACTTAATTGAATCAACACTGAACTGAATAATTGTCTTTTTTAGAGCTGCTTTACAGCTGCTTTGAGAGTAAAAATCAATTATGAAAATATTGAACTAACTATCAAATCAGCTATAAAAGCAGCTCTAGAAAAGACAACACTGACTATTGACCTGAATTGAGCTTAATAATGTCAAAGTTGATAAATCATGACAGGAACAAGAAAATGGTTATTTTTTAATTCCCTGGAGTAAGCGTGAATGGTGTTTGCTGGTGGCCTGTTGCCTAACAATGACCATGGTCACACCTGCAGGTACTGTTGTCGTCTGTCCACCAGATCTGACAGCCTCTGATCCCAGACCTGCTGTAGGTCGTCCTGGAGAGCCGGTGAAGCGTGTGCCGGAGCGCGAGCCGTGAGGACGAGCAGGTCCTGCAGTCGAGACTCCTGGAACAAGGCCACGTCACGCTGGACCTCCGTCTCAAAGTGAGTCTTGCAGCGCTGCGCTAGTCTCCGGTACGCCTCCTACAGCATTGTGTTGGATTACGTTAATTCAGTAGGGGTGTAACGATACCCTCTGTCACAGTTCGATACATATCACGATACGATATTCCAAGACATGATAAAAGGTTAACAAAATAAATAAATTACTGTTGATTAAAATGCTACATTTGATATCACATTATGTGTGTATATGAATAGGCTTGGACTTGGTGCTGAAACCCACAACACAAGACAATAGAGACACTAGAATAACAATATTCATGATTCTCAAGCTGAAAATACTGAATTATTTCAGACAAAAATGCTTGTATTCTGTCACTTACTAGATATATTTAAAACAATGTCAGCCACTTTTTACTGGTAACATCAGACATTTGACATTATCAGGACCACAAATATTCCCCTATTGCGTTTTTAAACATTATATATACACTGGTGAAACCTGAAAAATTAGAATATCGTGCAAAAGTTATAATTGATGATTATGGCTTTAAAGCTTATGAAAACCCAAAATTCAAAATCTCAGAAAAATTTGAATATTACATGAAATCAGTAAAAAAATAAAAGGATTAAATACAGAAATGTCAGCCCTCTGAAAAGTATAATCATGCATATGTATATTTATATATACTAAATATATTAGTTTCACCTTTTAATTTGAATTACTGAAATACATGAACTTTTACACGATATTAAAATTCTTAAGTTTCACCTGTACATAGTACTTTAATGTAGTATTGACACTAAAACTCTGTAAACTATTCACAATACAGTCACCATCCATGATACATAGTTGCATTTTTGTATTGCGATATATTGTGACACGGAACATGTTGAAATGAGATGATTGTCGCGTCTCTGACTCTTACCGCAATCTTGATGAGCACATTGTTCAGTCTAGTGGTTTTAGTGGTGTGCATCGCGTGGACGCTCCTCTGCGCCACTGGAATGAACTGAACCAGCGGATAGATCACGGCCCATTCTTCACGATTCACGTCATGCAACGCATCAGTGGGACGATCGATGATCAGCTGGAGCTTCGCAAAGGCCGCCTTCACATGGAATTAAAACCTCACGTCAGATTTCTGGTCAAAGAGTCTTAAAGTTCACATGTAAACCAAACGTTTCAGCATTTACCTGCAGCTTCCCATCAGACGCTTCAATCTCAGAAATCAGATGTGCAGATCTGTGCTTGGACTGCGTGTTACTCTGATCAGAAGACATGCTAGCGTTCACCTCAGTGAGAGACTGAAACACAATGACACTCAGCTTTAAAAACAAGTGAAGATTAAAAGGGATAGTTCAGCCAAAAATAAAAACTCAGTCATTTACTCCCATGTTCCAAACTAGGCCTGCGCACACACAACAAAAATCTATTCAATTAATCATTTTTTTTTTTTAAATGTGGTCGATTCGATATAGATTCTCAAAAGTGTACATTAGTAATAATATTAATGTCAATCAGATATTACGTTTTTGTAACTTTAAATAAAGGTTAATCCTTATTCAATTGTACAGTGAAGATTATATGCAGTGTTATTTTACATTTGATTACTTTAATCAGTTTCTGTACCTGAAACACCTTCAAACACCCAGCCCTATTAAAATACCCATAAGACTTTGAAACCTAAGGGGTTTTTGTCCCTCCATTGAAAGTCCAGGGTAACCAAAACTTAAAGATCCAAGAAGGCCATAAATGCATAGTTTTTTCTAACGCCATGCCAGCTTCTGTGGCTAAACTACATGTTTTTAAAATACATTTTGCTTAATTTTAAAACTATTTTGTTTCATTTCATTTCTTCCAAAGTGTTAACTGAATAAAACCGGTTTAAACCCAGCACAAATAAAACAAGTTTTAGAGTAAGGATTTCAACAAAGAACATGCATTTATGAAGTTTTTAATATTAGGAGATGATCCAACAAAAAGCTGTGTAATCCAAGTCAAAATTAGGCTTTTATTAATTAAAACACACAGAGTGCATCGCATATGTAAACTCGAAGCTTAGATGTGGTTATTCTGGGTCAGAAACATGAATCAGACTCACCAGACTGAGCGAGTGGACCTCCGACTGCAGGAGGATCTTCTGCTTCTCCAGCCGCTCCGCTTTAGACTCCACGTGTGTCAGCTGTGGCGGAGGAGA
Source organism: Semotilus atromaculatus (assembly GCA_031834385.1). NCBI lineage: Eukaryota > Metazoa > Chordata > Actinopteri > Cypriniformes > Leuciscidae > Semotilus > Semotilus atromaculatus. Next base: position 376,840 of record JAULUF010000087.1, read on the forward strand.
ACAGCGTTCACAAACATGCGCTCGCTAACCAGTGAACACTTCCTGCACGGCAGTATGATCTCCACACACGAAGGGATAGTTCACACAAAAAATGAAAAACTTGGTTCCAAACCCGTAAGACTTATCCATCTTTAAAACACTAATGAAGGTATTTTAATTAAATCAGAGATTTGTCACTCCATTGACAGCTACGGCACTACCACAGTCACTTCAAAAAGTTCATAAAGCGATCTATAGCCCCTTTCACACAGCGTGATGATCCCAGCAAATTGCCAAAACACGACCCGGGACTGATACCGGCACCGATGCCGGGTTGAGGACCGTAACATCGCCGGGATCAGTCCCGGAACACGTCCTGTGTGAACAGAAGCAGGACCAATGCCGTAAGGGGTGTGTTATAGTGATGACGCATATGCCACAAATGCTGGGTCACATTATCCGTGTATTTTCCAGAATCTCTGTGTGAAAGGGGCTTAATAGAGAGAAAAGAAAACGAATCCATATTAATGGACTATTCCCAAGCGACTCAACGGCTTTATATGAACAGATTGTGTGTGTCGATCTGTTCATCATTAAAGCGATCGAGTCTCTTCAGAAGATTTGGACTAAACCACTCGATTTATATGGATTCGTTTTACGATCTTTTTATGAACTTTTTGAAGCATTAAAGTGGTAGTTGGGTAGCTGTCACGAAGATGAACAAGTCTTACTGGTTTGGAACATGAGGGCGAGTCAATTATGAATTGTACATTTTCAGGTGAACGAACACTTTAAAATTAAAAGTTACAAAAGTGGGTTTTCGCAGAGATGAAATTAAAAGGTTCTTTCGGGAACCAAAGAAGGTGATCAGAACCAATATTCTGAACATTCATCATTCGGAATCAGAACCAGGTGTTCAGTGATCAGAACCATTATTCTCTCAGTGTGAACAACACTAACAATCTAAAGAACCTTTTTTTTGCAATGGCAAATGGCTCTTTATTGGCATTGATGTTCCATGAAGAACCTTTAACATTTTTGAGTTGATGAAATCTTGCGATTAAACATCTATCATTGACCTCTGACCTCCAGTATGTAGAAGTGAGATGTATTGCGGTTCACGCTCTTGAGCACACTCAGACCTCACCTGCTCCAGCTTCCCCTCCAGCTCTCCTCTAAGTTGATCCCTCTCCTTTGTGACGTCTCTTAAAGACTCGAGGTTCTGCTCCGCGCGAGTCTTCTCGTTCTCCAGCTGATCAGCCACACCACTGAGAGACTCGAGCTCCTCGCTCAGACGGTTTCTCTACAGAAACAACAGATTACTTTAAAGGGGACATATCATGGCAATCTGACTTTTCCCGTGATTAGGCGTGTTTTTGCTCTCACCCAAAAAGGGGCAAATTTGACAAGCTATAATAAATGATCTGGTATTTTGAGCTGAAATTTCACAGACTCATTCTGGGGATGCCATAGATTTATATTACATCTTGTGAAAAGGGGCATAATGTGTCACCTTTAAGAAAGGAGCGGCAGTGTGAGCCAAAACGCCCAGATTAACACGCTTACCGTGAGCTCGCTCTCCTGTAGATCGTGTCTCAGCTGTTCTCCCTCCTCCCTCGTTCTCCTCAGAGTCTCCCGGAGCTCATCCTTCTCTTCTGTAAGCGAGGCAAGTTTTGTTTGGAGGTTCTGGATCTCTGTGTTGTGCTGGTCTCGTACGGCACTCAGAGCCAACAGATCTTCACTCATTTGACTCAACTGAGAGGAAACACAATAAGAGATTCAGCATTGAATCATTCACCCGTCACATCACACAAAATGTCAGGGAATTTGGCAAATGTTGGATGGATCAAAAGCAGGGCTGCACTTAAACAGGGATACGGACAAGTAATAATATTAGCATTTCGAATATTCGTAAAAAACAACATTCGAATGAAAAAACAGTGCATTCAAATTTTTGGTGTCAAGGGGTGCGTGAGACTGTACTGGATAAGTGTTAGCTTACACCGCGTGGAGCGGCTGCACTGTTAATTTGAAAAATGGTGGAAAAAAGTCTCCCTGCTGACGAAACCCCTTTCAGTTGGTTGCAATAATCGTGCGTTATGCATCCACATATTGCGCGGCTTGCAACGACACTTGACCAAACCATCACATCGGTCAGAGCTGAGTGTGTGTAAGAGTGTGTGTTCATCAGCTGAAACACTGTCAACAGAAAGCTGATCAAGATCAAGCGGAGCGTCTGGTGTTTCTGATGAGCAATAGTAGATGTAGAGCAGAAGTGTGTGTTTCTGAATGCCAGTTTGCTGTTGCGTTGATTTGGTTCATATTTGCTTATTGCGCTCGCTTGCGTCCTCTTGTGGGCATAGGAGACAATACAGCACTTTTATCCTCTAACATTAAAGGGATACTTCACCTCTGGAAAGATGAATGTGTATTTAAAATGGGTCATTTATGTAGAAGAAATGTGAAATTATTTTTGCACTTGCTTCGCTGCCCTAGGAGGCCACGCCTACCGGTAACAGAGCGCAGTAGTTAAACAAGGCTAGGCTACTAGTGAGTCTCCGGGAGTCCAGGATTCGGCTTTTGCGTTCTACAGTCACCATTCCTCATGATTACAGTGTCGAGCAGGACGAGTGAGGGCCGCGGGAGAACGAGGCCGGAGCCGTGATTACTGATGAGGACACCTGTGAGACGCACCGGTCTCGTATCTCTCACAGAGGAGCGGGAACTTCCCCTACTACTGGCTGTAGTCTTTAGCCTCTGGCCAAAAAATACTCCGATGACGCAAAAATTATGATTTTTTGCGTCATCGGAGGCTTTTTCCCAGCCAAAAAATACATAAATCTCTCGTCTCAGGGGGATATGAGGGTGGAAAGCATGGTAATTCAAAAATATTGCAGGTTTTCTACTAATACAAAGCTTAATGCTAAATCCTGAAGTATCCCTTTAAGCATTGCCTTTAGAATTCAAAGCTAATATTTAAGAAAGAACAGTAGCCTTTATCCTCTACCCTGTGCTGCAGCTGAGACTCGATCCCTGCGCTCCGCTCCAACAGCTCTGCCTTCTCTCGCTGCTGCTGCTTCAGCTCCTCTTTACTCACATGGAGCAAATCCTGATACATTTTCGACTGCAGGAGAGAATAAAGCAGTCAGTGGTGTTGAGATCTCAGACGGTGTTACAGCGAGGGCATGAACGCTCACCGTCGCTGCTGCCTCCTGAAGGTCCTTCTGGATCCGCTCTCTGCGACTCCTCAGAGACTCCAGCTCCTCCGTCAGAGCCTGAATCTGGACAACAAACAAATCACACATGAGGGACGGGAATTGTGAGTGATCAAACTGGTTCCACATTTTTATTACATCAAAGGCCCCCTGAAATCAAAATTTAAGCTTTTTAGCTTTTTGTATGAATATGTTAGCCTTAAGGTGATGAATGAGCTGGCGTGTTCCAAAACAATGACAAAATTGGCATTTAGGATTTATAATCATTCAAAACGCTAAATTAATCAGGGATTTTTATGACATCATTGCTTCTCATTACATCTGTCCAATCAAATTCTCTCTAGAACCTAAAGCTCCGCCCCCTCTGCTATAAATACCACCTGGCCACAGCGAGCGATGACGTCACAGAGCGATGTGTGTGTGTGTGTGTGTTTGGTAGCTCAGACGCTCCAGTTTTATAAAGTTTTCCAACTGTACAGTAGTTAAGAATGAAATGTCTAGAATTTATTCACATCTACTGTTGAATCCAGCGCATCATCAGCGCTCTGATTCGCTTCCATGGTGCTGTCAGTCTGTGAGGGAAACTAAACGCTATTGGCTGTTTGAAAAGGGGGAGGAGCCATTCAATATGTCCCGCCTTAGCTTCCTGTATCAGTGGAAATCACGTCAACGCATCAAACAAAGCTGTGCGATCCAAGACACTTCAGTGGGACTTTAACAATTCTTGCAGTGCTTGAAGCACCAGTTATTATGAGAAACCAGCTCTGTTCATTTCAAGCGAGTCATGAAAGCAATGAAGATCTTTGAGCAAAGCAGATGTTAATTCAGCATAGGGCTGGGCGATATATTGATATAAAAGATATATCGATATATTTTTTAATGCGATATTGAATTAGACCATATCGCATATATCGATATAGTTCAAATTTGCGCCGTGATCCTTGCTCCAGCTGCTGACTGCTTTTGAAGAAATAGTATCGTTCATTCTATCAGTTGCAGTTCTGGCGCTTCCGTCTCAACAGCCTAGTGTACAATGCGACAAATACTCGCTTATATAAATACTTAATCAAATGTTAACGCTGAGGAATGGGAGACTGCAGGTCACAAAAGTTCATTATTTGCATGTGCTTTAAAAGCCTTGCCGGTTAAACATGTCATTCGATGATGCGCACATGCACTAAAAGCCTGTCTAACAGCGCCTGGTTACTGGACTAAGTTATCTTTCGAGTCTTATTGCGCAAATACTGTCAAATACACACAATGTTTACATAAATAAAGTTAGTTATGTCTAAACTGAAAGCAAACCGAGAAAATTTAGAGAAATCTGCGTGTGTATTAGACACGGCGTGTGCAGGTCTTAAAGAGACAGTAACTGTAGCCCTAATAGTAAACAAGCAGCCGCTTCTCCTTAAAGGGATAGTTCACTCCCAAAAAATAATTCTGTCATTATTTACTCACTGTAATGTTGTTCCAAACATGTATTAATTTATTTCTTGTGCTGAACACAAAATAAGATATTTTGAAGAATGTGGGTAACCAGACAGTGGCTGGTCCCCATTGACTTCCATAGGAAAAAAATATACTGTGAAAGTCACTGGGGTACATCAACTGTTTGGTTACCTACATTCTTCCAAATAACTTCAACAGAGGAAAGAAACTTATTCAGGTTTAAAACAACTTGAGAGAGTAAATGATGACAATTTATATTTTTGGGAGAACTATCCATTTAATGTTAATAAAACAACAAAACAGAGGAAATCACTCACTGCTCTTGATGGAGAACTTTAACAGTAGTTTTAATAAGAATCAATGTATAATTTATACAGTGAAGCCCATATTTGGCTTTGAACATTTGTTCTCACTTTGCGAGAAAAATATCGGAATATATATCGTATATCGATATTCAGCCTAAATATATCGGGATATGACTTTTGGTCCATATCGCCCAGCCCTAATTCAGCATCCGCTCCACATGACTCAGTGAGCGCCAGACTGATGCAAACCAGTATCAAATTCATGACTAAAGGCCCCGATACACTCATGAAGTCCAGAAAGCATCTGATCGTAGAGCTGTGGATGTGTTTACTTTATGTAATAGATCGATTTAACGCAGCAGCGGACCAATGGTAGTTTGAAGAGGTTTAACCAATCGGAGTGAACAATTCCAGGAAGTTCACTTTGTTTTGAACTCCACAAAAGAATTACATCATGACAGTGTGTTCTTCAATTTAACAAAGTACACCGGGGCCTTTATGGGATTGAGAGCTGTTTGATGGGCTCATGGTTCCATGATGTAATATGTAAAGAGAACAAGCGTTACGCACCTGCTGAAGTTGAGCTGTGCGGCTCATGGGACCGGACTCCTGGTGCTTCTGTTTGAGCTCTCCTTGGACCTGGATCAGCTGAAGAGAGAGACGTAATGGAGAAAACACTTAATCTGCTTCATTCCTTCAGAAAGGCACAGCCCATCAGGGGCAGCAAATATGATCATGAAATCAAAATGGACAATTCTTGTAATATCAGTGTTTATTGTAAATGATGCACATCATTGTTATAACAGGGTATATGCAGGAATCTTGAAGTTAATTTTAATACCTTTTCAAGACTTTTTCAAGACCTTCTCAATATTTTTTAATACCTCACCGCCACTTCAAGCTGTAACCATTTACATCAGTGATACTTTTAACTAGGGATGCACCGAATCCACTGGTTAAGATTCTGCCGAATCCGAAACCGAATCCTACTCATCCTCAGTCCATTAACACAATAAACACATTAATGATGTAAACAACGGGGATTTTCATTTTATTTTATTTTAACTGTAAAAAAAATAAAAGAAAATTTAAAAGAATAAGCAACATTATGCATTTTAACAGCAGCGATGTGTATTGTTTAGGGTCCTTACCACCATGAGAAAAAATGGCATTGCAAATTGAACATGTAGCTCGACTTGAATTGCTTTCTTTTGACTGAAAGTACTGCCAAACAACACTTTTTCTGCTCACGAGTTCCATTTTCACTTTACCACAGCCTACTGCACTCGAACGGTCCACTGTAACGAGTGGAAATAAGGCGTGCATGGCCCCTTTAAGAGCTGCGCGCGCCGTCTTGAACTGTGCAGTCTGTATTGTATGTGCCGTGCGCCTCGAACACCCGCCCATGTATGCGGGTTATTTCTGTTTGATGCTCATTTTTATCTTATTTTGTTAAGTAACGCTGTGGACGCTAGAACGTGTGACAGACAGTTGCACGAGTTCGATTGGGGAATAAAGTGCGAGTTGTGAGAAGACAATCGCCTCCGTGAGTCTGTCTGGCCTCTGCAATTACTTTAGCTGTGAGCTATCCCTATTTTTTTCTTCCTGACACAAACGCGTTAGGGCCCGTTCACATATCGCGCCTAAAAACGCGTAGAAAACGCTAGGTGCGCCGGATTCTCCTTTTTCCAAAGCGCTAGGGCGGTTGCGCTCCGGAGGCGTCTGTCGTTGCTAAGCTTGTTGTTGTTAAGGTTCTTGTCACGTGACCTACGGAGTCTGACCAAGCAGAATGCTTGCGGCATTCTGAAAAGTTGAGATGTAAAACAAGCCTAAAACCCCTTCCCGTAATCAACGACGGCGTGACGTCGACAAAGCGCGCGTAGTGCAAGCCTAGGGTTCGGTGGAAAAAAATTCTAAGGTTCGGCAGAAACCGAACCCCGTTAAAAAGCCCAATATTCGGCCGAATCCGAACCCGAATCCTGGATTCGGTGCATCCCTACTTTTAACTTAACAGTTTTAGTTTGTGATAAAGACTATAGACCACTCTGATACAAAAAAAATCAAATAGGCTGGGATAGTAAATCAAAAAGCAAAGTTTATTAAAAAAACGTCCCCATTCTGTTCATGCGTTCACCAACCTTCTCTTAAAACATTTCGGTGCGTTGTAATACGCACTGGGAACGCCAGAGCGAACATTGTGCTTTTGAACTCACGCCCGCTCTGGTGCAATTTACGAACGCACCCACAATAGCCTAGTTTATGTACCTGTTCGTTTTTTAAATAAAAATGACTAAATTCACACACTTTTACGATGTTTTTGGGACTCAAACTGTTGGACAGCTAATTCAGAAAAAATACGCTCAAAATATAAGACTTTATAAAGCCGTGATAAGACTTTAATACTTTTTAAGGGTCTTAATTTTCCCAAAACTGATTTATCACCTTTTAATACTTTTCAAGACCCCGCGGATACCCTGTATAATAATCTTGAATCAGAATAGCAGCGGCATCTCTTCTCTGATGATGTGGGCGGGGCAACCTGTCACTCACATGAGACATGAGATCAGCCAATAGCAAACCACAACCATCCAATCAGTTCCCCACAGACACAATCAAGCCCCGCCCACATGTGTTCCTGTTCCTGAAGCGCTTCACTCGACATACGACACCACCAGCGCAGATTAGTTTCATACCGACCTTAACAGGGCCTTGGAGGAGAAAAAGCCCCCAAAACTCAAGATACTTTAGAATTAGGGCTGTCAAATGATTAATCGTGATTAATCACATCCAAAATAAAAGGTTTTTTTTACATAATATATGTGGGTGCACTGTGTATAATTATTTTTATATATATATATATATATATATATATATATATATATATATATATATATATATATATAAGGGCTGGGAATTTATTCGAAAAAAATAACTAATTAATCGCACAACTTGCTGAGATTAATCGCAGTTTTTCCCAAAGCTTGTTATCAATACTTATACGTTAAAAAATGATACATTTACACAATGAAGGATATTTTAAATAGAACATTTTATTACAATGATCTTATGAACTAGACAGTCCCTCCTGGGAACTAGTACGGGTAAAATTCCCATAAAGTGCAACATTATAAAACAAGGTAACACCCCTGAACAAGAAATGAACTGCTCGCCCCCTATAGGAGTTCGGTCACATTTCTACAGAGGAAAGCACAAGATGTTATTATGTCAGTAAATTGTTATTAATTATACAGTGGCACTGCACACACAAAAAGTCAGAACACATACAGAGACAATTAGAGGGGTATGAAACACTAGGGCTGTCACTTTTGAGAAAAATCAAATATCAAGCAATGTATTCGAATATCTACGAAAAAAACGTAACGGAGATTCAATCACAAATGCATTAACAGTCTGACTGTCATAAAAAGGACTCAGCCCATAGCCTGTCTGAAAAACAAATATTTGACTTAATGTTTGAAACAGCGCAGACTATCATCTTAATCTATATGAAGTGCCACTATGCATAGACAATCACAAAATTAGGCTAACGTTACATGGAAAAAAAACAGAATCGGAACAGCACGCCACAAACAATAACAATGAGATGTTCCCGCGATGGAGAACACGCGCTCGGAGCACACACACGTGCCTGGCACACAGGTATTTTTGCGCGTCAATGTTGAGAGAAGTGGTATCTACGGTGTAGAACCAAACATATTTCCAGACACTACTTTTTAGATGAGTTGGGGTCGTAATTGTGCGCTCAGGCTGGCCGTTCTGTCGCTCTCCATCATGCAGTGTGATTTGACTCAGTTACTTGACACACTCATCTGTCGCAACAGGAAGTTATTCAAATGGACCCGATTGGCTTGTGTCAATTGCGTTAATTTATTTTAATGCGTTAAACATGTCAAATTAATCGCAGAGATTAACGCGTTAACTTTCCCAGCCCTAATATATATATATATATATATATATATATAAATACACACACATGCTTGTATATATTTAAGAAATATTTTCATGTATATACTGTATATAGATTTATATATAATTTATATTATATATAAATTAGGGCCGGGACTTACGCGTTAAGATTAATTAATTACAGACTTTAACACGTTAATTAACGCGATAACTGATTTTAATCGCTTATTTTTGCACCGCGGAACTTTCTCACTGGATGAATAACATTCTCATTTTCCACTAGATATTTTCCTATATCTCATCAGCAATTGTGATGTCGGCCCGCTCTGCACCAGCTGACCACTGAGGAGCGAATGTACAGTGAAGTGACATCACTGCCAGATTCAGACTGTGCTTTCGCGCTGTGGCTGAGCCAAAGACGGACACGCTCAGCGCTTGTCATAGGCGATCACAACTGTTCAGTGTTTTTAACCACAATGTTTATTTTAGGTTTTAGACATTTACATATAATTTATAGCAAAACAACACATTTATAATTTGTAAAATACACAATGGTGTCTATGGAAGCAGCAACAACAACCCAAGAAAATATATTTGCCGACGGTTTTTATTCATATCAGACACACAGTGTAAATAACTATAAAGTCAACTCTATTCTACTCCCAGTTCACCGGCCACTGACTTTCATGTATTTCGGGAGAAACTGATGAATTCACGCGCTGTAATAAATCCAACAGACAGGAATCTCTGAACGGCCCAAACACGGCGCCCATCTCACGTTACAGATCAAGATAACTTATAATGATTTTTTAAAACAAAACAAACTCACTTACACATATTTGAGAATCGGAAAAGAAAAAAGTTGATGACATGGTAAGCAAGTTTTTTAATGTTTAGAAATAAAAGCGCTACATCTGTCATGCAGCACTATTTTGGCTTTGGTGAATCACGTGCCAAGCCTGACGCGTCACCCTGGAAACCTTTTTTAACTTAAAAAAAAACAGTTTACAGAAGGTCTTCCTACCTATAGGCTACCTGAATTTCTAAAATGTAGGCCTACTATATTTCTAAATATGCTATTGCTACATTTAATGGCAAAAATTGCACTGGTCTGCTGGACTTGGTTGAACAAAAATAAACAATATTTTGTTGCTTAAGCTTATGTATTCAGTCATTATTCAATGGTAGTATACTAAAAATCCATGTGAAAAAAATTACTTCACACTGTTCTCAGGTCAAATATTTATGCGATTAAAATGCGATTAATTTCGATTAATTAATTACAAAGCCTCTAATTTATTAGATTAATTTTTTTAATCGAGTCCCGGCCCTAATATAAATATTTTATATATAAATAATATTTTTTTCTTAAATATACATGCATGTGTGTATTTATATATATACAAAATTATACACAGTGCACCCACATATATTATGTAAAAAAACTTTTATTTTGGGTGATTAATCATTTGACAGCCCTATTTAGAATATATAAATTGTATGTATCATATAAAATCAACATTAATAATCATTACAATATCATGAGCAATATTTATGTTTCAATATTGCTGTTCTGCCTTTCATGACAATTGCATTGTTTAGCATAATGATAAATTGATAAAACTGATTCAGACTTGATTAATTTATGTTTAGCAATTACTTCAATCGGAATACAATAGATTGTTATAGATAAAGCTAATGTGACATAACAATATACATTTAATAAGGAACTAATTTACTCCTATCCAGACTCGCTCTAATCCAGCGCTATAGGAACTACAGTGACGTCAGTGTTCGCTGATTGGCCGAACGCACATTTCACTCCAGAAACTAACTCTACGAAATGATTATGACGACATTGTATATTTCTGCTCCGCAACACTGGCATACACTAATAACTTTATTACTGTCTAATTTCTATGTATAACAGTTCTATATAATAACGCATTAGACAGGACTGTTCAGGGTTCGTAAACCTTTTCCAAGGTCAAATTCAAGCACTTTTCAAGCACTTTCAAGGTCCATTTTAAAGCTTTTTCCAGCAGCTTACACCACCGTAAATTACATACCAATACATAGTAAAAATTATTATTTAGCGTTTTTTCCACATTAAAAGAGATAATATGCAATAAACAGCCAAAATTGTGTTTCGTAATAGCAGATGGAATAGAAATTGAAGCAAAACACAGGTTTTATTTAAAAAAAATGTTGTTGGAGGATTTGATCCAAATGACATGCAGTAGAGGTGGGCGGTATGACCAAAATTTTATTTCACGGTAACGATATATTTCACGATATAGTTATTTATATATGTAGTTATTCTCGAAAAATCATCATAAATGGCTTTGTATACTAAATAAACCCAAACCCAGAAATGAAAAGTTCTTCTCCTTGTTTGACTGTCTTTTATTTGGCAAATAATTTATTTGGTAAACTATTTTGATAGCTAAATATAGTGAACAAAACACACTCATCAACTTTTAGAAGAACTTCCCCCAACTGACTGATATTAAATACAACTCATAGGTGCAATTAAACTTTAAATAAAGTGTTGCTGAATAATTTTTCAATCATGTTATTGCTTTACCTCATCAATCAGTTTATAATATCTAAATATTTTATATTGAACTATTCTATTCATAATAAATTAGTTACTATCTTTTAATTTGGTAGGATAATATTAGCAATACTAATATGTTTAAATGTGTTCTCCGGTACATTTTTTGCCATGTCTGCTTATACTGCGTTTTTAAGGGGCTTGTTTTGCTCTTTTTGTGATATCCGGCAACCCGTCACCTGGAGCTTTATCAAGAGACGTTCAGAAGGGACTAGAAGGAGAACAGTATGAAAACCGGACAGCAGCTACTGTTAATGTCGACTAAGTAGTTTAAATTATACACACCTTGTAACTGAGTCATTACTTTACCACAGCCGGTACACACTGACACACCGCGCTCCCAGTGTGTGCGCGCGCGTCTTTTGCATCAGTAAAATGCGATCGGTTCATTTGAGTGTCAAGTTCACGGATCGAATCAAATGAAGATTTTATCAGCTGGTTCAGTGGCCAATTGTTTGGAGTTATAAATATATAATTCACGCTGCATATTTAGTAATTTTGCCTCAGGTACCGAATCCGAGACTACCTGGAGGAGGTGCTCTGAGTTCGGCTGCTCCCGAACCGGGCCGCGGCTCGCGTAATTGTGAAAGAATCACGGACTCGGGTGCGCACTTAGTAAAGTAACCTGCGCATGCGTTTTAGCTGATTATGATGTGTTAAGTTAATAAAACACATGTAAGGGATGATAGTGTTGATGATTTACCTTGGATACGAGCGAGAGTGTGAGTGTGCAGTGTATTCGCACACACATAGCGCGTGGACTCAGGCCAACAAATTATTGGAAATCCACTGTCTCCTGCGTTTGCAATCAGCAGAAAGCCAAATGCGACACACAGTAAACCTGTGTTGTTCACTCAGCTGCGCATAACACCAAATTAATAAAAAACACAACATATTGACCCGCGTTCTGCTTTCTATCATGCGGCGTGCACGTTTGTGATGACGTAACAAGATGCACGCAGACGCACCAGGATTCGATAGAATCAAGTCGAGTGTGAAACCAGGCCACCGCTGCGGGGGGCGCGGGAACAAGCGCGCTCGGGCCGCAGCAAACGATTTATTTCACCATTTAATAAACGAAATATTCAGTCAGATAGGTATTTGTTGTGAAAGAAACCGTTACAATTTCAAGCACTTTCAAGCATTTTATCCAAAATTTAAGCACTTTTCAAACCTTGAAAACACAACATCAAAATTCAAGCATTTTCAAGGATTTCAAGCACCCGTACGAACCCTGACTGTTAGACAGATCGTAAACTGATGAACAGGAGAATGTGTGTTCAGTCGTTCTCAGCGCCGGCAAAATAAATTCACATCAACGAGTGTCTCACGTCACTTCAGAGTCACTGGCGCTGCGAACGCAACCAGGAAAACGTTCCTCAGTGACCATCAGTTCTCTGGGAACCATTAGATCTCAGTTCCTATAACTATCCGGTGTGAAAGCCCCTGTGGTCATGTGGTGTTACCTCTCGAACGCCCTGCAGGATCTCCTGAAGGTCTCCTCCCTCACTCAGTGATGTCAGGCTGACGGAGGCGCTGGATTGGTTGCACGCAGCGTCTCGCTCTGCCATCAGACGGTCTCTCTCTGCACACGCGGACAGAAGCCCTTGCCTCAACAGCTCCATCTGTCAATCAGCGGAGAAACAGGCTGACAACGGATCTCGATCACAGGAGCTCGTGTTCATGAAGCTTCAGAAACACTTTATTCTGATGCATCCCTATAGACATTCTGTTGACTAGAAGTAACTGAGTATTAAAGGTGACGCATTATGCCTCTTTTTACCAGATGTATTATAAATCTATGGTGTCCGCAGAATGTGTTTTAAATTTCAGCTCAAAATACCAGATCATTTATTATCGCTTGTCAAATTTGCCCCTTTTTGGGTGTGAGCAAAAACACACCGTTTTTGTGTGTGTCTTTAAATGTAAATGAGCTTTAGCTCCGCCTCCATCCAGAAGAGGGCGGAGTCACACGAGCTTCAGAAACTCCGGCAATACCAACACGGGCCGATCTCACTCATCCAGAATCCCAGTATAACCAGTAGCGAGTGCAGCCTTACGGAGAGACTCAGAGTTTCACTGACACACGGTTCTGAATGTTAGTGGGACGCTTCTGTAGTTGTTGTGGAGTTACATTGATCATCTCCTCCTCATGTGTAACTTCTACACCAGTGTCCACAGTTCCTGAGGTGTTTATAAGACAGCGCTGACATGTTCTGGTCAGTGCTCGTCTGTGCTCGACCACAGGACCGGTTCAGCTCTGCTAGATCTCCTGGTAGAACTGGGCTCTGGTGGCTCTGGTGGCGCTGGTGTGTGTAAACGTGCAGATTAAGGGCCGTAATATTATAATAAGATCCTCTTCATACGTCAGAAGGAGAGTGAAATCTGATCGGCTTATTTTATAACATGCTCTCAGAGAAAGACTCACCAGAACACAGTTACTGGGTTTCACTGTTCATATTTTCAGGGTCGGTAGAAGCGGCCGATTATAGCACTTAATCACGGGAAAAGTCAGATAGTCATGATATGTCCCCTTTAATAGTCTGTAAGTCTTTGTGCATCTTAAGTCTTTGCTGATAGTCAACAGAATGTCTACAGGGAAGCATCAGTGAAGTGAAGCGTCTCACCATCTCGCTCTTCTCCAGCCGCTCTCTCTGGATCTGCTCTCTCTCGTCTCGGAGGACCCGCAGAGACTCCTGGAGCCGGTCTCGCTCCTCAGTCAGAGCGCTAACGTTAGCTTCGGCCGTCTCCAGCGCCGCCAGCTTCTCCTGCTGCGCTGCCGTGCTCTCAGAAGACGACAGGAGATCCTCACGGAGCTGCAGCATCTGATGAGGAGAGGGACACCACATCAGAGACAGCACAGCCATTCAGCACAAACTTTTCTGACCCCCAGGATCATTTAAATAACACAAAACCAATAGAGTGGTACCAAAAATAAACCTATTTTGGGGGTTTAAAAGAATATTAAAGGATTAGTTCACTTTTAAAAAAAACTTTTGCTGATAATTTTCCCCCTTTGCCCCAGTGCCGGTGACTCACGTAATACACAATTACGTTGAAAAGGTCACGCTTCTGTCCTGATGAAAATGTTCTTTTAGCCTTTTTAATATTAAAACACCCAGGATACGCACACGAAACGGGCATTTAAATGATAAACTGACACAAAGACTTTTGAATATGTGTATATGGTCCTCCTTCCTCACATTCGTAAACACTGACTCGGTACTTCCGCCGACGCGTGACCTTTTCAACGTAATTGCGTATTACGTGAGTCACGAACGCGCATCACAGAACAGAGCAAGGCGAGCATTTGTGCTTATAAAACTTAAACTGTTTTATTTATTTGTGAAATGCCGATGGTTTGTCTAGATAAGACCCTTATTCATCGTCTGGTGTCGTTTAAAGCCCTTTGAAGCTGCACTGAAACTGTCATTTGGACCTTGAACCGTTTGGGTCCTGTTGAAGTCCATTATATGGAGAAAAATCCTGGAAGGTTTTCATCAAAAACCTTCATTTCTTTTCGACTGAAGAAAGAAAGACATGAACATCTTGGATGACATGGGGGGAGTTTTTTAAAAGTGAACTAATCCTTTAACATGCGGTTACAACACATTTTATTTGATCAGAAAAACAAATAGAAGTGTTCTGTGCTAGACTAACTGAGACTTGTTAACTGCCGCCCTCTCGCTGGTCTGACTGCTATAGTTCTCCTCGGGTGAGTAGATCAGGGGCTAATTGTCCTTTTGGTGTGAGCTATCCCTGTAAGTGTAAGTTGAGGACTCACGGTGTGGTCCTTCTCCTCCAGGTCTCTCCTCAGCTGGTTCTTCTCCTCTCGGGTGAGCTTCAGGATCTCCAGCAGCTGCTCTCGCTCCGCACTGACGGAGGACAGGCTGATCTGCAGCTCCTCGAGGTCGCTCTCGTCCTTCTCCCGCCGCAGACGCTCTCGCTCCGCACTGACGGACTGCAGGTGCTCTCTCACCTCCACCAGCTGGGGATCATGGGAGAACGCGGACTTAACAGGGATTTGAACAGAGAGGGTCTGAACTGAAGAGGGTAGGGCTGTCTAATAAAAACTACAAATGTGATTTTTTTTTTTTACTGCACATTCCAATGCATTTGAATATTTGGTGTGAAGAGGCGCACGAGACATGACTTAACGGATCGTAACG
>JAULUF010000087.1:397500-447500 GCA_031834385.1 Semotilus atromaculatus
AAAAATCAGCTCAATGTTAATCGACCGGAGTTCTCCTTTATTGTTTGAACAATGTTACCATGGGAGTGAACGGAGTTGTCAGAACGCTTAATAAAGTTTGACTTAATCTGACTGTTTTGTTGACATTCCCTTTAGCACATCTAGTGGATGCATAACGCAAACCCAGTCAAACGTTTGACTGCAGTATCTTATGCGCCTTATAATCCGGTGCGCCCTATATATGAAAAATTTTCTAAAATAGGTAATTCATTGAAGGTGCGCCTTATAATCTGGTGCGCCTTATAGTGCGGAAAATACGGTATATAGCGGCTCTGGAGAAAACCGTGATGTCATCATCCAGCTCAGATCAGTTCTCATATAATGCTATCAATGCAGGACACCAATAATATTGTTGAATATTATATTAAATGTCCCCAACTAAGCAAGACAAAAGCAGAAGGTGAACCCTGTCAAACAGAAGTCTGTCTCAGACCTGCGGGAGTGCAGCGCTGTTCTCCTCGCTGGAGTCATGATGTTCCTGACTCAAACGCTGTTGGTGTTCCTGTAACTCGGACTGAACCTGCAGCATCTGAAACAAAACACTTATATTACCGCTTGCACTTTGGGTCAGATGCTAACAGTGGTTCATTGGCTGTGCACAATGATAATAAAGTTGAATCTGAAAACACTTCCATTCAACTTGCATTAAAGATATTTCAACAGCATTGCTTGCTATCAATGTCACAAAACTCACACTACAAAAACATACGTTAGTACATGCAACAAGGCCACTGTAAGCCAGTGCTATTTCTTGTGGCTTTGTGTGAAATGTGACCTTGAGATTGACCCTTCTACATGAACTCCTCTTACTACACGTGTTAGCTGTGATGCTAATCCCTCACCATCTCAGTCTTCTCCTCCAGAAGTGTCTTCATCCGCTGTAGGCTCTCCTGAAGCTGGTCTCTCTCCTCAGTGACCGATGCCAGATCTGCTCGCATCTTCTCCATCACCTCAGACTGTTCATGATGGCCAGATCTCTCAGACAGCAGTCGCTCTTCTTCTGCCAGCTGCTTTACACACACACACACACACACACACACACACACACAGATCAGGGGTGTGTGGATACTTGTGATTATTTTCCTAAAATCCACACACCCATTTTCTACAGGCATATATGTTCAACTGACCAGCTCTTATGGATTTCCAAGTAAGGCTGCTTGAATATGTCAAAAATCTGTCAATTATTTTGGGTCAATATTGAAATCATTATTTAAAACAAATGGGAATGGACGATATTATCAATCTTAAAGGGATAGTTCGGCCAAAAATAAATATTTAACCCATGTATTACTCACCCTCAAGCCGTTCGAGATGCATATGTCAATCTTGTTTCAGACGAACACATTTTCAGTTATTTTAGAAAATGTCTTAGACCCTTCAGTGGATATAATGTGAAGAAACGGGGTCCAGATCTTTCAAGTCCCAAAATGTGCATACATCCTTCACAAAAGTAATACATCCAGCTCCAGGGGGATAAACGAAGGCCTTCTGAGGGTAATTCGTGCGGTTTTGTCGTAAAAATATACATATTTAAAACGTTATAAATGAAAATATCTGACTTCCGGCAACGATCGACGCGCGTTCACGGGTGATGGAAGTCGGCGCACGACATGTTTGTAGTTTGTAAATAAATCCTGAGTGTAGTTTTGTTTTGCTCTGTTCTCTGGCTGCGCTGGCGCGTTCGTTCTACGTCACGACGGTTCCTACGCTACGTCCTCCCTCGTGCGCCGACTTCCATCACCCGTGAACGCGCGTCGATCGTTGCCGGAAGTCAGATATTTTCATTTATAACGTTTTAAATGTATATTTTTACGACAAAACCGCATGGAACCCTCAGAAGGCCTTCGTTTATCCCCCTGGAGCTGGATGTATTACTTTTGTGAAGGATGTATGCACATTTTGGGACTTGAAAGATCTGGACCCCGTTTCTTCACATTATATCCACTGAAGGGTCTAAGACATTTTCTAAAATAACTGAAAATGTGTTCGTCTGAAACAAGATTGACATATGCATCTCGAACGGCTTGAGGGTGAGTAATACATGGGTTAAATATCATTTTTGGCCGAACTATCCCTTTAAATCACGATGCAAGTTTTTCTTTATGATATAAATATGTATATGATGATATTGGTGTATATAATACTGAAAACACAGGGGTTAAAGTGAAAAAAAATCCTGAGCCTGAACTTTTTTTGGGAGGGCACAGACGGACTTATCTTTAATGGCACCATTTATTTTCAAGTGTTATGGCTGTATGTTAAATGGCATATTTTTATGAATGAAGGCCAGTATCACTGATATTTATAAATAGGGTTGGGTATCGGTTGGGTTTTATCCGATACCAGTACCTACTCGGTATTTTTTAAACGGTTCCGGTGCTTAAACGGTTCTTGTTCCGATACTTAAGAAAACGAAACCGCACACACTTTGTCAAAAAATAATACCCTTTTATTTACAGGGCCAAACTGCACACAATATTAACTTAAATAGGCTATTTAAAGATTTTCTGATTAAATGAAAAATTGCGCCGTTTAATAGGCTACTGATGTAAAATACTTAAGTTAAGATCAACATTTTGTCTTCACATATTATGACTACTTCAAGCAGAGAAATATCTGACACTGAGCAGAAATATTTAACACACACAGTAGCCTATAGCCTCGTATAAAGAAGTGTTGGAACTTTGTTAAAACATTTTGCACACGTTGTCACACTCGCTGTTTAATGGCAACTGTGTTTGCTAGCCTACTTGATATGCAAGGTTTGCAGTTGGCATTAAAATAGGCCTAATAGACTTGTCCGAAGAGGAACGGCTGCTGTTATCATCGTCTGTGATGTCGCAACCCGATCGCACTACTAGATCGTCTCTTAAGCACGCAGTGTGTTTATCGTGTAATTTATACGCGAAAATTAGTTTACGTGCATATGATACGCATGGGTTGGTTATATGTTTAGTAGTGGTGTGGGGTGCGTGTGTATAATACATTTGGCTTTGGGTAGAATTAGTGGTGTGGGATGCGTGTGTATTACACGCAATGAAGTGCGCATCAAATGCACGCGAAAACCTCGTAGCCTATCATATGCACATAAAATCTAATTTTCGCATATAAATTGCACGATAAACACACTGCGTGCTATAGAGACACTGGCAGCTGCTGAACTTGAACTTTCGTCAAGCGTGTCAGAGGATCTGAGTTGTAATCCGCATTCGTACAGTTTTTTTTGGTTTTTTTTGTTCTCATCAAAACCAATTATGCTCATCAGTGGTTGTATATCAAGCAGGGACACGTTTTTGTGAATTATATTTTGTGAGTTCACTGGAACGAATAGAGAGTCTCGATTGAAGCGCGCGTCCGAGTGAAGACAATGCTGGGTGCGCGAGCCATCCGCGCCACTGGTCGCAGAGGCAAAGAGCACTTTGATCACTTGATTTAAAAAACACATTTCAGTGCTAGATCGCCTCTTATTTAACAAACGAACGAAATGAATGCTCTGCTGGTTAACTAGAGATGTTTTATTTATATGTATTGGATCATTCGTGCCGCGAGATGTTTTACAGGCACCGAAATCGTCGTTCTTATTCGGTCTGGTTACTACCGTTTACGTCGGAACCGGTTCCCTATTGGAACTGAGTTTCGGTACCCAACCCTATTTATAAAGCTACTGATGTCTCGATGAAAATGATTTCTTCAAATTTTAAACATTAGGCTTAAAAAAATATAACTTTTAATTTAAGTGAACTTAAAACAATCCTCACTTAAACCCATAATAAATGTCATATTTACCTGTTCATTTCCTGTCTAACAGGTATGCAATAAACAAATTGAATAACTAATTCTCTGTCAGTAAAGTTAACCAAAGAACAGAGAACAGTGGCTGCGGTCACTTTAAGATCTGCTGACAGGAAGGATCTCACGCATATCAGACATTCACTACTATTTACTTTCATTTAGTATTTTATTTATCTCATTTAAGACTGTTCTTTTAAAGATACTCGACAAAACGGATATTTTGGCATAAATGTGTGTGTTATTGTTCGTTCAAGCGCGAAAGAGAACTCAATACTGGTGAACTGTCTGTGAGATATTGGCGCGCGTCTTTCTGTGCGTCGTGTGTGTGTGTGTGTGTGTGTGTGTGTGTGTATGTCAGGAGGACATTCACTGACAGCGCGTTCTCTTTTGTCTTGTCATGTATGAATGGTTTAAACGTAGCTATTTGCGTGAATAAGAGCGTGATCATATAATTCTAGCTAAAGTATGACAGAAAGAACGGATGCTGCGTTAATTGTGTTTAACACGTTAAAGCTGGACAAAAATGAATCGCGTGCGTTAACGTTGACAGCACTACTTGTCATACATTGGTGACAGAAAATTGACACAAACGGGATTTAGAAAAGTGTCTGTCCAGGAGATGACGCCCGTGGCTTCCCAGGCTTCATGAACTTGCGCTCCATGCTTTCACCGACGACGCTAACGTGACATATGGATCTCAATCACACTAGGCTTGTTCGACTTGAACCGGCGCTGCACAGACCGACTGGTTTATGACATCAAAGTACCGCGAGAGCGATTCAAAGGCATGAGCGTCTGCTCTCTAATCGCTCTCGCGGTACTGTGATGACCCGCCCTGCTCTGCTTTTGATAGGCTTGTAACGTTAGTTGGAGCTAAGTTCCTCTCATATGATTGGTAGGTGAAATCAATTGACTCGAAAATATTAAACCGCATGAAAGTTCACAATTTTTTTCTTCTCACGGCCGCACGCCGGAGATCCGGCACGGTGCCGGAATACTTTAAGCCCTGAAAACAAGATTGCTGAGATACTGACATTTTAGATACCAGTGAAATTAGTGCTGGGCGGTATACCGCATAAATATATTTTTTATATACCGCAATACCGTTGTATGTATGTCACTTAAACAACGTTGGTAGTGCGGACACTGTGAAAAAAATATGAATCCAGTAATGAAACAAGTGAAGTCTTTAAACGTGTCTTTAATCTTACTTTTCTTCACTGTATGAATTTTTTAGGGAATAAATGAAATCACATTGCTGTGAAGAGGAAGGAAATACAAATAATTGAGAAACAGAATGAAGCTCAATAAACATTTTATCTCCATTATCTTCTTGTCAATCACTGGAAGCCAAAGAAATAAAGAGTACCTGATCATCCTGGCTCTTCTGGTCGTCCGTCTGACCTCTCTGCGCCCTCAGGCTGTGTGTTTCTCCCTGCAGGCCCTTCACCGTCTCCTGAGCATCTCTCAGCTCTGCTTGAGTCTCAATCATCTGCAGCCAGAAGAGGACAGGCTTTAACTAGAGATGCACCGATTGATCGGCTGGTGACCGGAATTGGCCGATTTTCACGTGATTGGCGATCGGCCGGTCAGTCTGACATATGCCGATTTTATGCCGGTCAAAGGCACTCGGGCGCCGCATGATTAACATCGCGCAACATCAGCATCACACGTGCACACGGAACGCACATGTACGGAACGTCATGTTTTGTGACATCACATACAATAGAAGTCCCATTTCATTGGCTTGGCGCCAACCAATAAAACGTTATTTTAAAACGTTACAAACGTCATTTGAACACCCACTGAGCTGCAAGTGCACAAGTTAGTTTTGCATATAATCTATCACGAAAAGAGTAGCATAAGTCAAGGTGAAATTTGAAATTGCAGTGACAGATTTGAGAAGTTGCAAGTGCCTAATTGAGCTTGTACTGCAAATGTAAGAATAAGTGCAAATATATATTTCAAGTTTGTGTCTGTCATTGTATTTCTGTGAATGGCATTTTACACATTTGTGACGTCTTGTCTGCAGCTTCACATTCAGAACACAGGTTTGTGATTATTGTCTGCGAGTGCAAATTTCATCATTCAACTTCAGATTTGTATTGTACAGGTTTTCACATTGGAGCTGTGAGTGTAAATTCTAGCGTATAAGTACGAATATTTATTGCACAAGTTCTCAAGTTCACATCTACGTGCTCTCGAGTTTTGCTACTCTTTTACCTTCAGTTTTTTGACACGGAAATCCACTATGAATTTATGTAAATGGATGCACAAGGGTTTAAAGGGTGTGTTGGCGAGCGAGATCATGTGACCAGGCGGCAGTCGTATGCGCTCACCATCTCCACATGTTCCTCCAGGTCTCTCTTGAGCTGGTCCCTCTGGTCTCTCAGCGCCTGTAGGATCTCCTGCATCTGCTCTCGCTCTTCAGTCTGAGCGCTGATGGTGCGGCGCAGGTTCTCCACCTCATCCGGGTCACTCTGAACTCGCTCCATCTCAGACAGAAGCGCGTCTCTCTCTCCGCACACACACTCCAGCTCTGAGCTCAACTGCAGCGCCTGACACGGGTACAAACAGAGTTAAAACTGAGGCTGCAACAACTAATCGATAAAATCAATAACGAAAATCAACAACGAATGTCATTATCAATTAGTCGCGTCTGCCCACTGTGCACTTAGTAAAACTTTTCTTTTATCCTGTAAATGTTAGAAAAGTGCAATGACAGTAACAGGTTATGGTGTCCAAAGTGAATGTGTGTGTTCCTGCAGAACATTCCTCTTATCTGTTCATAATAATAATAATAATTTGTTACATTTATATAGCGCTATTCTGGGTACTCAAAGCGCTTCACATATGGAAGCCGGGAAACACTGGAGTGTTTTTTTTTTCTTTTTCTTTATTATCTTCATTTTAGTAATGTAATAATTTAAAATATCTATGCTATGTACGCATAGCATAGATATATTCACTCGTTTTCATAGCATTCAGTTGGCAAATTTGTTTGAAGGACAACTTTGACCAGAATGTGGAAAAGTGTGTTTTATCAATAATATATATATTTTTTTAAATTGGGCTTTTAAATCTGATTAATTGCCTAACTATTTGATTATCAAAATATCGCTAGTTGCAGCTCTAGTTAAAACACTCCGGTCTGGTGGTTGGTGGGAGTGTGTGTGCACCTTCTGCGTGGCCTCCTCTAGTGCGTGTGTGTGTGTGTGTGCACCTTCTGCGTGGCCTCCTCTAGTGTCGCCAGCAGAGTGTGTGTGTGTGTGTGTGCACCTTCTGCGTGGCCTCCTCTAGTGCCGCCAGCAGTGTGTGTGTGTGTGTGTGCACCTTCTGCGTGGCCTCCTCTAGTGCCGCCAGCAGTGTGTGTGTGTGTGTGTGCACCTTCTGCGTGGCCTCCTCTAGTGCCGCCAGCAGAGTGTGTGTGTGTGTGTGCACCTTCTGCGTGGCCTCCTCTAGTGCCGCCAGCAGTGTGTGTGTGTGCACCTTCTGCGTGGCCTCCTCTAGTGCCGCCAGCAGTGTGTGTGTGTGTGTGCACCTTCTGCGTGGCCTCCTCTAGTGCCGCCTGCAGTGTGTGTGTGTGTGTGTGTGTGTGTGTTGCGCACACCTTCTGCGTGGCCTCCTCTAGTGCCGCCAGCAGTGAGTGTGTGTGTGTGTGTGTGTGTGTGCACCTTCTGCGTGGCCTCCTCTAGTGCCGCCAGCAGTGTGTGTGTGTGTGTGCACCTTCTGCGTGGCCTCCTCTAGTGCCGCCTGCAGTGTGTGTGTGTGTGTGTGTGTGTTGCGCACACCTTCTGCGTGGCCTCCTCTAGTGCCGCCAGCAGTGAGTGTGTGTGTGTGTGTGTGTGTGTGTGCACCTTCTGCGTGGCCTCCTCTAGTGCCGCCAGCAGTGTGTGTGTGTGTGTGCACCTTCTGCGTGGCCTCCTCTAGTGCCGCCAGCAGTGTGTGTGTGTGTGTGCACCTTCTGCGTGGCCTCCTCTAGTGCCGCCTGCAGTGTGTGTTTCTCCTGCGTCTCGAGCTGCAGGTCCGTCTGGATGTTCTGGACTGGTTCTGAAGTGTCTGTGAGCGGTCGGGTCAGTTCTGCCTCCACCAGATCGCTCTCCGTCTTCAGCGGATCCGCAGACTCACGCGGCTGATCCTCTCCGGCCGTCACACGGCACTGAGCAGACATCAGAGCGTCTCGCTCCCCTCGAGCAGAACACAGCTCCTCTGACAGAACACACACCTGAGAGTGGACCATAATGGAGGAGTTAGACATGTAGATGCCAAAACTAGCCAAGAAAGCATGAGGCGGTTCCTCTGACCTGTGTCTGTAACTCCTCCACTTTAACAGAGAGCGCCTCGAACGCCTCAGTCCTGCTCTGCAGACCGCGCTCCCGCTCCAGACTCTGGTCCAGCTCCTTACGCACGTCACACAGCGCTTTCTCCAACACGACATTATCGGTCAGATCTGTGGAGGAGGGTGAACAAGTTACTAATTACTTCCTTAAATGACAGACTGACAAACATTAAGATTGAACACACTGGTACACGCAGTGTTTCAGTTATTGTAAAGGAATAGGTCCATTAAAAATTAATCCTGTCATCATTTAATTTCCCTCATGTTATTTTAAACATGTATAACTTTTACTTTTATTTTTTTTAAGATGGTGTTATTTTTTGTCCATCTATTGAAATTCAGATCAATATTTTCAAGCATCACACAAGTAACCCATATGAATGTGAGCAGTTTAATCCACGTCTTCTGATGCACAGATATGATACACATGAAGCGCCATAGTTTAGCTTCTGTTTACCATATTTGATGAGCATGTTGATCATTGTTAATGTGAATAAAAGCACAAGTTAAATGTATTCATCAAATAAAGAGATTGAAGTGGTTTCATTAATTTCTTCTGAAGAGATGCAATCTCATGTATTATTTGACAATATATTTGTTCCTTTTGAAGCATGGAAAGTTTCAATGGATGGACAAAAATTTTATTTAAAAAAAAGCATCTTAGTCGTATGTGTTTGGAATGAACTATCCCAGTGAGTTTGGTTCAATTATGATTGAATTATAAAACATTCGCCTTGAACTGATGGTTGTGAATCCTAAGACCAGGAAAGTGAATGTAGACCGTAAATGCAGTTAGTTTAGTCCCTCTTGCACGTTCTTTAGCGGTTCTGCACCTACTTTTGGGCACTTTCCCGTCCAGCAGAGCCGTGAGCTTGGTGTTCTCGTCGAAGGCACCCATCAGCTCTTTCTGAAGATCTGTTTGCATCTTCTTGAAGCGAGATTTCTCCAGCTCTAGCTTGTCCTGAAGCGTCTTCACCACAGCTTCCATCTTCTCATGGTCTGTGGTCAGGGTCACCTGAGCGAAGTCACATGACTCACATTAAACACCTCATTACTAGGGGTGTAACTATAGCCTCATGTCACGATACTGAACTCACGATACGATATTACTGCGATACTCCAAGAGATATGATAAAAGGTTAACAAAAAATAAACCGTTGATTAAAATGCTAAATTTGGTTTTACATTGTGTGTGTAAATAAATATGATGGACTTGGTGCTGAAACCCAAAGCACAGGACAATAACAATATTCATGATTCTGAAGCTGAAAATACTGAATTATTTTAGACAAATATGCTTGTATTCGGTCACTGACTAGATATATTTAAAATAATGTAGGCCACTTTTTACTGGTAACAGACATTTGACATTATCAGGACCACAAATATTCCCCTATTGAGTTTTTAATATACATTATATTCAACATTATAGTAGGTTAATTTATTGACATTAAAACTCAAATTCTTTCACACAGAAATGTTTTCATTTTGGGTGAACTATACACAATATAGTCACCATCCACGATACATAGAGATACATTTGTGTTGATATATTGCTACACCCCTCGTCGTCTCTCTCTCTCACACACACACACACGTACGTCTCTCTCTTTGAGGCAGATGTTCTCGCTCCGCAGGAAGGCCCATTCCTTCTTAGTCTCCAAACTGAGAGTCTCTGCATCATCCAGAGAGCGCCTCAGACACGTCACTTCATGCACAAGATCCTTGTCGCTCTGCAGATTGCAATATTGCACAAATGAATATGAGATGCATAATACTGAGCAAAGAGAGTTACTGAAAAGCATTATCACACGTCTATATGCAGATATTTAGCTCTTTGATTTCCCTTGATGACCAATCGAATTGTGATTTTTCTGATCAAAATTGAAAAAAAATAAAAATCTTGTTTGCAGGGCTGCACAATCAGGCCAATATTTTATGATTATATATAAATATGGCTATAAAATAATAAATCATCATCAAATAAAAAAACATTACTGTACAAAAATGTATTTAAGTGAACAATATAATAATTTTGTAAGTGATAAATATTGTGTTAATAAACACTGTGTAAACAATTAAAGTTCCCCTTGAAAACCGTCATCAGACGACCACTAACGGCTCATCGACTCGTGCCGTACCAGTCTCTGAAGCTCGGCGCTCAGGGCGGTCTTCTTCTGCAGCTCGGACGACATCAGCGCCAGATCCGCCTGTGGAGAACAGCACTGCGTTCATGTGGACATTTTACACACGTTTGGTCTTCGAAAGCAAAAGAAAAGAAAGTGAATGTGATCAGACCTTCAGCTGCTGGATCATGTCTTCAGATCGCTTCAGATCCTGCTTCAGTCTGGAGTTCTCAGACTCTAGTTCTCTCTGTGAACACATGTAGACGAGGTCATGACGGCTGTACGGCAGCGGTGTAACGACACGCTCATGTCACGACTCGATATACATCACGATACTGAACTCACAATACCATATTGCGATATTTCAAGACGTATGATAAAAGGTTAACAATTATTTATTTTTTATTGTTGATTAAAATGCTACATTTGATATTACATTGTGTGTGTGTAAATAAATTTGGACTTGGTGCTGGAACCCCAAAGCACAAGACAATAAAGACACCAGAAAAACAATATTCATGATTCTGAAGCTGAAAACACAGAATTATTTTAGATGAATATGCCTGCACTGACACTGACTAGATGCATTTAAAATAATGTAAGCCACTTTTTACTGGTAACATCAGACATTTATGTTCAGGCATGATCAGGACCAACAAATATTCCCCCATTGCATTATTATATACATTAAACTACATATAATTATGAATATAATGTAGTACTGACAGTGAAACTCTGAAAACTTTAATTTTGTTTTATGTGAACTATACACAATATACACTCACCTAAAGGATTATTATGAACACCACACTAATACTGTGTTTGACCCCCTTTCGCCTTCAGAACTGCCTTAATTCTACGTGGCATTGATTCAACAAGGTGCTGAAAGCATTCTTTAGAAATGTTGGTCCATATTGATAGGATAGCATCTTGCAGTTGATGGAGATTTGTCGGATGCACATCCAGGGCACGAAGCTCCCGTTCCACCACATCCCAAAGAAGCTCTATTGGGTTGAGATCTGGTGACTGTGGGGGCCATTTTAGTACAGTGAACTCATTGCCATGTTCAAGAAACCAATTTGAAATGATTCGAGCTTTGTGACATGCTGCATTATCCTGCTGGAAGTAGCCATCAGAGGATGGGTACATGGTGGCCATAAAGGGATGGACATGGTCAGAAACAATGCTCAGGTAGGCCGTGGCATTTAAACGATGCCCAATTGGCACTAAGGGGCCTAAAGTGTGCCAAGAAAACATCCCCCACACCATTACACCACCACCAGCAGCCTGCACAGTGGTAACAAGGCATAATGGATCCATGTTCTCATTCTGTTTACGCCAAATTCTGACTCTACCATCTGAATGTCTCAACAGAAATCGAGACTCATCAGACCAGGCAACATTTTTCCAGTCTTCAACTGTCCAATTTTGGTGAGCTCTTGCAAATTGTAGCCTCTTTTTCCTATTTGTAGTGGAGATGAGTGGTACCCGGTGGGGCCTTCTGCTGTTGTAGCCCATCCGCCTCAAGGTTGTGCGTGTTGTGGCTTCACAAATGCTTTGCTGCATACCTCGGTTGTAACGAGTGGTTATTTCAGTCAAAGTTGCTCTTCTATCAGCTTGAATCAGTCGGCCCATTCTCCTCTGACCTCTAGCATCAACAAGGCATTTTCACCCACAGGACTGCCGCATACTGGATGTTTTTCCCTTTTCACACCATTCTTTGTAAACCCTAGAAATGGTTGTGTGTGAAAATCCCAGTAACTGAGCAGATTGTGAAATACTCAGACCGGCCCGTCTGGCACCAACAACCATGCCACGCTCAAAATTGCTTAAATCACCTTTCTTTCCCATTCTGACATTCAGTTTGGAGTTCAGGAGATTGTCTTGACCAGGACCACACCCCTAAATGCATTGAAGCAACTGCCATGTGATTGGTTGATTAGATAATTGCATTAATGAGAAATTGAACAGGTGTTCCTAATAATCCTTTAGGTGAGTATATTCTCACTATCCTTGATGCATTTTTGTATTGCGATATGTTGACGCGATAACTCATGACATCCCTACTGTACATGATACAGCTTTGACGGCGATCTGATCACCTCGTACTCTCTCTTGCTCTCCTCCTCTAGCTTCTCGAACTCCTCCGCTTCTCTCCTCTCCTCGATGTCCTTCTGCAGGGCGTATCTGTCTTTCTGGAGCGAGTCCTTCTCTGCCGTCACCATCTCCAGGTCTTCGGTCAGCTGATCCAGTGTGTGTTTGACCAGGTCTCGCTCAGCTATAACAGCATCCTTTACAAAATAAATAAAAGGGTAATGTTTATTTATTAGAAGGTTAGAGTGTTTACTTGTCTTTAATAATGCTTGAAATGTATAGGGCTATTAGTTCGGCTAGTTGTTTTTCTATGGTATTTAGACCACAGGCAAACGTTCCTTGTGTAAGTGTTCTTTAGCCTGTTGATTTGTTCATGATACTCCGCTACAATTAAATGTTTTGCAATAAGACTAGCTAAATGTGAATGATATCCAAACGATACCCATCCCTACATGCATGAGGTTTACTCACTTTCTCAAACCCAACAGTCTCACAGAGCTGAATGGCCTCTTCCAGATCTCTCTTCATCTGAACACACACACAAAACACATTTTAAATCAATAATATAGAGAAAACATTACCGCAGAAGGGGATACGCATTAGACTTGCTACGACAGTCGGAGTTCAGAAGCAACACCAGTTTCATCAATACCGGTGTTGTCATGCTGATTAACCGGTGGGAAAATATCTGCACATCCCTAATACGCATAAAACAGAAGTGCACTGTGGGCAGTTGAGCTCTGGTCGTACCTGTTCACAGGTGTTCTGCGAGCGCAGGAGGGCTTCTGAAGGCTTCTCCAGCTCTGCCAGCTTTAGCTCCAGTGCGACATTCTTCTCCTCGGCTCTCCGTCTCTCCTGAACCTGCGTCTCCAGGCGACGCTGCAGCTCCTTCAGCTCAGAGAGGGTCGTGTCCTGTCCTGACGGTGTGGATCGAGTCTCCGGCTCAGAGAGGGTCTGGTGTTCTCCTGACGGTGTGGATCGAGTCTCCGGCTCAGAGAGGGTCTGGTGTTCTCCTGACGGTGTGGATCGAGTCTCCGGCTCAGAGAGGGTCTGGTGTTCTCCTGACGGTGTGGATCGAGTCTCCGGCTCAGAGAGGGTCTGGTGTTCTCCTGACGGTGTGGATCGAGTCTCCGGCTCAGAGAGGGTCTGGTGTTCTCCTGACGGTGTGGATCGAGTCTCCGGCTCAGAGAGGGTCTGGTGTTCTCCTGACGGTGTGGATCGAGTCTCCGGCTCAGAGAGGGTCTGGTGTTCTCCTGACGGTGTGGATCGAGTCTCCGGCTCAGAGAGGGTCTGGTGTTCTCCTGACGGTGTGGATCGAGTCTCCGGCTCAGAGAGGGTTGTGTCCTGTCCTGACTGCGTGGATCGAGTCTCCAGCTTGTTCTTCAGCTCAGAGACCTTCAGCTGGAGCTCAGCGCTCATCTCCTCTGCTCTGCGTTTGCTCTGAGTCTCGGCGTCCAGCTGACGCTCCAGAGACGCCACCTTTAGCGCCAGCTCGTTCGCTCGGGGAGAGTCGAGGAAATGACTCCTGAACACAGTAATTATAGAAACATGCATTTATGCTGCAGAAAATCATGTGAGCACTGCTGCTAGCACTGCACGATTAATAGAAATTTACATGAAATCGCTCTTAAATCGAGTTTGCTTATCAAGATTATGAAATGGCAAAGGCTGTGATTGTCTGTTATGTGCAGCTTGTCAGTGAAGCACGGCTCAGTAAACGCTGCTCACTCTGAAAGCACTGAGTTTGAATTTGGGGGTGGGTGGGCAGCATATGTGGTGTGTGTGTGACGCCCTCTGGCATTCAGATGCAACATTTACTACCGATCAGCCGCTGCACTGACAAGCTGCGCATAAAATATCACAGCCTTTCCAAATAGCGTGCGGTTTAATTGGGATTAATTGTGCAGCCCTAGCTGCTGTATAACGATAAAGGCACTGAATAGATTGACGGTTACTAGGGGTGTTACAATATATCGTGTCACAATATATCGCAATAGAAAAATGCAACAATAAGTATCGTGGATAGGTTACCCAAAATAAAAATTAGTGTGAGAAAAAAAAAGTTCAGAGATTTAGTGTTAGTACTACATTATATATTGTAATTTAATGTATAATAATGTAATGTGGGAATATTTGTGGGCATGATAGTGTCAAATGTCTTGATGTTACTTGTAAAAAGTGGCCAACATTATTTAGAATATATCTAGTATATTTTCATTCTGGCATCTCTATTGTTCTGTGCTTTGGGTTTCCAGCAAGTCCAAGCCTATTCATTTACACACAATGTTTGTAACACCAAATTTTGTATTTTAATCGACAGTTTATTTTTTGTTACGCTTGTTGCGCTTATTTTTGTTATGATATGTCTTGAATGAATATGGTATTGTGAGTTCAGTATCGTGATATGCATGGAATCGTGACGAGGGTATCGTTACACCACTAACAGTTACAAATAAAGCAACCAGAAATCAGCAACAGTGAGAAATGCAACTCTAACGGCAAACAATGCAATGCATATTTTATTGCATTTCTGCCTACATAAAATATTATGTAATATGCATGTAAATTTTTTTTTTTTTTTTTTTTTTTTACATATTCAAACACTTTTAGCAGTAAACAAAACTAGGCAAACAATTCAAGCCGATTTAAACATCCCATTAGAGTGTAAAAGCGGTGTTGACATTGCTAATGCGCTCACCCCTCCGAGGAGCTGCGGGCCGTGATACTGCTCATCTCCATGTCCATGTTGGGTTCATCCATAGCAGTGAAGTCAAAGCGGCTGTCGAACTCATCCATATCTGGAAACAAACAAAACCACTGAGCAGACGCCTCATGAACCTTTATCTAGTGACGGACGCACAAAAATCTACACAGAATATTCGATCTATTGGATTGACCGGAATTCAGCAATCAGAATCACGTTTTTAATGCGAGTTAAAAATAATTATTATAATGAGTCTTATAACAATGGACTTAATAATGGACAACTGGTCCATCGGTCTTAAGATGGACCAGTTGGTTTGCGTTGCAGTCATATGCTTAATTATAACAATTAATTTGATATAAGGCAAAAAATAATCATTCTTCTTAAGACAAGAGGGATTAAAGAAGTTGAAGGTTATCCTAACTTTAAGTAATTTGTTCAACTTGTATATTTAAAGGACACAAGTTTTGAATTACTCGAAAACTGTCAAAAAAGACAGAAAAGCTGAAGTTTTATTCAAGACACAGATTAAAAGAATCAACACATTTGATGACTTTAAGAACATTCTTTTAAATAATTTGGAGTTGTGTCTGAAGAACAATGGTTGTGTCTTCAGTCCCTGGTGTAGCACTGACCACATTAAGGTTTTTCGGCCAAGCCTTCATTCTGAAAATGACATTTACATGCTTGACAGCGACAGCAGGATAAAAGTAAGTTTCTCAAGAGTTGATCCCGAACTCGTACCCTCTCCCTCTTCAGGCAGAGAGCAGTCGGCTCTCCTCTTCTTGATGTAGGGCTCAGCGAAGCTCATGTCAGTGGAGCAGAGGTCCTCCTCCAGCAGGTGTGCCGATCTCAGCAGCTTCCCCCCCCACGTCACTCGCCGCTTGGGAACCTGTGCGTTTAAATGTAGCAATCAGATCCATGGACTTCACTAACACGGAGTGACGATTAGGGTTGGGAATAAAATAAAAAATTCTCAAAGTCAGGAATTGGATACTTGTTAAATTAAAATTTAGATTCCTCTTATCGATTACTTTGTGAGCATTTTAATATGACTTTAAAGGGATAGTTCACCCAAAAATGGAAATTCTGTCAGTAATTCCTCTCCCTCATGTTGTTCAAACCCCGTAAGACTTTCATTCATCTTTGGAACACGAATTAAGATATTTGTGATTAAATCTGAGAGCTGGATCACTCCTCCATAGGCTTCTGAGGGACTGAAACTTGTTCCCCGAAAAGTTAAGACATCGTTAAAATAGTCCGAGTGACTACAGTGGCTCAATCTTCAGTTTATCAAGCGACGAGAATACTTTGTGCGCAAAAAAGACTAAAATATCGACTTTATTCAACTATACCTTTCATTCTCGGTGGGCCGTAAACACGAGACGAATCAGTTTTCACATCCAAATCATGCGCACAGAAAGGGGATTTTAAACCATTGAAGCGTGAGGCTGTTCTCAGTGCAGGCGTGAGTAACTATAGAGCAGCTCTTCTAGTGACAGCACTAATATTCCTGCTGTCTCTATAATGACACTAATCAAACAACAAAATACAGAAAACTCACTGGTTCTTGACTGAATAACTATTTTTTTATGTATATTTTATTTAAAAAGTGCAGTGTGGCTATATATTGTTTTTCTATGGTATTTTTAAACCATGCAAACATTCCTTAAGTGTTCTTTAGCCTGTTGACTTGATATTAAGCTACAATTAAATGTTTTGCAAAAAACAAAACTTGGATATTCACATTTAGTCTTTTGTTTTGCATTAATGGAATCGTTAATTCAAGCGATACCCAACCCTAGTTACGACTCGTGAAATCGGTTACCTTCGGGATCAGGGCGACGTTTGAGGAAGTAACTAGTAGCTTGGTCAAGTTCTTGATCCGGTCCTGCTGGTCTCTCTGGAGCTGGTCTTTCTCTTGCAGGAGCTGACACAGGGACTCTCGCTCGGTTTCAGTCGTTTGAGTGACAGAGGAAACCTGTGAGGACAAGGGAAAGAAATCATGTGATGTACATGAGCATTTGCACTCTGTTACTGTTATCACAAAACTAAGAATCAATCAAAACTAACTTTATCTGGACAATAACTTTATTCTAGATGTGCTGTAAAGCCAAACACTCTGTGTTCCTGTAATCTCCTGTTATCACTGTAAAGCTGCTGTGGAACTCTATAGTGTTAAAGCGCTGTATAGATGAAGGAGACTCGACTGTGGAACTCTATAGTGTTAAAGCGCTGTATAGATGAGGGACACTCGACTGTGGAACTCTATAGTGTTAAAGCGCTGTATAGATGAAGGAGACTCGACTGTGGAACTCTATAGTGTTAAAGCGCTGTATAGATGAAGGAGACTCGACTGTGGAACTCTATAGTGTTAAAGCGCTGTATAGATGAAGGAGACTCGACTGTGGAACTCTATAGTGTTAAAGCGCTGTATAGATGAAGGAGACTCGACTGTGGAACTCTATAGTGTTAAAGCGCTGTATAGATGAAGGAGACTCGACTGTGGAACTCTATAGTGTTAAAGCGCTGTATAGATGAGGGACACTCGACTGTGGAACTCTATAGTGTTAAAGCGCTGTATAGATGAAGGACACTCGACTGTGGAACTCTATAGTGTTAAAGCGCTGTATAGATGAGGGACACTCGACTGTGGAACTCTATAGTGTTAAAGCGCTGTATAGATGAAGGAGACTCGACTGTGGAACTCTATAGTGTTAAAGCGCTGTATAGATGAAGGACACTCGACTGTGGAACTCTATAGTGTTAAAGCGCTGTATAGATGAAGGAGACTCGACTGTGGAACTCTATAGTGTTAAAGCGCTGTATAGATGAGGGACACTCGACTGTGGAACTCTATAGTGTTAAAGCGCTGTATAGATGAAGGACACTCAACTGTGGAACACTCTATAGTGTTAAAGCGCTGTATAGATGAAGGACACTCGACTGTGGAACTCTATGGTGTTAAAGCGCTGTATAGATGAAGGACACTCGACTGTGGAACTCTATAGTGTTAAAGCGCTGTATAGATGAGGGACACTCGACTGTGGAACTCTATAGTGTTAAAGCGCTGTATGAAGGACGTGACTTGCCTCTTGCAGACGGCGTCTAAGATCAACAATCTCGTTGCGGTATCTTTTCAAGAGCGCGCCTTCATCAGAGACCTCCGTGACGTGAGGGTCGTTCTTCATGCGCTTCGCAGCACTCGCAAACTTTAAATCACAGTAAAAACACAGAGAGTTAAACACATCTCCTCATATCAGAGCGGCGCAGCGGCTCGTCCTCGTACCTGTAGAGTGCTGACGGTCTCGTCCACAGTGGCGGGCGTGATGGTGCAAATAATCACAGTTTTTGCATTTCCACCCAAAGAGTTCTGAAGGATTCGGGTCAGTTTACTGTCTCTGTAGTTCACGAAGCCCCTTTCGGATGGAGTGGAAACAAGACATTATGTTTTGCTACGGTTTGCTACCAGAAACAGGGTGAAACTGACGATATAACTCACTTCTGACTCTCATCGGATAACTTCTTAATGACTTGACCCAGTATGAACAAACTGCGGTTTATGTTGCACCCTTCTTTTAAGCGGGCTCCTGAAACAGAAGAGAGCTTTTAACACACAAATTCATTAAATAAGCTTAAATAAATCATTACATATTTTCCGTAAATGGCTCAAACTTTGGCTGTATACACTCATGTGTGACCAGGAACAGTTCTATGCCACTTACCTGCCGTGAAAATACTAGACTTTATGCTTTGAATATATATATATTAGGATATCCATTTAGGTATTATACAAGCAATATGTGTCAAGGTTTAGCATTTATTTTTTTAATTTTGTGAAGGATATTTTTTGCAATAATGCTTACAGCCATTGACTCGCACTCATTTCACTCACTGTCTGTGTAATAGTGTGTGTGCGCATGTGCGTGTGTAAGAGTGTGTGTGTCTGTGTAAGAGTGTGTGCACGCGAGTGTGCGTCTGTAAGTGTGTGCGTCTGTGTAAGAGCTTCTGAGCTCCCATTGGTCACAGATGTGACGGAACCGGTCATGGAGGACCAAAAAAAAAAAATGCTAGTCTTTATGTCTGGACATTGTGAAGCGGCGCGTCAGTTGTCGTCCACTATGACACACTATACGAGACAAAATTGTTTCTTGCACCCTATTGTCGTTTGTGAATCATTACGACACTCTACAACCGTGAAATCGGGGCTGAAATCGATTAGCTTGACCATTTATTGAAGTCCATTTTTCTGTTCCAAAACAAGCAAGAGTAAAAGAACACCGTAAAACCCCATCATTACCCTCCGCTCCCGTCTGGCTCGCCCGCTCAGCTCCCGCAAGATCCACCAAGTTCTACAGAGACGGGAAACAACAACAGACTGACTAAACGTAATAAATGTTGCTCATCCAAATGACGTCAGTGAATGAGTCACACAGGTTTGGTGTTTGTTTCGAGCTCACCAGATGTGACACAATGATGGCTCCATCAGCGTTCTCCCCAGACGCCAGATCGCTTCTGTCGCGGCTCTCCAGGATCTGACAGAACACACCAGATGAACTTAAAGAGTCCAAATAAACCAGATCCAAATACACACAGGTCATATCGCCTCTTACCATGCGGAAAATGGTGTGAGAGCGGCTGCTGCGCTGGTTCATCTTAGTTTTCCCATAATGCCGGTTTTCTGTATGAATCAAGTGAGGATCAGATAAGTACAGCAGAATAAAGAACGAGCGAGTGAGTGATTCAATGAGAGCAGCTTTACTTTCTCCTTTGGTGATCCAGGACAGGGCTTGTTCCGGAGACGTCACCATCTCTTCGGTCAGATCAGCCACGTACACGTTTTTCTGTAGACAGTCAGTGGGTTAAAGGGATAGTTCACACAAACATTTAAATTAGCCCATGATTTACTCTAGCTTTTAGAGTAGATTAGCTTTAGAAGTCCATAAAAGTGTATCTGTCCATCATAAACTCCACAGGCTCCGGAGGGGTTAATAAAGGCATAAATCGATGCGTACGGCCGTCTGTGGGAAGCCACAGTGATTATAGTTTAAAGTTTTAAATATGGGTATTTTCTAGGGCTGCAACTAACGATTATTTTAATAATCGATTAATCTGTCGATTATTTTTTCGATTAATCGGATGAAAAAAAGCATGAATTAACCCTTTATTCAAAAACAGAACTGACAAATGTCAGTGCAAATTCACAGTGCAAAAAATCTTTCAAATAATCAGAAAGTGCACAAACAGGTTGCTCCTTGAACATCCCTGAGCTGTTAAAGTAATGATAAAAAAAAGGACTACAACAAAAAAACATACACACATGTATGCTTTACATAGGCTTTTTTTTATAAAAGTGCTCAAAAAGATGTATTTTTTTGTTTAAAGGGACCTGAGCTGTCAGAACAATAAATATTTTATACAAAATAAAGAAAAATACAAATCAAAATACTTAAAGGATTTGTTTGAAGGTCAGAAATTGTTCTCTATACCACACTCACAGACGCACACGCTCACAAACTTGTTTTTTTTTTTGTCAAATGTGTTATCTTTAACAAAATGTTTGAGATTTGACAAGCACATGCACACAAAAGACAAGTTTCGTGCTGTCAGATAATAGGTAATAATAATAGCAATAATAATAATAATTAGAAAAATGATAAATAACAGAAGATAATAGCTCTAGTCTATCCTAATATTAATTATAAATATAATGTATATGACAAATACAGTATGATTGACCACCTCATATGGTGTGTAAGGTAGGCATGTTTTGCAGCTCATCCTTTCCGAGGATATAGTGAAGTTTCTCATTCAGTCACTTAGAGTTAAGAATGAAAAATACAGTGCTGCATATTTTGGAAAACATATTTCCCTTGTGGTATTGGGACAGACAAGAAAGTGTTTTCATCTTCTAATTCAAATCACAGTCTGCTAATTCAGTGGTAAGAATTTAATTGTTTTTTTAATTTATATTGTTGTCCATTTATCGAACTTCCATGCCTCTTATATAATTATATATTACTATGTACCAATTTACAACAAACACACACTGTTCGGACACACACTGTCGCTCGCGCGCTGACACACTCGGTCTCTTTCGTGCGACGTCGCTCGCGTGCTGACCATGGCGCTCACACACTCTGTCTCTCTCGCCCGCAAACACACGGTATCTCGCACACCGTGTCGGTCTCTTGCGCTCGCGGCTGACACACGCGCAGACAGAACACACTCGGTCTCTCTCGTGCGCAGTGTCCAGTCCGGCACCTCATAACTCTGCTCCGCGCTCAACTCAACTTTTTTTTTTTATATATACAAAAATTATTGATGGACAGATGCACTTATGGCTTTTAGGACAGAAACAGCCATTCACTGCTATTATAAAGCTTGGAAGAGCCAGGACATTTAACCTGATTGTATTCGTCTGAAAGAAGAATGTCATATACACCTAGGATGACTTGAGGACGAGTAAATCATGGGCTAATCTGAAACTACACCCGCATCTGCTGTACGAGTCCAAACACTCACATAGTTCCCTTCCCGGATCTCCAGAGGCCTTCTCTTCCAGCTGTCGCAGAGCAGATCTGTGACCGTCTCGTTGTAGATTTCCATATAACTCACGCGGAGGAGAAACTCCTTCTTCGGAAACTGGAAAAAGACGCACAGAAATAAACCTATTAAATACTCACTGCCAGAAAAGGCATTGGTTAATGAACCATTAACAACTGTACAAGACAGACGTACTGAAATAAACTACAATGATTCACCCAATGATTTACAAATGTAAATAAATGAATATTCAAGTACGTCATGTACACGAACCCTGATAAAGGGAAGATTAGCCAACACTTACGTTTTTAATAGTTTTGAAGACGTCGGCCATGGCGAGAGGAATCACTCCAGGGTTATGCTCGCTTCCCATCATGGAGAAAGTCTTCCCGGATGACGTCTGTCCGTAGGCAAATATCGTGCCTAAAAATAGAAGATGCATGAAAACTTTAAGTGCACTACATACCTCTAGTGAACAATATACTACACCAATGTTCACATAGCATGCATTTTTATTTCCTGTAATTGATATTGCACCATGTCTTAAAGGATTAGTTCATTCCAGCATTTTTCTCCATGTAGTGGACTTCAATAGAGTAAACAAATAAAAATGTATATACTTTATGACCACAAATGCTGGTCTTGCACTAGCTGTGATGCGCCACACATTACGTAATCAGTTTGAAAGGTCACGCGCGTTCCGGTTCAAAAAAATGCGTTTGACTTAGTCTTTGCACGTTCTCTCTGTAAACGCTGTGTCGGTTCTTCCTCCTACGTCACGCTTGACCTTTCAACCTGATCACGTAATGTGTCGCATCACAGCGAGTGCAAGACCAGCATTTGTGGTTTAAAAGTATATAAATGTGTATTTTGTTATAAATGCCGCTGGTTTGCCTGGATGAGACTCTTATTCCTCGGTTGGATCGTGTCGAGACTTTGAAGCTGCACTGAAACTCACATCTGGACCTTCGGCCCGTTGGACCCCATTGGAGTCACTATATGGAGGAAATCCTGGAATGTTTTCCTCAAATATCTTGGATGATGCAGAGGAGACTAAATTATCAGGACATTTTAATTCTGAAGTGAACTACTCCTTTAAGTTCATCTGATTGGCTGTGTGACGAACAGGACAAATCTTCAGGATAGATGTTCTGGCCTCACCGTTATAGCCTTCGACTGCAGACACGACCAGCGGCTTGGCGATGTCCTGGTAGAGCTGACCGGTGGTCTCTGCAGCGCTAAACACTCGATCTGAAACACACACACACACACACAAGGGTCAGAACACGAACACACACACACACAGGAAGATCCACTGAAGCTCAACTCACCAAAGCTGAAGCTCTTGGTTGGAGCGCCATCTTCGTCCAGCTGATGGATGGCCTGTTTATCGGCTCTCCAGAAGAGCTGCGCTGGCTCTGAACTCTCACTCTCCTCCCTGAAAACATCAGGATCATCATTACATTCATGTTGAAACACTGAAAATCAACTTTAAACATGGAATAAACGAGCTGAATGGAGACTAACAGAGTGTCGCTCATTGTAAAACCTTGTAACCGAACAGTTGATGGACCCTATTGACTTCCATAGTAGAAAAATAAATACTAAGTCAATGGGGTAACGTTAAATCAACTTATTGGTTACAGACATTCTTATAAATATCTTCTTTTGTGTTCAGCAGAAAAAAGAAATTCATACAGGTTTGGAACACCTTGAGGTTTCGTAAATGACATTAACGTTAGCTGCTACTTTCATTTTGATGTGAAGTGAACTATTCCTTTAAGCCTGGTCATAACTTTATGTCAGATACATAAAGCAGATAGTATGGTATAATTTGAGCCTATGATTACCAGCTAGTTGGTCAGATCAGTATGAAAGCTTGTTTCCGCCAATAAAAAATGGTAATTGGGACTTTTTTCCCCCCGCACAATTGCGTGATAAACTCACAATTGTTTGTTTTGTTTTTTTTTTCTCAGAATTTGCCTTTATAATCTCACAATTTTGAAATAAGTCAAAATTACAAGATATAAACTCGCAATTGAAAAATAAAACGTCGCATTTATCTTTAAAATGTTTGATTCAGCGGCGGACACAAGCTTCCGCGGATTAACGTTAGTTCCTAGAGTCTGGCCACTGGTAAACCAGCGAACTATGTAGATATATTATTCACGAATTGGTCATAATCAGTTTTTAGAAAACGTTTACCTAAAAAATATTATACAACAAAAACACCCTTTGGTACTGGTTTATGATTAACGTTATGTCATTGGCTAATGACTGTTCACTCAGCCGCATTGAATCCCTCAGCAATAAATTAGGTTACCTCTACTGTTTTTAAAATCAAATTCACCTCCATACTGTAAATATTGATATTTTCTTACCTTTTAATAAGGGGTCTGACCCTAACGCAAACTTTTACAGCGGATTCTTCTGTCATTTTCGCTCCATCCATTAACGACAAACCGCGGCGATATTGAACTAAATGCCTGACTGACTGACTGAGCGAATTTGAAAATTTTAACCGACTTTCCATTGGACGATCTGTGCGCATGCGCGGATCAACAAGCGCCCTCATTGGTCCCTGAAATCACAAAAAAACATTCCCGTTGAGTTTCCTGTGTAATGTAGTGCGCGAGACTCCGCCCATGTGCTTTTAAACGAGCCTCATATTACTTTTACCAAATAGTCTCTGCTTTTACACAGTCGTGGAAAGTTGTGTAATTTTATACAATTTATTAATTACATTCCATTGGTTAAATACTTTTGAATGTAGCCTTTTCCATTTTTGTTGTTTGTTTTCAGAAGTGTTTTACTGTTTGAATATCATAATACATTTTGAATATAATATTGTAATGCAGTTTTTTCTCAAATCAGTGTACAGTGTCAAGCTGGTGTTAAATGAACTTTAATAGACCTTTTTTATTTAAGACTTTAGGTTTGTTTCTACAAAAACTGACTTTTAAAAATAAAACCACCTGAAATATTAACTGAAGGTAAAAAAGTGTGACAACTAGCCCCGGGCTAATCAACTCAACTCATATGTTATTTCTGAATGTAAAAATGTTTTTGCGAACAAGTTTTTTTTTTTAAATGTAATGTTTAAATATACAAATTATGCGTTAACATCCAAAAATAAATACATTTTCACAATTTCAAAGGAATAAAATTTATAAAATCAGGGAAAGTTTATACGAACAAACCCCACAATATAGATAAGAATAAAACGTTAAAGCTTAGTGTATGTAAAGCTGCTGAAGTTATATACTGATATATACTGTAATTGAAATCTACAAACGCAAATAGATACAGTGCTCTTAAAGATACAGGTAAAAGTGTTTTCTGGATGTTTTCTCTCCGCTAGTCTGTAAAAACACTTTTTGAAAAGCCCGAAATGAAAGTGCCTGTAAGTCTCGCCACATATCATCCAACATCCACAGATAAAGCACAGAGTCACATTTATGGTAAAACATTTATTTGAAATCATAATTATGACAACTATCATATTATTCAGAAGTACTTCAATAATCAATGCAACCTATGGACATTTACAGCTTTTTACATGAAGAAAAATCAGATTTCCAAAAAGTCGAGCTACTGATGACAATTAGAATAATTCACTAAGACCAGTTCAAAGGTTTCAAAGCATGAAATCAATTATACAAGCATTGAATTATTCACTGTACTGGTGCAATATTCGACTGAACGAAGGTCTATGTTCTGGCTTTTGAACCACATGTAATAGATTGTAAACACAAATATACACATTCTCGGCTTCAGATCAAAGAACGTGTCAGCATCACTCATACAGTAGATAATAGCGCGTAATATTCCTTTAATTTCACGTACAGTTGTTGTTGTTACTCACTGCATTTCTAAAAGCGTTTCCCTCTTTATTCTCAGATATTCGGTTGTGTGTAAAAGCCTGACGCTCGAACACAGAACAGCAGGAACTCAGAGGACAGTTCAATACACTCAATCATAATCACTAATGTAGAGGCTGCAGCTGGAGTGTGTGTGTGTGTGTGTGTGTGTGTAGAGGCTGCAGCTGGAGTGTGTGTGTGTGTGTGTAGAGGCTGCAGCTGGAGTGTGTGTGTGTGTGTGTGTGTGTGTGTGTGTAGAGGCTGCAGCTGGAGTGTGTGTGTGTGTGTGTGTGTGTGTGTGTGAGTGTGTGTGTGTGTGTGTGAGTGTGTGTGTGTGTGTGTGAGTGTGTGTGTGTGTGTGTGTGAGTGTGTGTGTGTGTAGAGGCTGCAGCTGGAGTGTGTGTGTGTGTGTGTAGAGGCTGCAGCTGGAGTGTGTGTGTGTGTGTGTGTGTGTGTAGAGGCTGCAGCTGGAGTGTGTGTGTGTGTGTGTGTGTGTGTAGAGGCTGCAGCTGGAGTGTGTGTGTGTGTGTGTGTGTGTGTGTGTAGAGGCTGCAGCTGGAGTGTGTGTGTGTGAGTGTGTGTGTGTGTAGAGGCTGCAGCTGGAGTGTGTGTGTGTGAGTGTGTGTGTGTAGAGGCTGCAGCTGGAGTGTGTGTGTGTGAGTGTGTGTGTGTAGAGGCTGCAGCTGGAGTGTGTGTGTGTGTGTGTGAGTGTGTAGAGGCTGCAGCTGGAGTGTGTGTGTGTGTGAGTGTGTAGAGGCTGCAGCTGGAGTGTGTGTGTGTGAGTGTGTGTGTGTGTAGAGGCTGCAGCTGGAGTGTGTGTGTGTGAGTGTGTGTGTGTAGAGGCTGCAGCTGGAGTGTGTGTGTGTGTGTGTGTGTGTGTGTAGAGGCTGCAGCTGGAGTGTGTGTGTGTGTGATTATGAGACGCTGCAGGTGTGTGTGTGTGTGTGTGTGTGATTATGAGACGCTGCAGGTGTGTGTGTGTGTGTGTGTGATTATGAGACGCTGCAGGTGTGTGTGTGTGTGATTATGAGACGCTGCAGGTGTGTGTGTGTGTGTGTGTGTGATTATGAGACGCTGCAGGTGTGTGTGTGTGTGTGTGTGATTATGAGACGCTGCAGGTGTGTGTGTGTGTGATTATGAGACGCTGCAGGTGTGTGTGTGTGTGTGTGTGTGATTATGAGACGCTGCAGGTGGATGATTTGGGCGGTTGCTCCAGGATTGACTCCCGGCGCAGGTCGTTCGGCACCGTCCCGTTCGGACCCCACAGGTTCAGCTCGCCGAACATGCCCGTCTCGATCATCTCCTCCTGCCACGGGATCGAGATGTTTCCCGACGCAAACTCGTCGAAGAAGCTCTTGTCGTCGTCCTCCAGGCCGACCCCCTTCACCGTGGAGAACGCGCCCACGTCGTCCAGATCTTTGGCGTAAACCGTCTTCGAATCCGGGACGAACGGAGGAGGAAGAATCCCTGTAGCGAATCAGTGTGGCGTTAGTGCATCACATGACTAGAGGGTCAATTTCATAAACATAGCCATTAGCTGTGTCCCAAATGACACACTATGCACTTATACACTATGCACTTATACACTATGCACTAATACACAATGCACTTATGCACTATGCACTTATACACGATGCACTTATGCACTAAGCACTTATACACTATGCACTTATACACTATGCACTTATGCACTAAGCACTTATACACTATGCACTTATACACTATGCACTTATGCACTATGCACTTATACACGATGCACTTATGCACTAAGCACTTATACACTATGCACTTATACACTATGCACTTATGCACGATGGACTTATGCACTATGCACTTATACACTATGCACTTATGCACTATACACTATGCACTAATGCACTTATGCACTATGCATTTATACGCTATGCACTTATGCACTTATACACTTATGCACTTATACACTTATGCACTTATACACTATGCACTTATGCACTATGCACTTATACACGATGCACTATAAACTTATACACTATGCACTTATACACGATGCACTTATACACTATGCACTAATGCACGAATGCACTATGCACTTATACACGATGCACTTATGCACTATGCACTTATACACTATGCACTTATACACTATGCACTAATACACGAATGCACTATGCACTTATACACGATGCACTTATGCACTAATGCACTATGCACTTATACACTATGCACTTATACACTATGCACTTATACACTATGCACTAATACACGAATGCACTATGCACTTATACACGATGCACTTATGCACTATGCACTTATACACGATGCACTTATGCACGATGCACTTATACACGATGCACTTATGCACTATGCACTTATACACGATGCACTTATGCACGATGCACTTATGCACTATGCACATATGCACTAATGCACTATGCACTTATGCACTATGCACTTATACACGATGCACTTATGCACTATGCACTTATACACGATGCACTTATGCACGATGCACTTATACACGATGCACTTATGCACTATGCACTTATACACTATGCACTAATACACGAATGCACTATGCACTTATACACGATGCACTTATGCACTTATACACGATGCACTTATGCACGGTGCACTTATACACTATGCACTATGCACTTATACACTATGCACTTATACACTATGCACTTATACACTATGCACTAATACACGAATGCACTATGCACTTATACACGATGCACTTATGCACTATGCACTTATACACGATGCACTTATGCACGATGCACTTATACACGATGCACTTATGCACTATGCACATATGCACTATGCACTAATGCACTATGCACTTATACGCTATGCACTTATGCACTTATACACTATGCACTTATACACGATGCACTATGCACTTATACACGATGCACTATACGCTATGCACTTATGCACTTATACACTATGCACTTATACACTATGCACTTATACACTATGCACTTATACACTATGCACTTATACACTATGCACTTATACACTATGCACTTATGCACGATGCACTTATGCACTATGCACTTATACACTATGCACTTATACACGATGCACTATGCACTTATACACAATGCACTTATGCACTTATACATTATGCACTTATGCACTATACACTATGCACTTATGCACTATGCAGGGCTCGACATCAAGGCTTGTCCGCTTGTCCGGGACAAGTGGATTTTTTTGTAGGACAAGTGGAAGAGAAAATTAGTTGTCCCACTGGACAAGTTA
The DNA here is from genome assembly GCA_031834385.1 of Semotilus atromaculatus. Taxonomy (NCBI): domain Eukaryota; kingdom Metazoa; phylum Chordata; class Actinopteri; order Cypriniformes; family Leuciscidae; genus Semotilus; species Semotilus atromaculatus. Next base: position 426,250 of record JAULUF010000087.1, read on the forward strand.
AATTTCAAACAAAATAAAATGCCATGTTACTTCACGTTATGTGCCACTCATTACATCTATTTTACAGATTTAATTTGACCGATTTGAAACGAACACATTTTTCGCGCTGCCTGTGAATGTCCTGAATGTGACTCACAGAAAGACGCACGCCCGTATAATGCGCATGCACAGACCGCGCGCCAGAATACAGTTCTCTTTCACGCTTGAACGAACAATAACACACACAATTATGCCAAATGTCGTTTGTCGAGTATCTTCATAACATAAGAGCAGTCTTGTGATGGACATAAAGAGTTGTGACTCGTGAGAGAATGAGGCGCGTGTGAGATCCGCGTCTCTGTCAGCAGCGGCTGCTCTTAAAGGGCCAGCAGCCAATAAAGCTTCTGTCTGTAAAGTTAATCAAAGAACAAAGGGAACAGAGAAAATTACTCACTGCTCTTGACTAAAGAACTTGTGTAGCTTTAATAAGGATTAGTTTATATATAATTTATAATGTATGCAGCACAGACTGTTTGATAACTTTATTCAATTTCTGTATATGTCCTGTTAGACAGTTAATTTTCATCCAGACATCAATGGCTTATTGATCATTATAGGTGTTATCAATCATTTAGTTGTTATTGCTAATTTCAAAATTATTACTAATCTGTGTGTGCATTTGCTTTAGAACCAAACAAGTTGACTCATGAAACCATTTGTTTATTATATCGCAATATTGACCTCAATAATCGCAGTATGACATTTTCCCCAAATCGTGCAGCCCTAGATAAAATTATAAATCTTTAACCGGACAAGTGACTTTTGTGCATGGACAAGTGAAACATAAATGTACTTGTCAGAAGGACAAGTGCCTCAAAAAGTTAATGTCAAGCCCTGACTACGCACTTATACACAATTTCAACACTGATAATAATCATAAATGTTTCTTGATCATCAGATCATCATATTATCCTGATTTCTGAAGGATCATGTGACACTGAAGACTGGAGTAATGATGATGAACATTCAGCTTTGATCACAGGAATAAATTACACTTCACTATAAATTCACATAGAAAACAGCTGATTTACATTGAAATAATATTACACAATTTTTACTGTATTTTTGATCAAATAAACGCAGGCTTGGTGAGCAGAAGAGACTCTTTCAGAAACATTATAAACTGGTTCTGATTCCCAGCGTCAGCAGATCTGCACCTGCGTCAAGTTTCCTCCAGTTGATTTCGCTGAAGAACGGATGAGCGCGCAGTTCGTCACACGAGCCGTTCTTGAAGCCCAGTCTCTTGTCCACGTCTTTCGCCAGTAACCCGTCACAGATGGACTTGGCGTTCTCACTGAACTTCTCCGGGAAGGTCACGGGGTCGTTCAGGATCCGCTTCTTCACCTCTTTATTCTCCACCTGAGCAGCAGCCAATCAAACATGAGAAGAACAGCGGCTGACGCACTCGTGTGTTCTGGGACAACAGACCTGTCATGCTCATCAGAGACTAACTCTTACTGACACACAGGTGGCGCTGTCACCCAACACTGCAATACATGATCCCGGTGTAATGCATTTACATTTAAAGTCACAATGAAGTGACTTACTTTGCATTCAAGTTATTTATTTTATTGGGAATGCATATCAAATGCGTCAAATGCATAAACATAATGTGATAAAGACTGAATGGTATCCAGTGTGGCCCTTGAGAAGCTTACGTATGTGATAAAGGGGAACCTTCAGACTTTAATGAAATGCTCTTGGAATTTGTTAAAGATGGAGATATTGAAGAGGCTATAGATGTGTGAAGTTATAGTATACGCACAATGCTGAATAGGAGTGTATAGGAGTGGTATAAAGCGATGCATATTTAAGGATTTAAGGTTATTTTTTATATATATATGTATGTATATATAATTTTTATTTATTTATTACCGACTGCCACGGTTATTGTGGAGGGGGAGATAATTGAGTAAGTTATGTTTGTACTCAAGTGTATGTTATTATGTATGTTTGTTAAATGTGTTGTAAAATTCAATAAAAATAAGAAAAGAAAAAAAGAAAAAGAATGAATGTTGAAGAGCACCTTCTCTCCTCGAGTCCTGAACGGTCCTTTAGCGGCGATGAACTCGAACAGCGTGACCCCGAGAGTGAAGTAATCCACGGAGTAATCATACTCTTCACCCTTCAGCAGCTCCGGGGCCATGAACCCTGAACACACACACACACACACATATACGCACATACATACACACGCACACACATACACATACACATACAAACGCACATGCACACACACACACATACACATACACACATACACATACAAACACACATGAACACACACACACATTTGTTTTATTAATAAAATATATTGGAAGTAAATTCTTCATGGGTCATTATAAATACTTTGCTTTAAAAGCACCAAGAAGTCACATAAAAAAAAAAATGCATTGATAATGGTTATAGCATCGCAGCCTCTGAATTGTGATGGAATGGAATGGAATGGAATCGTGAGATTAAATAGAGTAGAAGTATAGTAAAAGTAAAAGTTAAAGTTACGTTCATACGGCAGTGATATTCAGTAATAAAGCTATAATAATACACGTTATATGGTTAGTTAATGTCATGAACTCAGTTCAACAGTGTGTGAGTCAGCAATTACAAGATGTGCTTGTAATGATTCAAATATAAGGATAATAATATAACAATGTTAGGATAATATTTGAAAGTTTTGCGTGTTCATCCAATTGTCGACGTCGCCTATAAACCAATTCAACACTGTACGTGATATGATGTACGTGATGTGATGTACGTGATGTGATGTACGTGATGTGATGTACGTGATGTGATGTGATGTACGTGATGTGATGTGATGTACGTGATGTGATGTACGTGATGTGATGTGATGTACGTGATGTGATGTACGTGATGTGATGTGATGTACGTGATGTGATGTACGTGATGTACGTGATGTGATGTACGTGATGTACGTGATGTGATGTACGTGATGTACGTGATGTGATGTACGTGATGTACGTGATGTGATGTACGTGATGTGATGTGATGTACGTGATGTGATGTACGTGATGTGATGTACGTGATGTGATGTACGTGATGTGATGTACGTGATGTGATGTACGTGATGTGATGTACGTGATGTGATGTACGTGATGTGATGTACGTGATGTGATGTGATGTACGTGATGTGATGTGATGTACGTGATGTGATGTACGTGATGTGATGTACGTGATGTGATGTACGTGATGTGATGTGCGTGATGTGATGTGCGTGATGTGATGTGCGTGATGTGATGTGCGTGATGTGATGTGCGTGATGTGATGTGCGTGATGTGATGTGCGTGATGTGATGTGCGTGATGTGATGTGCGTGATGTGATGTGCGTGATGTGATGTACGTGATGTACGTGATGTGATGTACGTGATGTGATGTACGTGATGTGATGTACGTGATGTGATGTACGTGATGTGATGTACGTGATGTGATGTACGTGATGTGATGTACGTGATGTGATGTGATGTACGTGATGTACGTGATGTGATGTACGTGATGTACGTGATGTGATGTACGTGATGTACGTGATGTGATGTACGTGATGTGATGTACGTGATGTGATGTACGTGATGTGATGTACGTGATGTGATGTACGTGATGTGATGTGCGTGATGTGATGTGCGTGATGTGATGTGCGTGATGTGATGTGCGTGATGTGATGTGCGTGATGTGATGTGCGTGATGTGATGTGCGTGATGTGATGTGCGTGATGTGATGTGCGTGATGTGATGTACGTGATGTGATGTACGTGATGTGATGTACGTGATGTGATGTACGTGATGTGATGTACGTGATGTGATGTACGTGATGTGATGTACGTGATGTGATGTACGTGATGTGATGTACGTGATGTGATGTACGTGATGTGATGTACGTGATGTGATGTACGTGATGTGATGTACGTGATGTGATGTACGTGATGTGATGTACGTGATGTGATGTACGTGATGTGATGTACGTGATGTGATGTACGTGATGTGATGTACGTGATGTGATGTACGTGATGTGATGTACGTGATGTGATGTACGTGATGTGATGTACGTGATGTGATGTACGTGATGTGATGTACGTGATGTGATGTACGTGATGTGATGTACGTGATGTGATGTACGTGATGTGATGTACGTGATGTGATGTACGTGATGTGATGTACGTGATGTGATGTACGTGATGTGATGTACGTGATGCACCGACAGTGAGCGCTGTAACAGTGGCAGTGAGCGCACACTGACCTGGAGTTCCAGCGTAACCTTTAATCTTCTGCTGGTCGTCAGCGAGTTCCACAGCCAATCCCAGATCCGAGATCCTGACGTTCCCTGAGCACAGATAGGAGGATCACATGACTGATCACATGACTGAAGCGCGAGTCTCACCCTGCGTCTCAGTGTCCACACTATCCATCCTAACCAGTGTGTGAGATTAATGTAAGTGTCCTAAAGCGTAGTGTTGAAGAGAGTGTGCCAGAAGTCCCGGATCGTCTACTATTCCCAGTGGATTCCCGAAGTGTGTATCCGTGCTCACTATAACAGCTGATATTACCCACAATCCACTGCGCTTTGGAGGAGGAACTACAAACACGAGTAAAATGTGTTTTAAAGGTATACTATGCAGAAATTGTGTTTTTGTCAAACAGCGACCCCCAGAGTCGCTGTGCAATACTTGCATTGTCGTAAATACACCCCCCAACCTGTACACCGGTACCTGTTCGGTAGCAGGGATGGAAATTAACGTTTTTGTCCACCGGCCACTGTGACTGGTGGATTTCAAAATCTACCAGCCACTCAATGTTTTTACTAGCCACTTTCTTGTTTTTAACCGACAATGTGTAACTGCATGTGAAAATTAATACTACAAGATCTACAATACTTAAGCAGTTTATTTAATCTCAAGTCTCAATGAAATACTGGCATTTTTCTCTTTCTCTCTTATAGCCTACATACACAAACCATGAACTTATATTCATTTCAGTTCCCATATGAGGAAAAAAACAATGTTACAGACGTGACCACTGTGAAAGCGGCACTAAAAGATGCTTAAAACTTTCACAGAGACAGAAAGCACAAAACCTTTCTTTAAAGTGAATTTCGTTTTGTATTAATTGTATCTTAATTGTAATCAATGTTTCATCAACCAATTGCCTGGATTTAATACATAATAATTAAATATAGCAGACAGTAGATAATCACGAAACGGAGGCGACGGCGCGTGAACTGGAGCAGTGCTGGAGTGAAACTCAGCGTATAAGGTAGCCTTGCCTCACAGACAGACATGTCTACTTTTAAACAGAACTATTAAAAAAGAAAGAAAACAGACACAGACTCTCTGCTTATGCAATTCGTATGAAATGTGCATTTCTCTCTTGCGCGTTCACTACTGCGATGATCACGATCAGCATCGTTAACTTCTTTGCAACTGACACAGACAAAGAAAATACTTGTTTATTAATAAATAATTAAATTATCTCCTTGCTATAGTTTACATATGCATATTCATTACTTTTGCCTGTTAGCCTATTTGTGACAGATTTTAGGAGCTTTCTTGGCAGCGCCACCCTTACATGAACGCGTCACCACAGCATCACCGCACCCACCAGAATAGCCCTGTTTTTTTTTTTTTTTTGTTAAGGATTTGTTTACTGTGTGTGAGATTAATTTAATGGAAAGCACATTCACTGCTAGTTGTCTTGCTAATCCGTGTCTGCTCGTTTATTCAAACTAATTTGTCCTAACAGACGAACGTTGCATGATGTTATTTTTATTTACCCGCCACGGTGGCCGGTAGGTGCGGCGAGTTTACCCGCAACAACACAAAATCACCCACAGTTGGCTGGTGGCCGGTGCTAATTTCGATCCCTGTTCGGTAGGATATATAGCGTTGGTCATGGAACAGGCACAAGACACAGAAGATATTGACCAGGTAATGTTTCACGATTTCATAAAAATATTGGGCTATTGCATATACTGCATAGTCTACTGAAATAATGATGATGTTCAAAATCGGATAATATGTCTTATAATATAATATAAGTGTTAGACTACTTTAAAGTACCCTATCGCGTTTGGCAGCTTATAACGTTTTTACATGATTGCAGCTAAATCACAAGTAAATAGCCTATAGTCTAGGCCTAATGTATAATTTCATTTTATGTTTTTTGATTGTAATGTAAACATTCCAAAATGCCTGATGACATCAATAAAGTTAAATGTACGTCGCATTATTTCATAACATTGGCCGTTATGATGTCATTAGACATGATTATTGCAATTTATCATAATAGTTTGCAAATTGTGCTCGTTTACACTAGATAATTATGTGAGATATTGACAACTGTTCTCATGATAATCGCTGGAATCAACGTCAACAGCGTTGTGCGGCAAGCTAGGCAATAAAACATATATAACGCAAAATATGATAATCGAAATCTAGCTAAACATATGTGGAAATTATTGGACTGGTCTAATTATCACCAATGAATGAATGAACAGCATCATAAAAACAATGGCATACTACAAGCAAGCGCAAGTTGCGCAACAACATACAACATATGACGCAAACAAGTTTACAAGTAAGATATCTACTTACTAGTCCATCAACAAGATCGCCAGGTCAGCATCTCTGTTGCATCCAGTGCTACTTTTTAACTTGCGCCAACAAGTGAAAGCTTTCCTTTTCCTACTTTCTTCCTACCGCGTTTTCTTTGCTTTTTCCATCATCTGAAATGAGCGCAATTCGTGCTTCATATGTTGTTGTTGTGTGTGACATCGTTGCCGTAAAGCAAGTCGCGATTCTCGCGAGATTTGTCAGGGGCGCCCCTCTCAGACTTGCATTGCTGGTATTTCCAGCGGCGACCCCCCCAAGCTTTACTACCAGGATGATTCGCCCTATTATGAGTTTGTTTACCACCGAAATTACTTTGAAGCTGTTATATTAAGGTAAAATTCCTGCATAGTATACCTTTAAAACTACAAAACATGGCGGATATGCGTGACAGACGGTGAGTGATTAATCAAAGATTTACCTGATAAAAAATATTTATGTAATGTTATCCGTGTTATATTAATTCTGCAATAACAATGTGGACTTTTATAAAGATCCGTTTGGCCATTAACTTTTAAATCCATCATTATGCATTAATATGAGGAGAGTCTCCGCATGAAAGAGCCGCGACTGCAGATCAACGAGATTCTGCATTTCTCTCCCATACAGTGACAGGATGATTGACAGGTCAGTTTACAGTGACAGGATGATTGACAGGTCAGTTTACAGTGACAGGATGATTGACAGGTCAGTTTACAGTGACTGGATGATTGACAGGTCAGTGTGACAGGATGATTGACAGGTCAGTGTGACAGGAAGATTGACAGGTCAGTGTGACAGGATGATTGACGGTGACTTGTCTACTCTTCTCAAAAGTATCTACTTTTTCTTCACAGAGTCCATGTGTTAGGCCGCAGTGTAGTGTGTGAACAGAGCACCAGCTCACCTTCGTTATCCAGCAGGACGTTCTCAGGCTTCAGGTCTCGGTAGATGATCCTCTTCTGGTGGAGATGCTCCATTCCCTGGATGATCTGAGCCGAGTAATAACAGGCTCTGGCCTCAGAGAACCCGGGGTTATTCTCATCCACGTTATAGATGTGGTACCTGACAGACGCGCATGCACGCACACACACGCACGCGCACGCACACACGCGAGCGCACACACACATGCGCACACACACACCCACGCGTGCGCACACACACACACAGAAATTTTTTTATTAATTCAATTCTATTCAAATATTATCACTTTTTTTTTATTAAAAATAAAATAATAAGATAAAAGTTCATTTAAGGTGCACTGTGTATTTTTTAGTTTTAGTGCCATCTAGTGGTGAGGTGAATTGCACCCAACAGAAGTTATGGTGGGCGACAGGAAGTGATGTCACCAGTTAAAAAATTTGGTTTCTAGGTTTTACTTAATTATTCAGTAAATCGATGTTATTGTGAATATTATTGTGACTTGTTCATCATTGTGTCAGTGTTTTATTCTCTGACTTTAGTTTCACTTCTTAACAAAGAACAACATAGTGAGGAAACATGTTTGTCTGTTTAGGGCCACCGTAGAAACATGTCGCTGTAAGGAGACCCGTGGTGTGTGTAGAAAGAAATGGTCATTCTGAAACTAAGCTAATAAAAATATAACGCTTCATTATGTAAGGTCTTTATACACCACTGAAAACATAGTTATGAATATGATATTGCATTTCTGTCAACAGATCCTCCTAAATATTGCACAATGCACCTTTAAATAAAATATAAAAAAATTGAATAAAATTAAATAACATTTAAGATGCCTGCCACCACCAGTGCTTTTGATCATTTGTGTGTGTGAGAGACAGAGAGAGAGACAGAGAGAGAGAGTGAGAGTGTGTGTGTGTGTGTGTGTGTGTCTGACCTCAGGTCTCCTCCGTTCATGATGGTCATCACCAGACAGAGCTCAGTTTTGGTCTGGAAGGCGTACGCCAGAGACACGATGAACCGACTGTGAACTCGAGCCAGGATCCGTTTCTCCACCATCGCTCCCTGTGAACCAGAACAACACAATCTTCAGGTCACACACACACTCACACACACACACTCTCTCTCACTCACTCACTCACTCAAACAAACACACACAACACAATCTTCAGGTCACACACACTCACACACACTCACACACACACACACTCTCTCTCTCACTCACTCACTCACTCAAACACACACAACACAATCTTCAGGTCACACACACACAAACTCTCTCACTCACTCAAACACACACAACACAATCTTCAGGTCACACACACACACAAACTCTCTCACTCACACAAACAAACACACACACAACACAATCTTCAGGTCTCACACTCACACACACTCTCTCTCTCTCACTCACTCAAACACACACAACACAATCTTCAGGTCACACACACACAAACTCTCTCACTCACACAAACAAACACACACACACACAACACAATCTTCAGGTCTCACACTCACACACACACACACTCTCTCTCTCTCTCACTCACTCACTCTCTCAAACAAACACACACACAACACAATCTTCCGGTCACACACACACACACACTCTTTCTCTCTGTCTCACTCACTCAAACAAACACACACACACAACACAATCTTCAGGTCACACACACACACACTCTCTCTCTCTCTCTCACTCAAACACAAACACAACACATTCTTCAGGTCACACACACACACACACAACACAATCTTCAGGTCTCACACTCACACACACACACACTCTCTCTCTCTCTCACTCACTCACTCTCTCTCTCAAACAAACACACACACAACACAATCTTCCGGTCACACACACACACACACACACACTCTTTCTCTCTGTCTCACTCACTCAAACAAACACACACACACAACACAATCTTCAGGTCACACACACACACACACTCTCTCTCTCTCTCTCTCACTCAAACACACACACAACACATTCTTCAGGTCACACACACACACACACACACACACAACACAATCTTCAGGTCACACACACACACTCTCTCACTCACTCACACACACACACTTTCTCTCACTTACTCACTCACACACTCTCTCACTTACTCACTCAAACACACACACAAACTTACCATGTGAACCAATTCACTAGTTCCACTTATTTCATTCATCATGACATATAAAGGATGTATTTCCCTGTTTTCTGTTTAACAACCAGAATCGACTGAAACATGTTGAATGTTTCCAAACAGCAGAATGTGTTTTCGAATTATGTTTTCGGGCTTATATTGCAGTGCCCGGTTGCATAAAGCACCTTAAGTGTAATTTTCCCTTAAGTTCGCCCTTATGTTTCCCTTAAACCTAAGGGTGTTGCAGAAAAAAACCCTTAAGTGTTACTTAAGGGTTAATTTAAGTGAAACGTCATAAACACTTAGAATTTCCCTTAAATGCAGTTTTTTCCCTTAAGTAATCCCTTAAAAAGCGTTAAGTGTTGCATAAAACCCCTTAACGGTCATTTTCCAGGTTTGGAAATCGTAACCTTAAGAGTAACGCGGACAAAAATAAGACGACATGGCTGAATTTATGGAACCAGCTGAAGATCATTATGTGCCAAGAATAATTTTTGAGAACCCTTTGGACCAACTTAGCGATTAAAAATTGTTGCAAAAATACCGATTTGATCGACATGCAATATTTGACATCGCTAACATAGCCTACTAGATGGCTGTCTGTCTGTCATTACACACGACGACTCGCATGTAGACTATCACAACGTTAAGTCAGTATGTGCACGGAGAGTGTGTGGCCGACTCGAGCAGAAAAAAATTCACTGGAGAACGAGATGATTCTGTGTTTTAAAATGAATCATGACAGAAGAAAACATGCATGCTATAGAAATATACTCCGCTGTATTTCGAGAGACAGAGCCAGAAGTGCATTCACAAAACCTAAACAAAATGCCAAAGCAGGAGACGCGGTGTTGCGTGATAGCGTCACTGGACTGACACGTGATATGCCGACATGTTAGTGTTTTGCGTATCTATGGCAACAACAAACTTTTATAACGTGAATCCAGGATCGCTGTCGTGAAATACTTAAATGTTTCCCTTACCTAAGAGAACCGTTTAAGAGATTATATGCAACACCCTTAAATTATTCTCTTAGGTAAGGGGAAATCGCCCCTTAAGTATCATACTTAAGGGAAAAACTTAAGGTGCTTTATGCAACCGGGCAGGGCTGCAACTCACACTCATCAGTGCAAGACTCGCGCAATCGACACTTTCCACACGCTCACACACACACACCAGGCACGTGCAGAGGGGGGGCTTTGGGTGCTCGAGCCCCTGCCCTTTTTCTAAATTAATCGAAAGTGCCCCTCTCAAACAAATAATGATAATATTGTTTTCAATAAAACAAAATGCATTTAATTATAATTAACATGACAATGTGTACAAATCTAAAGTAGCCTAAATTCACGTTTATTTTTACGTTTCTGTCAGTCTGAGGTGCCGTTGCCATGACTCGTTGCTATGGGTTGCGTCACTTGCGTGTCTTGCTTCGGACTCGACTGAAGAGGTCAGTCTACGGTTTCGAGGGTCTAAAACTTCGGAGGACGGCAGGCGCGCGCAACCGTAGCAAAAGTTATGCGTTTTAAAACGAAAATGCACTAGTGTAAACGACAGCGTAGGTATTCCGCAGTCTGATGAGGAACCGAACTGATGCGCTCGAGCCAAAATATATGGTTCTTTCAGTGAGTAGGCTGGACGCCGGCAGGAAAAAATTAACCAAAACATTTTTAAACTTTTTTTTTTTTTTTTTTATAATCAAAGGTAGTGTATTATTTTTTAAATCCACATATTACATATTTTAAAATATTACATAATTCATTGATGACTGTTTGTTATATAATACACCGACCAATCGTCATCTGGCACAAAAAGTTCAAATTTCATTGGACAATGTGAAGTGGAGCGGCAATTTTCTAGTCATTCAGAAAACGTTTAAAAATTACAATCGAATTTACATTTATGAAGCGATCTGGATCTGCGTCATTGAAACAATGGATGTTAATTGACTACAAAGCACTGCACAAATCCAGCACCAAAAGTCGCTTTAATTGTAAGTAGTATTCAAGTCATGTATTTAGCATATGTAAATTACACTCACCGGCCACTTTATTAGGTACACCTGTCCAACTGCTCCTTAACACTTAATTTCTAAGCAGCCAATCACATGGCGGCAACTCAGTGCATTTAGGCATGTAGACATGGTCAAGACAATCTCCTGCAGTTCAAACCGAGCATCAGTATGGGGAAGAAAGGTGATTTGAGTGACTTTGAACGTGGCATGATTGTTGGTGCCAGAAGGGCTGGTCTGAGTATTTCAGAAACTGCTAATCTACTGGGATTTTCACGCACAACCATCTCTAGGGTTTACAGAGAATGGTCCGAAAAAGAAAAAACATCCAGTGAGCGGCAGTTCTGTGGGCGGAAATGCCTTGTTGATGCCAGAGGTCAGAGGAGAATGGCCAGACTGGTTCGAGCTGATAGAAGGGCAACAGTGACTCAAATAACCACCCGTTACAACCAAGGTGGGCAGAACAGCATCTCTGAACGCACAGTACGTCGAACTTTGAGGCAGATGGGCTACAGCAGCAGAAGACCACACCGGGTGCCACTCCTTTCAGCTAAGAACAGGAAACTGAGGCTACAATTTGCACAAGCTCATCGAAATTGGACAATAGAAGATTGGAAAAACGTTGCCTGGTCTGATGAGTCTCGATTTCTGCTGCAACATTCGGATGGTAGGGTCAGAATTTGGCGTCTACAACATGAAAGCATGGATCCATCCTGCCTTGTATCAACGGTTCAGGCTGGTGGTGGTGGTGTCATGGTGTGGGGAATATTTTCTTGGCACTCTTTGGGCCCCTTGGTACCAATTGAGCATCGTTGCAACGCCACAGCCTACCTGAGTATTGTTGCTGACCATGTCCATCCCTTTATGACCACAATGTACCCAACTTCTGATGGCTACTTTCAGCAGGATAATGCGCCATGTCATAAAGCTGGAATCATCTCAGACTGGTTTCTTGAACATGACAATGAGTTCGCTGTACTCAAATGGCCTCCACAGTCACCAGATCTCAATCCAATAGAGCATCTTTGGGATGTGGTGGAACGGGAGATTCGCATCATGGATGTGCAGCCGACAAATCTGCGGCAACTGTGTGATGCCATCATGTCAATATGGACCAAACTCCCTGAGGAATGCTTCCAGCACCTTGTTGAATCTATGCCACGAAGAATTGAGGCAGTTCTGAAGGCAAAAGGGGGTCCAACCCGTTACTAGCATGGGGTACCTAATAAAGTGGCCGGTGAGTGTATATTGATACACCGTTTACCATTTGAAAACTATCATAGGTTCAAATGAATGAAGCCCCGGCGCCACCTACAGGCCTGTGATGTGAAGTGTAGGCTGACAACAACACGCAAAATGGAGATTTTTGATAATAGTTCAGAAGCGGTCAAAAATTGACACATTACAATTTTTTAATGTTTTTTAAAGAAACCTCTTATGCGCTTCAAGCCTGCATTTATTTGATTGAAAATACAGAAAACAATTATTAAAATTTAAAATAATGGTTTTCTATTTTAATATACATACCTGCAAACTCCTCAGAGTAAAAAAGGTGACAGTGTCGGTGGGGGGTGTGAAGGGAATGATTGGATACCTGGCTAACGATAAGCCTAGCTAACGTTACAGGGATATTCCACCATTTGGGGAATTAAGCTCATTTTCCACCTCCCCTCGAGTAAAACAATAGTTTTTTACCGTTTTGGAAACCATTCATACCCCTTTTAGCATAGCTTAAGGTAATTTATAGGTATGACGACAATACTAGGGGTGGAACGGTACACAGAAGTCACGGTTCGGTTCATACCTTGGTTCAGGCATCACGGTTTGGTACGATTTCGGTACAATGGAGTGAAAAGCAAAACAAAAATATAGATAGCATTTTTATCATTGTCTTAAGCCTTGTATTTTTTAAATGGGTTTTATTAATAAAGGCTTAGAACCAGTTTATTTGTTGTGCACTGACAATAGTTTTATACAATTAGTTTATAAATAAAAATTAATAAAAAGACAAAACGACCTTGAGATATGTTTGGTAATTATACCTGAATGAATTTAAAATTAATTTGCTATATTTCAGATCAATATATTTGTTTTCCTTAATTTTAATTAACCCTAACTTTGTTCTCATCTGAATTATAAATAGTTGGTTTCCGTATAAAATAATACTACCATTAAAAAAAACATTTGATTTTCTTTTTTAAGCAATGTAGAATGTGTAACTTAAAAATAAACAGATTAGTGCTCTGAGGACAAGAAATGAAAACCAATGTGATATGATGAATGTCCAAAAGATAGAACCTACTGACTGTTTTGAAATGGGGTTGGATAAATATGTTTTGCTTTTAAAACTCTGTGTGTGTGTGTGTGTGTGTGTGTGTTTTTTTTTGGTTGGGTGACAGTTGTAGGTTACAGTTTGACAAGAGTTTAGAGTGTGACAAAAGCACAATGTTGTATTTGATTGCGAGTGTACACAAATAAGTAAACACTTTGCAGTTTGAATGATGTCCTGTATTAACAAAATGATGGGAGTATGTTTTTGTTTTGAGTATGTCATATTATATTTAAATGAACAAAAAAAACACAAAATTATCAAGTCTATGGACGGGTTATTAATGTGTAACCGTCGATTTAATGATGTTATTTCGCAGTATATCCTCCTACTGGACGCATCAGGAACAACAGGGGCTTAAAACTGCCAGGGGCGTATATCTGCCGGCTCCAGGTCTGCAGCCTCCCCCTACTCCTCAGTTCTAGCCTGCATGGCATGTAGATGAAGGGCGGGCAAACTTTTTTTTTATAAAAAGTTAAAAAATAACAGCATTTAATTAAAATATAAATTATTTTATAAGTCTTTACTATCCTTGCTGAATAAAAGAAAGAAAGAAAATTACTGACCCCAAACTTCTGAACAGTAGGCTATAGTGGATACTGGTTCAAAATATTTCTATTAGAGATAAATGCTGTTCTTTTTGTAACTTTTAAACTCAGAATCCTGAAAAAAGGTTACTATGTCTATTAAACTAGAAAACCATTATTTTAGATTTTAGGAATATTTCACAATATTACTGGGGGTTTTTTATTCAAAAAAATAAACTACAAAATGTTGCCTTGATCAATTTTTCAATAAGATACTTCTTTCTAAAACATTAAAAATAGTAATGCATAAATATATATATATGCATGCCCCTTTTTTACATTTGAGCCCCTGCCCTTGAGGAACTCTCTGCACGTCCCTGACACACACACACACTTCCTCACGCACAGACAAATCGCAACGCAAAGAGTACACTGACACCGACCAGACAAGACAGAGCAAGTTACTAACTAATGCCGAGTTCAGACTGCACGATTTTAGCCCCGATTTTGGCTCGGTGACAGGTTTTGAGAAATCGCCGACAAATGCCCGAAATCACAGGCAAATCGGTGCTCATTCACGCGAGTGACAATCATGCAGTGTGAATGAGCAAAGACGCGATCTGAGAGAATCACCGACGAGTCGCCGACACCCGTGAGATATTTGGCATGCTAAATATCTGGACCTGTCGGCGATTCAAAATCCTGCTGTGTGAAAAGTGTTCTGACTGAAAACTACATCGGCGATGACCGACAGCCAATGAGAGAGCAAGAGTGGGGAGTTCGGGGAGGAGTTATAGACCAGAATATCTGTATTTTAATAGATATATTTACAATTATATCAAACAGAAACAAAGTAGCCTACATATTGCTTGACCAGCAGCACATTGCAAAATTATTTCTTTACCCTCAGCTCTCTTTGTTGAACACACAATCCTTGCTCAGAGCTCAGCAAGTTGATCTCGTCTCCCCAACAATTTCTTCCTGCATAATCTTTTTTTTCTTCTTCTCCTTTTCGCTGCAAATCAGCTCACAGATTGGGATCGCAAGCTTCTTGCAGGCTATAATTTTTTATAACAATTTGAGTCTCGCGCGAGAACTCTGGTCTCACGCACGCGTGATCTTGCGTTATTTTCTTATCACTTCTCGCGTGTGTTTGGTTGTGAAACGTAGTTTGCGTGGCAAACAGTTGTCGGCGATTCTTCCTCTTGTAAAATCATGCAGTGGGAAACCACCTGTCGCCGATCCATCGTTCAGTGTGAACACAGCAGCGACTGAATGCTGGCCAAGATAGTCATGCAGTGTGAAAAGAACAGTGACCCGACTACTTTGAAAATCGTGCAGTCTGAACTCGGCATAATGGGAGGGGGGGGGGGGGAAGATTCTCAGCTCTCAGATAATCTCTCTCTCAGAAAAAAAAGCTCTCAGATTCTGTCAATTGAATTCTATTACGATATTCAAACAATAAATCGTTTTAGCGCTTGTAAATGTGACGTCACGTGACAGACCCGTGAACGATCAGCTCTAACTTACTAGCTATAGCTAATCACGACTGAACAATGTTGAAAGATACAGTAGCCTACTTACCGAAATGTATATTCCTCATACATAATATCGACCAATCAGTGTTTAAGAGGTCATTAAAACAGCCGGAGAACAATGTCACATAACATTTACCTCAGGAAAGCCATTTAATAACAATCAGCCATTTAGCACGTTAGTTGGCTAGAAAAAAAATAGTATTTTGCTTATGTGTAGCCTACTATATTACATATTTATTATATTTTTACTTGTATCATTAAATAAAGTTATTATAATAAAAAATGGATTGTATTTAATTTGAGTTATTTTTAACCTTAAATAATACTACCAGCTGATAGGGCTCTCGTATGTTTACAGCATTTGGTGAGATTTTTTTTCCTTGAGAAAAATGAACGCCTTATTTTGTGTACCTAATATTTATCCATATAAGTCAATATTGAATCAAATCACAAGAATTTAATTTAAATCGTGAAATTTGTGTCAAGCAATAAAAAAAGTCGTAAACATTGTAACATGTTGTCACTAAACCTAATAAAAGTCTGTTTATTTACTACTAAAATGTTTTGACAATCACAATACACTTATTGTTATGCAAGTTTTTTTTTTTTCTTTACATCCCCCAATCCAACATAACATAAAATTGATCGTCCAAATGAAAACATACAGAACGTTCTATTAATGTTCCTGGAAGAACGTTTGTTCATAACTTTGAGAGAGCGTTCCCTGTCGGAGATTCCCTCGTACGATCCCAGCGTTCCTGCTGTCCAGGATTTCCACAAATCTGTTCCATATTTAAATGTGTTGGAGTGGCATTTCATAATGAGATAAAGCTTCCTCAGCTCCAACACTGACTGAAACACACACACACACACACACACACACCTGATCAATACTGACGAGGAACCGCATGCACCTGCGATCACTGGGTGTTTTAACCCATCAGTAAAACACGGATAAAAGCACAAACTATATGAATGATGAGAGATGAATAATCTGTGCAGTGAAGCTATAAAGCACATTACCACAGTAAAGCCTTCACCTTCATCATCAATGTCACGTCTGAGCTTCTTAATCACACAATCCTGTCCTGTTATCTAAGCGTCACCATTACAGGTCTACCAACACACACACACACACACAAACTATCGAGAATTCATATTTAGTCCAAATATTGGGTCCAAAGAACCAATAGTTAATTATCATCACGCCAGCTTTATAATTACTATAATGTGAACAGATAACTGTAAAGTGTATCAGTCTCCTGTTATATTCGGTGTTCTAACAGAGAACGTTCTCAAGGTTCTTCCAGCAACGTTAATAAAACGTTCGTTCAACGTTATCTGGTCTTTCATAATGTTCTCAAAGCGTTTGCACAAAAACATTATTCATACATTGATCATGGAACGTTTTTTCTGAAATGTTTCAGTTGGATGTTCATCTAACGTTTTGTAAATGTTGCTACTTGATTCAGAAAACATTCTAAAGTAACGTTTCCATAATGTTTGAAGAATGATGAAATTTAATATTCACATAAACAAGACAAAACTTATTAAACCATTAAAAAAACTGGAACAGTCAGATAACAATTAGATATAACTTTTTCATAACGCAATGGGAATGTTCCTAGAACATGTACAGTCAAACCAAACATTGATCAGACACCAGATATAATTGTTGATATTGTTCCACTAGTGTGTGCAGGACACTATAGTTCATTTCTGTAAGTGAGGAGAGCAGAATAAAGTAAACTGTGCCATATTATACCCAGTAGTTCTTCATACAGGGACTACCAGTGACATTTGGGAGCAGAAATGATTCGGACACTTTGAGCTGATCATGTTTTCTTCAGTGTTTTTTCTGTAAGTGCTAATGCTCTTTTTACACACAGACTGAACAACATGAAGCATTGCTTGGGCACTGGTGGAGCTAAACTGGTATTATCTAATTGTGTAGTTAAATTTAACAGCTGACAGATATTCAACATAATTCATGTGTGAGTCTGACAGAAGGACGGACAAAACCACTGAAATATCAATGAGTTCTGCTCATAGTTTATTAACATTTTAGCGAATAAACTGATAATGTGAGAAATGTTGAAGGAGTCTGAATATATGTTGGTCTGACTGTATTTGCCATGAACTCATTTCCTAAGACCCTCATAATTCTCCTCACCCAAAGACGAGCTGCTTACACACTTCATAAAGTTCTCAAAACGTTTGCTCAAAAACATTTAAAAAATCTTTTATGGAATGGTTTAGTTGGATGTTTGAAGAATGATGAAATGGAATGTTCAAAATGTTTTAAACCATTTAAAAAAACAGATTATTTTTTTACCATTCTGATATAACTTTTTCATAACTCAATGGGAATGTCCTTAGAACATATATACACTCACCTCAACGAGCCGATTTCATAATGCTTTATAATTACCATAATGTGAACAGATAACTGTGGCAGTGTCCTGTTATATTCAGTGTTCAAACAGAGAACGTTCTCTCAAAGTTCTTCCAGTTCGTCGTTCTTTCATAATATTCTTAAAGCTTTTCATCACGTTTTTTAAAAGTTGCAATATTTTTAAGAACGTTCAGAGAACTTTCAAAAGTAACGTTCCCATAATGTTTGAAGAATGATACAATGGAATGTTCACAACGTTTTAAACCTTTTTTTTTTCTTTTTTAAAAACTTTTTCCTAACTCGTGGGAATGTTCTTACAACATATATTTGCTGCGAGCTCAGTTTCCTGACATAAACCCGAAGATCAGCTCTCGTACCTCATAGCCCTTCCTCTTCTTCAGCCTCTTCTTGTTGAGCTTCTTGCAGGCGTACAGCTTCCCGGAGCCCTTCATCTGACAGGCGGACACCTCTCCGAATCCTCCCTTTCCCAGAACCCGGAAGTCCAGGAACCAGTCCTCTCCGATCGGCTGCATCTCCAGCCACTTCCACTGCAAGAAGCGCTTAAAGTACATGGTCTCCAGGTAGAAGGTGAAGGGCACCTCTTTGAGGAAGTCGAACACGCACGCCGAGATCTCCACGAACAGGTCATCCGCCGCCTCCTGGTGCCGTTCCTTCACTTTCGTGATTTCGTTCTCCGGTAAAAACGGGCAGAAGAGCTTAGCCGACGGCTCCATGTAGCGCTGGAGGATTTTCCCGGCTTTCTGAGCGCGGTCTTTATCCTCGGCCGTGTCGTACGCCTCCACGTCCTTCCAGAGCCGGCTCGGGCCCTTGTACTCGCTGGTGGCCTCCAGGTACTCCTGGAACAGGCGCTTGCCGATCGGCTGCTCCACGCAGATGCTCTTGAACTGCAGATCCAGGGTTTCTCGCAGGTCTTCGCACACGGTGATGTGCGGGAGCTTGAGTTTGGCGTGGTACTTCTTGTCCCGGTTGGCCGCCGGGTTTGCGGATCCGTCGAAACTCCCGCGCGCCGAGATGTACGCCGAGTTCGCCACCACCGTAGTCAAGCCTCCGATGTCCATGACGAGGAGAGTCTGAAGCGGGACTGAGAACGACACGAGAGTAATGCCGGAGTCACAGCGAGAGCATTGGAGCTCAGCGCCGGGAGACTGGACGAGCTTGGTTAGATCATGAGATTCTGGCGGTTCGGGAGAGGATCCAGTGTCTGATGGAGAAGTGAACGATAAGCCCTGACACACACACACACACACACACAGATCTACCTGACTCAACATCTTTCATAAGGGTTTATCCTATAACTCCATAATACCTTCCTCAGGTTAAAACCCTTCTCTGATGGAGGAGCGAGATCCACAACTCACTCGCCGGGTACATAAACCCCTGAAACAAGAAAATATTGATGAATTATCAGTTGTTAAGGCTTTAGAGGAACACTACAGTTTTTTGGAAATAGGCTCATTTTCCAGCTCCCCTAGAGTTAAACAATGGAGTTTTACCGTTTTCGAATCCGTTCAGCCGATCTCCGGGTCTGGCGGGAGCACTGTTAGCATAGCTTAGCATAGATCATTGAATCTGATTAGACCGTTAGCATCTCTCTCAAAAAAAAATGACCAAAGAGTTTCGATATTTTTCCTATTTAAAACTATTCTCTTCTGTAATTACATCGTGAGCTAAGACCGACGGAAAATGAAAAGTTGCGATTTTCAATATGGCTATGAACTATACTCTCATTCCTGCGTAATAATCAAGGAGCTTTACTGCCGTGCGTGAGCCAGCGCAGTGATGTTACGCAGCGCCTGAAACTTAGTGCCGGTCACGTTGGAAGTTATATGGCTGGGGACTATTTTCAGGCGCTGCGTAATATCATTGTGTCTGCTGTTCCCATGGTACGACAGCAAAGTTCCTTGATTATTACGCAGAAAATCAAAAATCGCAACTTTTCATTTTCCGTCGGTCTTAGGTCACGATGTAACTACAGAAGAGGCATGTTTTAAATAGGAAAAATATCAAAACTCTTTGGTCATTTTTTTGAGAGAGATGCTAACGGTCTAATCAGATTCAATGATCTATGCTAAGCTATGCTAAAAGTGCTCCCGCCAGACGCAGAGATCGGCTGAACGGATTCGAAAACAGTAAAACTCCACTGTGCAACTCTAGGGGAGCTGGAAAACGAGCCTATTTACAAAAAAAGTGGAGTGTTCCTTTAACAAACAAGAAAAGCTGGATGAAGATGTTCATGTTGTTAGATAGTCGATAAGCCTGCCTGGTTTTAACCTTAATTTAAGTCCATAACTGGTGAAATCCAGCTTTTAATGTTGTTTATATGTCTATGTGGTGTTTTTAATACGCTTTAAGACACACATGTGTAAGTTCATAAGTCGACAGCATTGCTGAGTATTTCCTCCTTAAAACTGCAGTGAACCAAAGACAGTCTCAAAAACACGGTGTGAAATCGCTGGTGTTTCTGACGTCACAAACGACCTTGTAACCAATCAGATCAACGTGTGATCGTCAGCCAGTGGATCTCTGAGTGAGGGAGTGAGTGGAGGCGGGGCTCATTTGAATATTCATAGAACCGCACATACTAAATGAGGCAAGGGTGTCGAGTTACATTCAAGATATTTTAAGGCATGAAGAATTTTTTTTAAAAGGAAAAAAAACATTTAAATATGTAATTTTGGTGATCAAAGAAGATCAGAAAGAGTAAAGGTTCTGGAAAGCATCTTTGTGCCTCATATCAAGG
>JAULUF010000087.1:455000-502500 GCA_031834385.1 Semotilus atromaculatus
CACACACATCCCTGTGAACACCAGAGGGCGTCCCTCACACACACACACACACACACACACATTCATCTGAACACCAGAGGGCATCCCTCACACACACACACACATCCCTCTGAACACCAGAGGCCGTCCCTCACACACACACACACACACACACATCCATCCATCTGAACACCAGAGGGCGTCTCACACACACATACACACACACACACACACACACATCCCTCTGAACACCAGAGGGCGTCCCTCACACACACACACATCCATCTGAACACCAGAGGGCATCCCTCACACACACACACACACACACACACACGTCCCTCTGAACACCAGAGGCCGTCCCTCACACACACACACACACACATCCATCCATCTGAACACCAGACGGCGTCTCACACACACACACACATAAATGCATCTCATGTCAGGAAAGATGTTTGACGCGTGTTGCTTTTTCAAATGCAGGTTATAAGCGACTCGAACTCAGTGCTTTCAGAGTGAGCAGCGTTTACTGAGCCGTGCTTCACTGACAAGCTGCACATAACAGACAATCACAGCCTTTGAGATTGAATAATCTCGATAAGCCAACTCAATTTAAGTGTGATTTCATGTAAATTCCCAGGGAAAGCAAGAACTGATAAGAATGTAAATGTGTAGCTTGAAATGCAACGTGAGTCGCTTTGGATAAAATGCCAAATGCACAAATGTAAATGTAGATGTAAGAACCCGGGACTGACTGACCTCCAGATCCTCACACTCCTGCGCCGAGTTGGTGGGGAACCCCATCCATCTGATCTCCTTCTTGTCTTTGGAGATGATGTTCATGGCCATCAGGACGTTCAGGGCGTCGTAAACTCGTCTGCGGATGTTCTTCTGATCGTACACGTGCTGGAGGACCAATGACACGCGTCAGCTGAGCAACGTCTCTGTGGCCGCGCTTACATTACCCTTCAAATTGCGCAAATTGAAAGTACGGCAAATGGAAACACGTCAATTTCACTCAAAACATTTCGCTCGCATGAGGAGGTTTTTCAGGCAATTCGAAAAAGGAATATTTCGCAAAACTGTAATGGAAACACATAATTTTTGTGCATTTACAGGTCACATGGTGTGCGTATGTGTGGACAGTAGATGAGACGGTTCTTTATTAATCTCATAAAAGACTAAAGAATTACAGGAATACTGGATTCTAAACCTCAAAGAAACGCCACAATCACGAGCTGGAAGCAGAAATGAGGAACACCAGAAACTCCTCATACGAGCCGCTCTCAGTGTAAGAGTCTGTGTTTGACATTAATGTTGTATCACACACACACACACACACACACACACCTCATTCCATTAATAATAACGGCCAGTGCTTTGGCTGAGATATACGTAAACCTACTAACATCCGCCATGATGTTTGGAATGATTCATCATGAGAGGAAAAAATTGTATTTTAGTCGCTTAAAATCGGATAATGGAAACACCGTCATTTCACAATAGTTTTATATCAACATTTAGAAAATATCACAAAAATTTTGCGCATATGTGACCCTGGATCACAACACCAGTCACATGTCACACGGGGATATCTGTGTCAATAGCCAACAGTACATTGTATGGGTTAAAATTATCGATTTTTCTTTTATGCCAAAAATCATTAGGATATTAAGTAAAGATCATGTTCCATGAAGATATTTAGTAAATTTCCTACCGTAAATATATAACAAATGTATTTTGTGTGTGAATGCGGCACAATCGCCAACATAAATGCACAACTTTAAAGGGGATTTTCTCAATGTTTAGATTTTTTTTCTCCCTCATTCCAAATATTGTCCTATCCGAACAAACCACACATCAATGGAACACTTATTTATTCAGCTTTCAGATGATGTATAAATCTCTATATATAAATGTATAAATAATGTAAATGTATAAACTCTTTGTATAAATAAATACATTTAAAAAAAGATGTGTGTGTGTGTGACTGACCGCCTCGTTCGGGGAGATGTGTGTGTGTGTGTGACTGACCGCCTCGTTCGGGGAGATGTGCGTGTGTGTGTGACTGACCGCCTTGTTCGCGGAGATGTGTGTGTGTGTGTGTGTGTGTGTGTGACTGACCGCCTCGTTCGGGGAGATGTGTGTGTGTGTGTGTGACTGACCGCCTTGTTCGGGGAGATGTGTGTGTGTGTGTGTGTGTGTGTGTGTGACTGACCGCCTCGTTCGGGGAGATGTGCGTGTGTGTGTGTGTGTGTGTGTGTGACTGACCGCCTCGTTCGGGGAGATGTGTGTGTGTGTGTGTGTGTGACTGACCGCCTTGTTCGGGGAGATGTGTGTGTGTGTGTGTGTGTGTGTGTGTGTGTGTGTGACTGACCGCCTCGTTCGGGGAGACGTGTGTGTGTGTGTGACTGACCACCTCGTTCGGGGAGATGTGTGTGTGTGTGTGTGTGTGTGACTGACCGCCTCGTTCGGGGAGATGTGCGTGTGTGTGTGTGTGTGTGTGACTGACCGCCTCGTTCGGGGAGATGTGTGTGTGTGTGTGTGACTGACCGCCTTGTTCGGGGAGATGTGTGTGTGTGTGTGACTGACCGCCTCGTTCGGGGAGACGTGTGTGTGTGTGTGACTGACCGCCTCGTTCGGGGAGATGTGTGTGTGTGTGTGACTGACCGCCTCGTTCGGGGAGGTGTGTGTGAGACTGACCGCCTCGTTCGGAGTGGTGTGTGTGAGACTGACCGCCTCGTTCGGGGAGGTGTGTGTGAGACTGACCGCCTCGTTCGGGGAGATGTGTGTGTGTGTGTGTGTGTGTGACTGTGTGTGTGTGTGTGAGACTGACCGCCTCGTTCGGGGAGATGTGTGTGTGTGTGTGTGACTGACCGCCTCGTTCGGGGAGATGTGTGTGTGTGTGTGCGTGTGACTGACCGCCTCGTTCGGGGAGATGTGTGTGTGTGTGTGTGTGAGACTGACCGCCTCGTTCGGGGAGATGTGTGTGTGTGTGTGTGTGTGACTGACCGCCTCGTTCGGGGAGATGTGTGTGTGTGTGTGTGTGTGACTGACCGCCTCGTTCGGGGAGATGTGTGTGTCTGCGGAGCTGAACTCCGTCACCAGCTCGTCTGCCACCTCGTTGTAGGACGTCACCATCTTCTTCTGCACCTTCTCACACACTTTCATGGAGAAATGCCTCAAACCCTTCCCGCTTTTATCGCCTTTCCTGCTGCGCCTGCGGAGGAGCACTGATGACATCACACCTCCACCACAACAACAACAACAACACAGTGCTAGTGAGGTCACATGACAAATGAACCAAACACTCAGAAGGTAAATTAAATATTTATGTTCCCTGTACATTATCTTTGGCTGCATTATAATGATTTCTTAACTCAAAATATGATTAAGATTGAATAGGGATTTTTATTTGTTTTTTTGAAAATTAAATATTAGTATTGTACCTTTTTATTATTATTATTTTACATTAACTTGTTACTCTAATTCATAATGTAATTCATTCATATTTAATTGTCATTTAAATAATGCAAATAAGTAACTTTTTATTTAGTAGTTTGGCCTGATTTTGCATCCCAACAACCAACCACAGCAAACCAGGGTTTGTGTTTTTGTTAAATCACATCTGTACCCCATTCCCCCGGGATCGTGTCCACTGCCTCCACAGTGCCGATCCCAGGAGCATCACGGGCGGACGCGCACTAACCCAGTGGACCAGGCCGAGGACTCCAGTGTGTTCTGGCTCTGGGGCGTGTGGACGTGTGCGCTGGGCGAGCGCGGGCCGGGTAACAGGACCGTCCTCTGAGGGGTTCCCATCACCTGCAGGAACACACACCACATCATAATCACAATCACATTTACAATCACACATCATAATCACAATCACACATCATAATCACACATCATAATCATAATCACAATCATAATCAATCACACATCATAATCATAATCACAATCATAAATCACAATCACATTTACAATCATAACCACAATCATAATCAATCACACATCATAATCATAATCATAAATCACAATCACAATCATAATCAATCACAATCATAATAATAATCAATCACAATCATAATCATAATCACAATCACAATCACATTTACAATCATAATCACAATCACACATCATAATCATAAATCACAATCACAATCATAATCAATCACAATCATAATAATAATCTATCACAATCATAATCATAATCACAATCACATTTACAATCATAATCACAATCACACATCATAATCACACATCATAATCATAATCACAATCATAAATCACAATCACATTTACAATCATAACCACAATCATAATCAATCACACATCATAATCATAAATCACAATCACAATCATAATCAATCACAATCATAATAATAATCAATCACAATCATAATCACATTTACAATCATAATCACAATCACACATCATAATCACACATCATAATCACAATCATAATCAATCACACATCATAATCATAATCACAATCACAATCACATTTACAATCATAACCACAATCATAATCAATCACACATCATAATCATAAATCACAATCATAATCAATCACAATCATAATAATAATCAATCACAATCATAATCACAATCACATTTACAATCATAATCAATCACAATCACAATCATAATCAATCAATCACAAACATAATCACAATCAATCACAATCACAATCATAATCACAATCAATCACAATCATAATCAATCACAATCACAATCAATCACAACCATAATCACAATCAACTCGCATCAGCTTTATTAATACAGCACTTTTTACAATACACAGAGTGTTTCAAAGCAGCTTTACAGAGATAACAGGAAAATAATTAAACAAAGTTTGTTTCTAGAAGTGATGGTTCATTTCTGTTGTAAAAAAGTTATTTAGTGAATTTATATTTTTATATATATTTATATTTTTATATATATATACACAGGTGAAACTCGAAAAAGTAGAATATTGTGCAAATAATTGATGATTATGGCTTACAGCTTATGAAAACCCCAAATTCAAAATCTCAGAAAATTTGAATATTACAGGAAATCCATTTTTAAAAAAAACATTTTAAATACAGAAATGTCGGTCCTCTGAAAAGTATAATCATGCATATGTATATAGTTATATATAGTTAAATATACTAAATATATTAGTTTCACCTTTTAATTTGAATTACTGAAATACATGAACTTTTGCACAATATTCAAATTTTTCGAGTTTCACCTGTATATATATATATATATATATATCCGCTCTGGAGAAAACCGTGATGTCATCGTCCAGCTCATTCTAGTTCTCATATAATGCTGTCAATGCAGGAGCTCAATAATATTACTGAATATTAAATTAAATGTCCTCAACTAAGCAAACCAGTGACAGGAACCAAAACTCCATCAGGGACAGAATGGAGAAACGCCTCGTGAGGAACCAGACTCAGTCTCAGTTCTGCTCTGGCCAACCAACAGTGTATGATTATGATCAGGCATTACAGGTCAGAGGTCAGACTGGATCAGAACATTCAGAATATCACAATCTCGAGTGCAGGAGCGAGTGAATTCTGCGTCTCTGCTCATTCCTACAGGCGAGCACATGTGTGTTGCGGTCAGTAATAGGATGATGATGATGATGATGATGATGATGAAGAAGAGGAGGCTAATCCTGCTGACTCCAGCGTTCTGTGATCCGCTTACAGACTCACGGGTCACCTCACACAATGTTAATGGAGGGCTTTATCGCACTGAGACCCAGGGGGCGGGGCCAGCGGGTGTGGTCATGTGACTGCTCATGCTTCATTAACTCATCCTTCCCTCGGGTCTTTTTGACCCCAGACTCATTTGTTTTTTTAATTATTAAAAAATTTAGTGCTTATCAGAGGGGTCCAAGACTCTAGGACTTTTGCCACACTTGAACAATATTGTATAATGTGTACATGTGTGTCTGAACGCACTGAAGAACTGGCTTTAGGACCCAGAGGAACAGCTCATTTACTCCATATACAGATATAAGACCATCTAGAGCAGGGGTCGGCAACCTTTTTGTCATAAAGTGCCATTTTTAAGTTTCCGAGTTCATCACTGTGCCACAACCCATATATATATATATAAAACATATTTTAAATATTCATAATGGCTAACACATAGGCTAAATAGTACAGAAATTTAAATATTTCTCATGAAATTGGTTTTAGATTTTTCATCTTTGTTTTCAGGCTCAAATTAGTGAAGAACAGATTTTACACCTGGTCATTCATGTGTTTTTACGGACTTCTTTACTATCCATTTTGTTAAGTGTAACCACTTACACTTGGCAACAAAACTGCCTAAAAAAAATCTAAAATAAATTGTATCTTTAAATTCCCACGCTCAATGAAAATGTATGTTCACGTCAATGAGAGCAAGACGTGAGCTGCATTTTATTTATCATTAGCTAATTTCAAGAGTGGCATCATTTAGTGTCACTACTTTTAATGAAGACAACTGTGTGTTGAGCTTCAGGGTGTGAGAACTTTCAGTTTCATCTGCGGCGGTTTGCACGTCGGCTTGCTGAAGAGATGCTCTGCCATATCTGTGGTATTTCTGCGCTGTCATATCTGTAAACCGGGAGCCGTTATAACGCGCTCTAACGTACAAAAAAACAACATTTTGGGTGGAGTTCAAATACAATTTACATATGTCACTTAGACAACCAGATGCATTTTTTTTTTTCAGTTTCATCTGGAATATGAAAAAGTGTCCTCTCTGTCGAAGGCCTTTAGGCTACCTCACGAATAGCTTCAGAGAAAACACATGAAGTGACCAGGAACGCATGAACGGATCGTTTCCATATGCATCAGAGTCATTTTAATGTGTGTGGAATGTTTAATAAGGACTCTACTTGGTTGACATTTATAGCATTAACGATTTACAGCGGAACAAGCTGTAAGCTGTCAGTCGGTAACGTGTGCGCGCGTGATGTGCAGTGGTCGCGCTAATGGTTTGTCAAAGCTGCGCGCTTTCATTGACTTGCGCAGTTTAATTCTTACACTTTAATAATTATTTATAACTCCTAACTTAATCAAATAAGCTGTTACTATGAGGAGTTATTACATCAAAATGCATATCTGTGTGCAGGTACGAGGTAGGCTACTTTATCTGAATGAAATACATACACCTAGCGCATTTGCTTGCGTGCCAGCGATTAACCCTCCGCGTGCCAGTGTTGGCACGCGTGCCTTAGGTTGCCGACGCCTGATCTAGAGTCATGAAATATCATCTTATATAATTATATTTCCACAAGAGGTCAAAGACTCCTCAAATATTTAGAGCTGAAATAAAAGAGTTATGCATGAAATTGTGAGTTATTTTGAATTTAAAGGGTTAGTTCGCCCATTTAAGACATGAAGTTGTATGCAATCCTTACCAGCACTATAGTGCACACACACTGACCCACTCTGTGGTCCCTCCCTGGTCAGAGTTCTGGCCGCTGGAAGTTTTTCAAGAAAGTACTCCCGGTTAGTTTCCGGGCCATAAAAACGTGCGTTTTTACGTGAAAAAATTATTTGCGTTTCAAAGCTTGATTAATTTACCACACAAAAAACACGCCAGACAAAATTCATACCTCAGTTTTAATCGGCACTATTTTCTTTCCATTTCTATCAATCCGCGCTGCGGTCAACATCAACAGTTGAGCCGTTGAGCAAATCAGGTAAAAAATAAATGCATAAGACAACTAAAGTGTTTTTTGTCCTTGCATGTGAAACTGTCAAAAATAGGAACATTTAAAATGCCATGATAGGGGCTCTTTAATTACAAAAACTGCTAAGCAAATATAAGTTATACAGGTCCAGTACACGGAGACGTCCTGCTGCTCGTCTTCAGCCTCGGGATCAGACGCGGGATCAGCCTCGGGATCAGACGCGGGATCAGACGCGGGATCAGACGCGGGATCAGACGCGGGATCAGACGCGGGATCTGACGCGGGATCTCCCTCGGGATCAGACGCGGGATCAGCCTCGGGATCAGACTCGGGATCAGACGCGGGATCAGACTCGGGATCAGACGCGGGATCAGACGCGGGATCAGACTCGGGATCAGCCTCGGGATCTGACGCGGGATCAGCCTCGGGATCAGACGCGGGATCAGACGCGGGATCAGACGCGGGATCTGACGCGGGATCAGACGCGGGATCAGACGCGGGATCAGCCTCGGGATCAGACTCGGGATCAGACGCGGGATCAGACTCGGGATCAGACGCGGGATCAGACGCGGGATCAGACTCGGGATCAGCCTCGGGATCTGACGCGGGATCAGCCTCGGGATCAGACGCGGGATCAGACGCGGGATCTGACGCGGGATCTGCCTCGGGATCTGACGCGGGATCTGCCTCGGGATCAGCCTCGGGATCTGACGCGGGATCAGCCTCGGGATCAGACGCGGGATCAGACGCGGGATCTGACGCGGGATCAGCCTCGGGATCTGACGCGGGATCTGCCTCGGGATCAGACGCGGGATCAGACGCGGGATCAGACGCGGGATCAGACTCGGGATCAGACTCGGGATCAGACGCGGGATCAGACATGTATGGCTGAATCTGATCGTTAGCCAAGGTTTGTTTCGGGATGTCACAGCTTCCAGACGCTCTCAATGCAAACGCTTCTCGCGCTCGTGATGATTTAGCTCCGCCCACGCGGCACGCCTCCACCCGCTCGTGTTCTTTCTTCTATAAATATAATAAAACTAATGACTTTTTGGAGATATGAAGGATGCAACACTACTCTATAGGTACTCAAGATTAACATGAGATTGACTGAGTGTTTCACCCCCCCCTTTAAATTACCATTTATTTATTATTTATTGATCAAATCTAGTCATTTAAAGGTAAATTAAAATAAATGTAAAAAAATCTAATAAAGAGGTTTATTAAATAAATAAATAAATTTAATTAAATTTAATTAATTTTTTTTAAGTTAATTAAACTTTAACTTAAAAAGTTGCGCTCTGTGTGTGAGAGTAATTGTGTGTGTGTGTGTGTGTGATTGTGTGTGTGTGTGTGATTGTGTGTGTGACTGAGACTCTTCCACATGCAGATTGTGTGTGTGACTGAGACTCTTCCATGCAGCGTGTGTGTGATTGTGTGTGTGACTGAGACTCTTCCATGCAGCGTGTGTGTGATTGTGTGTGTGTGACTGAGACTCTTCCACATGCAGCGTGTGTGTGATTGTGTGTGTGACTGAGACTCTTCCACATGCAGCGTGTGTGTGTGATTGTGTGTGTGACTGAGACTCTTCCATGCAGCGTGTGTGTGATTGTGTGTGTGTGACTGAGACTCTTCCACATGCAGCGTGTGTGTGTGTGATTGTGTGTGTGACTGAGACTCTTCCATGCAGCGTGTGTGTGATTGTGTGTGTGACTGAGACTCTTCCATGCAGCGTGTGTGTGATTGTGTGTGTGACTGAGACTCTTCCACATGCAGCGTGTGTGTGTGTGATTGTGTGTGTGTGACTGAGACTCTTCCACATGCAGCGTGTGTGTGTGTGATTGTGTGTGTGACTGAGACTCTTCCACATGCAGCGTGTGTGTGTGTGATTGTGTGTGTGTGACTGAGACTCTTCCACATGCAGTGTGTGTGTGATTGTGTGTGTGTGACTGAGACTCTTCCACATGCAGCGTGTGTGTGTGTGATTGTGTGTGTGTGACTGAGACTCTTCCACATGCAGCGTGTGTGTGTGTGATTGTGTGTGTGACTGAGACTCTTCCATGCAGCGTGTGTGTGATTGTGTGTGTGACTGAGACTCTTCCATGCAGCGTGTGTGTGATTGTGTGTGTGTGACTGAGACTCTTCCACATGCAGCGTGTGTGTGTGTGATTGTGTGTGTGACTGAGACTCTTCCACATGCAGCGTGTGTGTGTGTGATTGTGTGTGTGTGACTGAGACTCTTCCACATGCAGTGTGTGTGTGATTGTGTGTGTGTGACTGAGACTCTTCCACATGCAGCGTGTGTGTGTGTGATTGTGTGTGTGTGACTGAGACTCTTCCACATGCAGCGTGTGTGTGTGTGATTGTGTGTGTGACTGAGACTCTTCCATGCAGCGTGTGTGTGTGACTGAGACTCTCACCATGTGTGGCAGCACATGAGCGCCGGTGAGTGTTTTAGGCAGGATCTGTTTGACCGCAGAGATGGACGCCGGATGGACCGTCAGGAACGACAGCACACCTGCAGCTGCAGCGCACGCACACACACACACACACACACACACACAGACACACACACACACACATCATTAATATGCACCAGTCCTGATGAACATGTGTGTGTTTGTTACAGCGCCCCCTGCTGGTCAGGAAGTCACTGTCAATGACTGATGAGTTATTAGATCAGCTGTGAATAAAAGCCACATGCATGAATGTAAATCTCCTTCCTCAGACGCTCTTAACATTTAGAAGAGTTTACAGTCGTGCACTTACAACCAACAGAGGCTTTAAAAGCAGAAACATGCGGTTATGAAACGTCCTATGATCTAGGAATGTTCACTAGCTTTACACACATTACAGTTTAAAAGTTTGGGGTCGGTAACATTTTTAATGTGAAAGAGTGTGAAAGAGTCTCTTCTGCTCATCAAGACTGCATTTATTTGATGAAAAATACAATTAAAACAGTGAAATATTATTATAATGTAAATCATCTGTTTTCTATGTGAATATACAGTAAAGTGTAATTTATTCCTGTGATCAAAGCTGAATGTTCATCATCATTACTCCGTGTCACATGATCCTTCACAAATCAGGATAATATGATGATCTGATGATCAAGAAACATTTATGATTATTATCAATGTTGAAAACAGTTCATATTTCTGTGGAAACTGATACATTTTAGTTTTCAGGATTCTTTGATGAATAGAAAGTTCAAAAGAACAGCATTTATGTGAAATAGAATCTTTTGTATCATTATAAATGTCACTTTGGATCGAATTAATTGGATCAAGTATTTAAAAAAATGTTTTTAATCTTACCCCAAACTTTTAAACAGTAGAATATTTTTATCACATTATGTGTAACTTTACACAGAGGTTAGTCAGTGATCTATTGCACGAGTCAAACATTAACAGTAATAATCTTTAGACCACAAAGTTTTGTACCCGAGTTATGGTCATTTAATGGTTTATTCCAGCGCTCAGACTTCTATTCTGTCTGGTAACAGTCCGTGTGTGTGTGTGTGTGTGTGTGTGTGTGTGTGTGACTCAGACTTCTATTCTGTCTGGTAACAGTCCGTGTGTGTGTGTGTGTGTGTGTGTGTGTGTGTGTGTGTGTGTGTGTGTGAGACTCAGACTTCTATTCTGTCTGGTAACAGTCCGTGTGTGTGTGTGTGTGTGTGTGTGTGTGAGACTCAGACTTCTATTCTGTCTGGTAACAGTCAGTGTGTGTGTGTGTGTGTGTGTGTGAGACTCAGACTTCTATTCTGTCTGGTAACAGTCAGTGTGTGTGTGTGTGTGTGTGTGTGAGACTCAGACTTCTATTCTGTCTGGTAACAGTCAGTGTGTGTGTGTGTGTGTGTGTGTGTGTGTGTGTGTGTGTGTGTGTGTGTGTGTGTGTGTGTGCGTGTCTCAGACTTCTATTCTCTCTGGTAATTGACAGACGCTGATCTATGAGCCCCAGCTGTCGTTACCCATCATGCACTGGGCTCAGTGTGTACTCACGTTTTCCCGGACTCAGAGTCTGGTTGACGAACAGCTTTATCTCTCCATTCGTTTCCTTGAGTCCAGCCTGAGGATCAGAGAAGGAGAGATTATGATCTTATAAAAGAGCTTCTTTGAGATTATAATCGTCAAAATGATCAAAATTATTACATCATCATGAGCAGTTCATTAATTTGCAGATGCTTGTGTTTAATAATCATAGAAACAACATCTATCAATATCAGTAGAAATGGTATCGGACGATTTATGTAAATTTTTCTGTAATATCGTTATCGGCTTAATAACAACATTTGGCCGATATCTTAAAGCCGATATATAGTGTATTATTTCCTTCAGCCGAGACGCTTCACTGCTCAACATGATGGTTATGAATTGCTTGAAATATGATTGGAATCACTTGAATAAAGGAAAATATAGTCATATAAGATACATAAAATTGTGAGAACATCATAATTGTGTGTTTTGGGACATGGCTTTTAATTGTGAGACTTTTGTTTATATACTCAGGCTCTCAAAAATTATGTACAAATTTGGATTCAAATTTATCTGCCAATATATCGGATATCGGCTTTCAAAGAAAGATTTATCGTCAGCCAATATTTTCATAGCGGTGCATCCCTAAATATCAGCACATACAGTATGTGTTACAGTGGCTGCAGTAATCCTACTTTCCAGCAGAAATGACTGTTACTGTAGATGTCATCCATCATTACATGTGAGTTTAATGTTTTCCCCCTTTGAACGGTCAACCTCAATGCAAACGAGATATGTAAAACATAACCGTCAACTAGGACAGGGAAATATGGGCTACAATAGATACATGTGTCTGTAATATTGTGAAGCGTGTGTTTCCTACATCTTTAGCCATGATGGAGACCCGAGCGTGTGGCCAGTCTTCGCCCTGGACGGCAGTTCTGCTGAAACACAAAACACATTATTAAGCTCATCATGAAAGTGACGTTGCGCTGGTCTTTTCTCCTCTATTGTGTCGTATATCGAGTGAAGCGCTTCAGGAACAAGAACACATGTGGGCGGGGCTTGATCGTGTCTGTGGGGAACTGATTGGATGGTTGTGGTTTGCTATTGGCTGATCGCTTGTGAGTGACAGGTTGCCCCGCCCTCGCGCCAGTAAACACGTCATCAGAGAGGGAAGTTATTCTGATTCAAGATTACAGTGTGCAGTCAGATATGATGAACTTACATAATGCTTGTTTAATTAACTCAATTCCATGTTTATTGGACTAAGATTAATATTTATGAAATTCTGTCCACACGTATAAACAACAACAAAAAGTTGCACTTTTCTGAGCTCAATGTGTATATGGAAGCCCGTTTCCACCACATAAGAAATATAAGCTTTAGTAAATCTTAATTATGTTCACATAAAAAGTAGTAATTATGACATATCTGAATGAGGCTGTCATAATATTTACGTATGTCATGATTATATACTTTTAAAAACGGGCTGTTCGGATGAGCAGTTTCTGTTCGCAGAGCGACGCGAATCATCATCGCATCGCGATCCTCGCGCTGTTGTTCGCGTTAGCTCGACGCTCTGCTACTAACAGTAACACTAAGCTAACCTAGCGAGCTAACGTTTCCACTTACCTTAACCACACACAAACTATCTAACATACGCTGATTTCTCTTACCTTAACTACCCCGATCACATCCGCGTCATATCTCGCGCTGATATTTACAGTTAGTTTGATAAAAGTCTGTGTTTATCGCGCGCGAGCTACTTTAGCTATTACTACACACAGCAGTCAGTCAAACTGAGCTTGGCGGCGTCCCGTGAGCGCGCATCCTGATTGGATACACGCGGTGTGACGTCAGCGCGCATTCACAACTCCACTGGGAAACCCGAGTCATCTCAGCGAATCGGTTCATAAACGAATCAGTGATTCACTCGAGTCATTACACACAGAATTTTCGGCACAATTTCTAGTTATTGTAATATGTTAATGCTTTGGAAACATTGTGTTACACAGCCATGCTAATGAAGCTCATTTGAAATGATTATTTTTTAACTATTATAATGGTGTTATTAACATGGTATGGTATATACGTATCAAACTCAAAATGGCAAAAAGAGTCTGAAAGCTCTGTCAGTGTGAAATAAACCCCATAGTAAGTTGTGTATGAGTATGTTAAGATATGGTTAATATTGTAAGTAACTTTTATAAGGCCACAGTCAGCTGTTTAGTATTAGGGAATCGATTCGACTCGCACACCACTCGGTCTGAACTTTGCATTTGTTGTTAATTCTGCTATGAATTTTACTCAAGAAGCCTGTATATAAATCAAAACTCAATTTAGTTATGGATGTAATGATGATTATCTGTATGTTAATAACACACTAATGAGCTACTGCACTGACCTGGTTAAAAGTCTGATATTATTCTGCTGCCTTCACATGCTATGGAAATTATCGTAAATACTAGTTTCCTAGTTAAAATTGGACATAAACGGCCTCTCAAGCTCGTCATCGCGACTTCAGAAGTGGGAAGTTTCCGATAGCACGTGAACATCAGGCATGTGGAAACATGTCACACACACATCCAGCATTATGGCATGTTTAAAATGAAGGTTGACATTTACACTGCTGGATGAAAGGCATTTAAAAACAAGTTTTACCATAATGTTGACTCAATGTCTAGGCTACGTATTTCTGCCATAGAGTAAAAAACGAATCATGCTTTGGTAAATCTTACTTATGACAAGAAAAAAAAAAAAGAGTCAAAATGATGACATAAAAAATATAATTAAGATTAATTGTATAATGTAAGTCATAAATATGAAAAAAGTCATAATTATGAACATACAAAGTCATTATTATGACATAAGGCAGAATTATTAGATTAAAAAACTGAAATGATGACATACCAAGTCATAATTATGAGACAAAAATACATAATTTTGAACATACTAAGTAATCATTATGAAAGAAGACATAAATGAGATTAAAAAAGACAAAATTATGACATCTAAAATTGGAATTATGACTTTCTATGTCAATTTCGACTTATCTCATAAATGATGATTTTTTTTAAACATGTTTTTAGGTGTAAATGAGCTTCTGTATTTGGCCCTGCATATAATACATACATTCACAATATTGTCTACATCTCCTGTGGTTCAGTCCTTCCACACCAGAAACACAAACACGCGTTGAAGAAGTGTTTAATGGTATTTTTTGCTCCTAGAGAGAATCAACAGTCCCGAGGAATGATTCATAATTCATAATAACATAAGACCCGCCACCGTGTGCACGAGTTTACGCCGTCTGACACTCAGAACCGTCACATCGGCTCATTTCAAGGCACGCATTACACAAATAAATAACGTTTGGTCAAACATAACATATTATAGCAGACATAAAGACACATTAGAAAAGTTGTGCGTGAATATATTAAAGGAGTAGTTCACTTCAGAATTAAAATCTCCTGATAGTTTACTCTCCTTCACGTCATCCAAGATGTTCATGTCTTTCTTTCTTCAGTCGAAAAGAAATTAAGGTTTTTGAGGAAAACATTCCAGGATTTTCTCCATATAGTGACTTCAATGGGGTCCAACGGGTCGAAGGTCACACGCGTGACCTTTCAACTGGATCACATAATGTGTGGCACAGCACAGCTAGTGTCCATTTGTGGTCAAAAGTATATAAATGTTTATTTAGTTATAAATGCCGCTGGTTTGTCTGGATGACTCTTATTCCTCGACTGGATCGTGTCGAGACTTTGAAGCTGCACTGAAACTCACATCTGGACCTTCGACCCGTTGGACCCCATTGAAGTCACTATATGGAGGAAATCCTGGAATGTTTTCCTCAAAAACCTTCATTTCTTTTCGACTGAAGAAAGAAAGACATGAACATCTTGGATGACGTGGAGGAGAGTAAACTATCAGGAGATTCTAATTCTGAAGTGAACTACTCCATTAATGCTGTACTTGATTATCTGCCCTTGGGTTTCTCACAGCATCAATATGATGCATTAGTTTGCCGTGAGCGTCTCAGGAAAGTCTCAGGTGAGTGTTTGGTGAGTCTCAGGAGAGTCTCAGGTGAGTGTTTGGAGTCTCAGGTGAGTGTTTGGTGAGTCTCAGGTGAGTGTCAGGTGAGTGTTTGGTAAGTCTCAGGAGAGTCTCAGGTGAGTGTTTGGAGTCTCAGGTGAGTGTCAGGTGAGTCTCAGGTGAGTGTCAGGTGAGTGTTTGGTAAGTCTCAGGAGAGTCTCAGGTGAGTGTTTGGAGTCTCAGGTGAGTGTCAGGTGAGTGTTTGGTGAGTCTCAGGTGAGTGTTTGGAGAGTCTCAGGTGAGTGTTTGGTGAGTCTCAGGTGAGTGTCAGGTGAGTGTTTGGTAAGTCTCAGGAGAGTCTCAGGTGAGTGTTTGGTAAGTCTCAGGAGAGTCTCAGGTGAGTGTTTGGAGTCTCAGGAGAGTCTCAGGTGAGTGTTTGGAGTCTCAGGTGAGTGTCAGGTGAGTGTTTGGTGAGTCTCAGGTGAGTGTTTGGTGAGTCTCAGGTGAGTGTTTGGTGAGTCTCAGGTGAGTGTCAGGTGAGTGTTTGGTAAGTCTCAGGAGAGTCTCAGGTGAGTGTTTGGAGTCTCAGGTGAGTGTCAGGTGAGTCTCAGGTGAGTGTCAGGTGAGTGTTTGGTAAGTCTCAGGAGAGTCTCAGGTGAGTGTTTGGAGTCTCAGGTGAGTGTCAGGTGAGTGTTTGGTGAGTCTCAGGTGAGTGTTTGGAGAGTCTCAGGTGAGTCTCAGGTAAGTGTTTGGTGAGTCTCAGGAGAGTCTCAGGTGAGTGTTTGGTGAGTCTCAGGTGAGTGTTTGGTGAGTCTCAGGTGAGTCTCAGGTGAGTGTTTGGTGAGTCTCAGGTGAGTGTTTGGTGAGTCTCAGGAGAGTCTCAGGTGAGTGTTTGGAGTCTCAGGTGAGTGTTTGGAGAGTCTCAGGTGAGTGTTTGGTGAGTCTCAGGTAAGTGTTTGGTGAGTCTCAGGAGAGTCTCAGGTGAGTGTTTGGTGAGTCTCAGGTGAGTGTTTGGTGAGTCTCAGGTGAGTGTCAGGTGAGTGTTTGGTGAGTCTCAGGAGAGTCTCAGGTGAGTGTTTGGAGTCTCAGGTGAGTGTTTGGAGAGTCTCAGGTGAGTGTTTGGTGAGTCTCAGGTGAGTGTTTGGTGAGTCTCAGGTAAGTGTCAGGTGAGTGTTTGGTGAGTCTCAGGTGAGTGTTTGGTGAGTCTCAGGTAAGTCTCAGGTGAGTGTTTGGTGAGTCTCAGGAGAGTCTCAGGTGAGTGTTTGGAGTCTCAGGTGAGTGTTTGGTGAGTCTCAAGTGAGTGTTTGGAGAGTCTCAGGTGAGTCTCAGGTGAGTGTTTGGTGAGTCTCAGGAGAGTCTCAGGTGAGTGTCAGATGAGTGTTTGGAGAGTCTCCGGTGAGTGTTTGGAGAGTCTCAGGTGAGTGTCAGGTGAGTGTTTGGTGAGTCTCAGGTGAGTGTTTGGTGAGTCTCAGGAGAGTCTCAAGAGAGTGTTTGGAGAGTCTCAGGTGAGTGTCAGGTGAGTGTTTGGTGAGTCTCAGGTGAGTGTTTGGTGAGTGTCAGGTGAGTGTTTGGAGAGTCTCCGGTGAGTGTTTGGAGAGTCTCAGGTGAGTGTCAGGTGAGTGTTTGGAGAGTCTCAGGTGAGTGTTTGGTGAGTCTCAGGTGAGTGTCAGGTGAGTGTTTGGAGAGTCTCAGGTGAGTGTTTGGTGAGTCTCAGGAGAGTCTCAAGAGAGTGTTTGGAGAGTCTCAGGTGAGTGTTTGGTGAGTCTCAGGTGAGTGTTTGGAGAGTCTCAGGTGAGTGTTTGGTGAGTCTCAGGTGAGGTGAGTGTTTGGAGAGTCTCAGGAGAGTGTTTGGAGAGTCTCAGGTGAGTGTTTGGAGAGTCTGAGGTGAGTGTTTGGAGAGTCTCAGGTGAGTGTTTGGAGAGTCTCAGGTGAGTGTTTGGAGAGTCTCAGGTGAGTGTTTGGAGAGTCTGAGGTGAGTGGTTGGAGAGTCTCAGGTGAGTGTTTGGAGAGTCTCAGGTGAGTGTTTGGAGAGTCTCAGGTGAGTGTTTGGAGAGTCTGAGGTGAGTGTTTGGAGAGTCTCAGGTGAGTGTTTGGAGAGTCTCAGGTGAGTGTTTGGAGAGTCTCAGGTGAGTGTTTGGAGAGTCTCAGGTGAGTGTTTGGAGAGTCTGAGGTGAGTGTTTGGAGAGTCTCAGGTGAGTGTTTGGAGAGTCTCAGGTGAGTGTTTGGAGAGTCTGAGGTGAGTGGTTGGAGAGTCTCAGGTGAGTGTTTGGAGAGTCTCAGGTGAGTGTTTTCCGGTCGGGTCGTGGGATGCATCGGATCGTAGCGGCTCTCCACAACACCGGAGCCAGGAGGAGACTGAGCGTGGTGACGCTGAGGACCAGCAGATACACCTGTGAGGAAGAGGAGGAGAGGAAGGTCTATTACTGTACATTCTGCAATCAAAATAACAGCAACATCTCTGATGATGAGGGCGGGGCAACCTGTCACTCACATGAGATCAGCCAACCACAACCAACACAATCATGCCCCGCCCACATGTGTTCTTGTTCCAGAAGCGTTTCATTATATACGACACAATAGAGGAGAAAAGACCATTGTAACGTCACTTTCATGATGAGTTTAAACACCAGGGCATTCTGGGAGTAGCGGACACTACTGACCTCTCGAGAGATGATGCCGGCCCGGCGAGCGCGACTGCCCAGGACGAAGGAGAACTCGCTGACCTGAGCCAGTCCTGCCGACACCAGCCAGCGCATGTGCCGAGAGCCGGGTGGGAGAGCGGCCGACAGAACCACCACCGCCATCAGGAACTGGGAACCACAGAACCACAGAGACAGTCATGATCATGTTCATGTTCAGGAAATCAGTGTCATGTGACCCATACCTTCATGATGACCAGCGAGAAGGTCAGAACCAGCAGAATGGTCAGTTCATACAGGACGAAGGTCGGGAACACGTGCAGCCCTGCGGACAAAACACACACACACACACACACACGCATGCATACATACCACACAGATGCACACACACACACACACACACACACAAACACATGCATGCATACATACATACCACACAGATGCACACACACACACACACACACACACAAACACACACACACACACATGCATACATACCACACAGATGCACACACACACGCATGCATACATACCACACAGATGCACACATACGCATGCATACATACCACACACACACACACACACACACACACACACACACACATGCATACATACCACACAGATGCACACACACACACACGCACGCATGCATACATACCACACAGATGCACACACACACACACACACACACACACACACACAACACACACACACACACTGACTTCCATCAGAATTTGGTTGTATTTGATTATGTACTTATAAACCTGCCTTCAATAGCAATACAGTCCTCTTATTTATGACTGGATTCTGTGATGTCATCTAATATCCCATAATTCTCAGCTCCAGGATTGGCCGCTCACCAATAGATGCAAAGAAGATGATGGCCAGGAAGTCTCTGATTGGTTCAGCGCAGCTCAAGACCTCAGCGGTGACCATGTGACCTTGTGACGAGAGCAGCGCCCCTGCTAGGAAACATCCCAACTCCATCGACACGTCCATGAACTCGGTCACCTGGAAGAGATCGCAGTTTATTACACGGCTCTGGGGAATGCTTGATTCTGATTGGTCAATCGCTCCATCCAGCGGTGTATTATTCCCCGATAACAGCCGCTGAGAACAGAAGCTCAGGCTCATCCGGGTCACTGAATCAGCAGCGCTACACACTCGCTAGGAACGGTTTACTTCGTGGAAGTTTTGCGTTTGGTGAGCTAATAAAATATTAAAACAAATCAATATTTTGTGTAAAGTTATTTAATTATGCCATCCAGTATCACAGACTCGCTCTCTCGTTTTATTCAAACGCTGCGGCCATTTTGTGACTATTGTTGTGTAACTGTTGGATTATAAAATACAAACAGGTACGATTTAAAACAGTTTAATCTGGAATCAATATCTCTGATCTCCATAATTATTTATGAGGTGAAATGCTGTGTAAAAAGTGTTATGACTGTGTACCGTATCTCTGAAATGTCCGTCTAGTTTGAATTCGCCGTTTTGCGTTTAAAGACCTAATAAAATATTTCAACACAGATCAATATTTCGTGTCTAATTATTTACTTCTGTGGGAAGTATCCGTGTAATAAGCGGATAATGTACATCCAGCTGGTTGTTATCTCAGAATAAACCCCCTTCGGGTGTGTGTGTGTGTGCGCGTGTGTGTGTGTGTGTGTGTGTGTGTGTGTGTGTCTGTGTGCGTCTGTGTGCGTGTGTGTGCGTGTCTGTGTGTGTGTGTGTGCGTGTCTGTGTGTGTGTGTGTGTGTGCGTGTGTGTGTGTGAGAGAGAGAGAGAAACACTCACCGTCAGCATCAGGAACACGAAGGCACTGGTTCCCAGCACTAGGATCTCCTTGTTCCCTTTGCTCTCCGCGTGCAGCTTCCTGTAAAACGGACCAATCAGGTGCGAGCGCAGAATCCAACACATCATCAGCACACCGGCCAGCGACACCAGAACCCGAGCCAGCAGAACCAGAACATGCAGAGCTCCCATCAGCACACTGGGACACACACTTCAGCTCATCAAGAGTCACGTTTATAATGTTACAAAAGATTATATTTCAAATTAAAGCTGTTATGTTTATCAAAGAATCATGAAAAAAATTAAGAAATCAAGGTTTCCATAAAAATACTGTTTTCAACACTAATATGATGCGAGTTCTGTTAACCTGTCCTATCTGTTATTGTTCATAACTGTTTTGTATTTGTTAAAAATAAACAAATAAAATGATTCACCTGTCCGTGTCTCCAGCTCCTCCCTGAATGAACGTGGGCATGACGGCGATGAACAGGCCGAGCTGCACGTCCTGCATGACCAGCATTCCCAGTAAAACACTGCTGTAGTCCAGCTCACCTGTCAACACACACACACACGCACACACACACGCACACGCACACACACACGCACACGCACACACACACACACGCACACACACACACACACACACACACACATGAGATTGTGGTGTTACAGGAAATATAATCAAACGTGGCTCCTTGCTTCCACTAGTGGATCTAGTTGTGTCGTGTATACATACAGTGCATCCAGAAAGTATTCACAGCGCTTCACTTCTTCCACATTTTGTTATTTACAGCCTTATTCCAAAACGTAATTTATTCATTATTCTCCTCAAAATTATACAAACAATACCCCATAATGACAACATGAAAGAAGTTTGTAAATGTATTAAAAATAAAAGCACAGGGGCAACTAGTCAGGATCGAGGGTAAGATGCCAGAGCCCAGACTCGAAACCTGAGCATCTCTGGAGAGATCTGAAAATGGCTGTGCATCGACGCTCCCCATCCAACCATCCGACCTGATGGGGCAAAATTAGCTATATAGACCAAAACCACTTTTTGCACCAGACTGTACACAAATTTTTTTCTGCTGTAAAGTTGGGCATTTTAACATGAGGGTCTATGGGACTGACTCTCTTCTGCAGCCGGCCTCTAGTGGCCAGTGGAGGAACTGCAGTTTAATCACTTCAGTGTTGGATTGAAGGCAAGTTGCAGCTTGATATATACACACACACCACAGCTGTGAGTGGATGGACCAGCACACACACACACACACACACATGTCTGGTTCGCTATCTTTGTGGGGACTCTCCATAGGCGTAATGGCTTTTATACTGGACAAACTGTATATTCTATCCCCTTACACACACACACACACACACACACACTGCCCCTGTCCCTAAACCTACCCATCACAGGAGACATTCTGCATTTTTACATTTTCAAAAAACATTACTTAGTGTGATTTATACGCTGTTCTCCTCATGGGGACCGCTGACTGGTCCCCACAATGTAGGTGATTTCAGGTTTTACTATACTTGTGGGGACATTTGGTCCCCACAATGTAATATAAACAAGAGCGCACACACACACACACACACACACACACACTCACACTCACACTCACCTTCCTTGGACTCGGCTCTGGATCCTCCGGCTAGGAAGCGAGACACTAGTGGAGTGCTGGAGAGAGACAGACAGCAGGAGATGAAGACGGTCTGTGAGGGCTGAAGGTGGAGCATCTTACCCCACAGCAGACCAGCGGACACCATCAGCAGACTGAGACCCCCAGAGCCCTGCAGCGAGATCCTCCACACCTGAACACATCAACAACAACATCAGAGAGATCCTCCACACCTGAACACATCAACATCAACAACAGAGAGATCCTCCACACCTGAACACATCAACATCAACAACAGAGAGATCCTCCACACCTGAACACATCAACATCAACAACAGAGAGATCCTCCACACCTGAACACATCAACATCAACATCAGAGAGATCCTCCACACCTGAACACATCAACATCAACAACAGAGAGATCCTCCACACCTGAACACATCAACATCAACAACAGAGAGATCCTCCACACCTGAACACATCAACAACAACATCAGAGAGATCCTCCACACCTGAACACATCAACATCAACAACAGAGAGATCCTCCACACCTGAACACATCAACATCAACAACAGAGAGATCCTCCACACCTGAACACATCAACAACAACATCAGAGAGATCCTCCACACCTGAACACATCAACAACAACATCAGAGAGATCCTCCACACCTGAACACGTCAACAACAACATCAGAGAGATCCTCCACACCTGAACACGTCAACAACAACAACAGAGAGATCCTCCACACCTGAACACGTCAACAACAACAACAGAGAGATCCTCCACACCTGAACACATCAACAACAACATCAGAGAGATCCTCCACACCTGAACACATCAACAACAACATCAGAGAGATCCTCCACACCTGAACACATCAACAACAACATCAGAGAGATCCTCCACACCTGAACACATCAACATCAACAACAGAGAGATCCTCCACACCTGAACACGTCAACAACAACAACAGAGAGATCCTCCACACCTGAACACATCAACAACAACATCAGAGAGATCCTCCACACCTGAACACATCAACATCAACAACAGAGAGATCCTCCACACCTGAACACATCAACAACAACATCAGAGAGATCCTCCACACCTGAACACGTCAACAACAACAACAGAGAGATCCTCCACACCTGAACACGTCAACAACAACAACAGAGAGATCCTCCACACCTGAACACATCAACAACAACATCAGAGAGATCCTCCACACCTGAACACATCAACAACAACATCAGAGAGATCCTCCACACCTGAACACATCAACATCAACAACAGAGAGATCCTCCACACCTGAACACATCAACAACAACATCAGAGAGATCCTCCACACCTGAACACATCAACATCAACAACAGAGAGATCCTCCACACCTGAACACATCAACATCAACAACAGAGAGATCCTCCACACCTGAACACATCAACATCAACAACAGAGAGATCCTCCACACCTGAACACATCAACAACAACATCAGAGAGATCCTCCACACCTGAACACATCAACATCAACAACAGAGAGATCCTCCACACCTGAACACATCAACATCAACAACAGAGAGATCCTCCACACCTGAACACATCAACAACAACATCAGAGAGATCCTCCACACCTGAACACATCAACAACAACATCAGAGAGATCCTCCACACCTGAACACATCAACATCAACATCAGAGAGATCCTCCACACCTGAACACATCAACATCAACAACAGAGAGATCCTCCACACCTGAACACATCAACATCAACAACAGAGAGATCCTCCACACCTGAACACATCAACATCAACAACAGAGAGATCCTCCACACCTGAACACATCAACAACAACATCAGAGAGATCCTCCACACCTGAACACATCAACATCAACAACAGAGAGATCCTCCACACCTGAACACATCAACATCAACATCAGAGAGATCCTCCACACCTGAACACATCAACAACAACATCAGAGAGATC
This sequence comes from Semotilus atromaculatus, assembly GCA_031834385.1. Classification (NCBI taxonomy): domain Eukaryota; kingdom Metazoa; phylum Chordata; class Actinopteri; order Cypriniformes; family Leuciscidae; genus Semotilus; species Semotilus atromaculatus. The sequence continues at coordinate 478,719 of JAULUF010000087.1, forward strand.
CTCCACACCTGAACACATCAACAACAACATCAGAGAGATCCTCCACACCTGAACACGTCAACAACAACATCAGAGAGATCCTCCACACCTGAACACATCAACAACAACAACAGAGAGATCCTCCACACCTGAACACGTCAACATCAACAACAGAGAGATCCTCCACACCTGAACACATCAACAACAACAACACCTGTGATGAAGCACCTGCACACGCATGAGGAGCAGCTCAGGATACCTGTCGCTCTGTCTGTCTGTCTGTCTGTCTATCTGTACATAAGGAGGGTCCCTATGAAAGTAGGACACAGCATCTAGTGACTGACTGGAGATCTAATTTCAGGACGTTACCGTGAGACTGTTTACACTCCTCCACCGTGAGACTCTTTACACTCCTCCACCGTGAGACTGTTTACACTCCTCCACCGTGAGACTGTTTACACTCCTCCACCGTGAGACTCTTTACACTCCTCCACCGTGAGACTGTTTACACTCCTCCACCGTGAGACTCTTTACACTCCTCCACCGTGAGACTCTTTACACTCCTCCACCGTGAGACTGTTTACACTCCTCCACCGTGAGACTGTTTACACTCCTCCACCGTGAGACTGTTTACACTCCTCCACCGTGAGACTGTTTACACTCCTCCACCGTGAGACTGTTTACACTCCTCCACCGTGAGACTGTTTACACTCCTCCACCGTGAGACTCTTTACACTCCTCCACCGTGAGACTGTTTACACTCCTCCACCGTGAGACTGTTTACACTCCTCAACCGTGAGACTCTTTACACTCCTCCACCGTGAGACTGTTTACACTCCTCCACCGTGAGACTGTTTACACTCCTCCACCGTGAGACTCTTTACACTCCTCCACCGTGAGACTCTTTACACTCCTCCACCGTGAGACTGTTTACACTCCTCCACCGTGAGACTGTTTACACTCCTCCACCGTGAGACTTTACACTCCTCCACCGTGAGACTCTTTACACTCCTCCACCGTGAGACTCTTTACACTCCTCCACCGTGAGACTCTTTACACTCCTCCACCGTGAGACTGTTTACACTCCTCCACCGTGAGACCCGTGAGACTCTTTACACTCCTCCACCGTGAGACTCTTTACACTCCTCCACCGTTCTTTCCTCAAGTCTGCGAGAGTAAACGCCTGTTCTTACCTTGTGGAGCCGTTCGGGTGAGAACTCCAGCCCGACCACGAAGAGAGTGAAGAACACGCCGAGCTCTCCCAATGTCTCCACCTGAACCATAGACTGCAGGAGACACAGCATTACACACACGTTTAGATGTGCACACGTGTGTCTGAAGATGCTCAGCGCTCACTTTAATGCTGTTGAGTCCCGATGGGCCGAGCAGAACCCCACAGATGATGTACCCGAACATGGGCGGCAGACCCATCAGCGCACACAACCACCCACACGGCAGAGACAACATCACCACCAACACCAGATCCTGCAGAACACACACACACACACACACACACACACCAGTCAGATTCATTTCAAATTCATATTGAGTTGGTTGAGGAGATTCCGCCTTCCGCATAAAGCACTTTGTTTTATTATTTATCAATATTATTATTATATAAGACAACACATGGTTAGAATAGTGCTAAAGTCCCCCTGTGGGGAAAATCCAGCTTTTAATGTTGTTTAAATGTGTATGTGAGGTTTTTAAGTAAGGGATAATGAAGGGCTAAGTTATTCTGAGATAACACACACACACACACCTGAAGGGCTAAGTTATTCTGAGATAACACACAAATACACACACACACACACACACACACACACCTGAAGGGCTAAGTTATTCTGAGATAACACACACACACACACACACACACAATAACAACCAGCTGGATGTACATTATCCACTTATTACACGGATACTTCCCACATAAGTAAATAATTAGACACGAAATATTGATCTGTGTTGAAATATTTTTTTAGGCCTTTAAACGCAAAGCTTCCCCGGAGAGCCGTTTCAGCGGCGAGATCAAACTAGACGGACATTTCAGAGATACGGTACACAGTCATAACACTTTTTACACAGCATTTCACCTCATACATAATTATGGAGATCAGAGATATTGATTTCAGATTAAACCTGTTTGTACGATTCAGTGACCCGGATGAGCCTGAGCTTCTGTTCTCAGCGGCTGTTATCGGGGAATAATACACCGCTGGATGGAGCGATTGACCAATCAGAATCAAGCATTCCCCAGAGCCGTGTAATAATAGGCTTTAAGACGAACCATGTGCAAATTCATAAGTCAACACCATTGCTGAGTATTTTCTCAAAAACACGGTGTGAAATCGCTGGTGTTTCTGACGTCGCAAACGACCTTGTAACCAATCAGATCAACGTGTGATCGTCAACCAGTGGATCTCTGAGTGAGGGAGGGAGTGGAGGCGGGGCTCATTTGCATATTCATAGAGCCGCACATAATAAATAAGGCGAGGGTGTCGAGTTACATTCAAGCTATATTTATTATTTTTCCAAGGAAAAAACATTTAAATATGTCATTTTGGTGATCAAAGAAGAGTTTTAAGGGATAAAATGATTGACTACAGGGAGACTTTAAGAAAATGACGCTAAAATATCCTGCCATAACTGAAGGTTTTGTTGATCATTTCCCATCTGTGTGGAAGAGCTCAACTGAATAACACAACAATCTGAGGTCAGGGGTCACCTTGATGAAGTGGTGGTCTGCGCGGGACATGGTGGAGTCCCGTGGTTTGGTCAGCACATACTGGTTATTCTGGGAGTCGATCAGCATGCTGAGCCCCAGATTGCCTTTGGACATGTTCTTCCTCTTCCCGTCCTCCTCGTCCTCCTCCACCCTCAGCACGGCCTCCACGTTCACCCCCTTCATCTGGACAGAGACAAAAATATGGGGTTTATAAATCAATTAAAGGGGACATATCATGACAATCTGACTTTTCCCGTGATTAAGTGCTATAATCGGCCGCTTCTACCGACCCTGAAAACGTGAAACCCAGTAACTGTGTTCTGGTGAGCCTTTCTCTGAGAGCAAGTTATAAAATAAGCCGATCAGATTTCTGCCCTTCTGACGTATGAAGAGGATCTTATTATAATATTACGGCCCTTAATCTGCACGTTTACACACACCAGCGCCACCAGAGCCCAGTTCTACAGGAGATCCAGCAGAGCTGAACCGGTCCTGTGGTCGAGCACAGACGAGCACTGAACACTACTGACCAGAACATGTCAGCGCTGTCTTATAAACACCTCAGGAACTGTGGACACTTGTGGAGAAGTTACACATGAGGAGGAGATGATCAGTGTAACTCCACAACAACTACAGAAGCGTCCCACTAACATTCAGAACCGTGTGTCAGTGAAACTGAGTCTCTCCGTAAGGCTGCACTCGCTACTGGTTATACTGGGATTCTGGATGAGTGAGATCGGCCTGTGTTGGTATTGCTGGAGTTGCTGAAGCTCGTGTGACTCCGCCCTCTTCTGGATGGAGGCGGAGCTAAAGCTCCTTTACATTTAAAGAGACACACACAAAAACAGTGTGTTTTTGCTCACCCAAAACGGGGCAAATTTGACAAGCGATAATAAATGATCTGGTATTTTGAGCTGAAATTTAAAACACATTCTGGGGACACCAGAGATTTATAATACATCTGGTGAAAAGGGGAATAATATGTCACATTTCATACTTATCCCCATATGCGTGTGTGTGTGTGTGTGTGTGTGTGTGTGTGTGTGTGTGTGTGTGTGTGTCTTTCCTCGTCTGTGTCCACACGCTCCACACCTGTTTGTTGTTGTCGAAGGCGTGCTCCTCGATGTCCTCCTCCAGCCGGTCCGCAGCCTTCCTCACGTCCTCCAGGATCTCCTCCAGCATGGACAGGGTTTTGTTTCGGTCTTGCTCCACCTTCAGCGCCTCCTGCTGGTGTTTCTCTGCGGCCACCAGCTCCATGTACTCCTGCTCCTCCTGCGAACACACGTGTAGAGAACATGAAAACCACACTTCAGGAAAAGTGCAGATCCCTCACAGCGAAGACTCCATTACAAGTTACAAATCACCAAATTCAATACGACTTGAAAAATAAAGGTGAGCGAGCTAATCTCCTAATCTCTAAATTTGAACATTTGAGCAAAAGTCAAAGACTATCTATAACAGTACTTAAAGGATTCGTTCACTTTTAAAAAAACTTTTGCTGATAATTTACTCCCCCCATGTCATCCAAGATGTCCATGTCTTTCTTTCTTCAGTCGAAAAGAAATGAAGGTTTTTGATGAAAACCTTCCAGGATTTTTCTCCATATAATGGACTTCAACAGGACCCAAACGGTTCAAGGTCCAAATGACAGTTTCAGTGCAGCTTCAAAGGGCTTTAAACGACACCAGACGATGAATAAGGGTCTTATCTAGACAAACCATCGGCATTTCACAAATAAATAAAACAGTTTAAGTTTTATAAGCACAAATGCTGGCCTTGCTCTGTTCTGTGCGCGTAAAAAAGACGCAATTACGTTCAAAACGTCACGCTTGATGTACCGAGTCAGTGTTTACAAATGTAAGAAAAGAGGACCATATACACATATTCAAAAGTCTTTGTGTCAGTTTATCGTTTAAATGCCCATTTCGTGTGCGTATCCTGGGTGTTTTAATATTAAAAAGACTAAAAGAACATTTTCATCAGGACAGAAGCATGACCTTTGACCTTTTCAACGTAATTGCGTATTACGTGAGTCACGAACGCGCATCACAGAACAGAGCAAGGCCAGCATTTGTGCTTATAAAACTGAAACTGTTTTATTTATTTGTGAAATGCCGATGGTTTACTCATACTGAACGTAGGCTTAAAGATGAACTAGTCCTCGACACCTAAAATACATGCCAGTGAAAAACAAGAAACAGTTGATTTGTGAGGAGAGCGATCACGTTTATTTTCTAAAATCAAAATAAAACTGAACACCTAAATATTGCAATAAATCAAGGTCGACACAACAGCCTCCTAAACGTCTACAAACCACTCAAGTCTCAGTGCTTAAAAATGACATAAGTAAACCAAGGTCTCTTCAATATAACGGATGAATAAAATAATGTTAAGTAAGAAATAGTCAAAGCCTCCTTGCAGTGGATGTGCTGGTTTCAGCCTCATTTCATTTATGAAACACCTGCCATTCAGCAACTACCGCTAATGCACTTGTATTCGTGTAAAGCAGCCGAGTTGACAAGTTTGGGTGAGTAAAGGCAAGTTATAGTTCCTTCAACGGCCTGTAGATGGCGATCGCTTCTCTATAGCTGTAATAAACTGCTGCAGAAACAGTTAGGTGCCATGCAAAATGTAACGAGTTATTGCATTACTCTTCACAAATGTATTGGAGTATATAGAGTACATTTACTTATTCAAAAATGTACTCAAGTAGAGAGTAAAAGTTGCTAATATCTATGATACTCGGTAAAACTACAAAGTAGCCAAAAAAATACTTAAGTACATTTACTCCAATACTTTACACCACTGTAGTGTGCATGAAAACCCTGGACGCTGTGAGAGCCAATAACCTGTCAGCATAAAGGACAGTTCTTATTTTTTAAGGACTATTAAATCATTTATCCATTAATAATATTTGTATTAACGTGCCTCGTAATCTTTTCTGGAGGGCAAAGCATCCACAGATCTGCAGGATATGCCTGACAATCCTGTTTCAAGCCACGAATGTTCAGATCCCCGCCCAAAACAAGAAGATATGTGGACAAACTGCAAGTTTTGGATGCTTATGAATGTTCCATATAAAGCACCTGCCGCTGAAAACTGAACATGGTTAAATGTGGGCTACTACATATTAAGCCCTTCATGACATCACGGTTTTCTCCAGAGCCGCTATATATATATATATATATATGAACTAAATTACTTTTTTACAACAAAAATGAAGCATCACTGAACTAACTTAAGCTGGACTGTGACGCTATTTTCTTCTGGAAACAAACTTTGTTGCATTATTTTCCTGTTATCTCTGTAAAGCTGCTTTGAAACACTCTGTGCTGTAAATAAAGCTGACGTGACTTAATGTCTTGATGTAGTTTCAGGCTCTACTAGAACAGGTTTTCCTGCTGTAATGTTGATTATTCTCCTCCAGTCTGTCAGTAACGCTCTGATTACTTCCTGTCTCTATGAAGCCCCTCCTTCTGAAAAGCACACTGTGCTCTGATTGGTCGGCTGGATCAGTGTGTTGTGATTGGTCGAGCGCTTCGAGTGTGTTTGGGAAATGTCCCGCCCCTTACCATAACCGCCAGTTTAACACACTACTAACTAACTCACCCAGGCCCCGCCCCTTTATTCTGCGCATTAATTATTATAATGAGGAATATTGTGAAGTGTTGAAAACGCAAGACGACAATGGAGGCGTTTCAGGGAAGAAAGTTATTTTACTTTATAAAGGTTTAAATATGGATATTTTTCTTACACAAACTCATTTAACCCCTCAGAGCCTGTGGAGCGCTTTATGATGGACAGATGCACTTTTATGATGGACAGATGCACTTTGATGATGGATAGATGCACTTTTATGATGGACAGATGCACTTTTATGATGGATAGATTCACTTTTATGAAAGTCACATACACCTAGGATGGCTTGAAGGAGAGTAAATCATGGGCTAATTTTCTTTTTTAAAGTGAACTACTCCATTAAATGAGGAATATTGTGACGTGGAAGAAACTGAAGACCCCAGTGTCGGGAGGAGAGTGTGCCGGACCTTGATGGCGGCTTCCCTGAGCGCCTGGAGCCTCTGCCGGCTGCTGTCCCTCATGTTGACGACGTCCCGGAGGTTCCCGGTGAGCACCCGCTGGAGCCCCTCCACGGCCTGGAAGAGCGAGCGCTCGCTCTCGTTGAGCTCGCGCTGGAACACCTCCAGCGTGTGGATGCGGAACAGCTTCTCGTTCGGCGCCAGCGTGCGGTCCCGCTCCAGGGCCAGCGCCGCCGAGCCCAGCTTACGCACGGCCGAGTGCTTGTGTCTGAGGAGCGCGGAGAGCCGGCGGCAGTTCTCCGTCACCCACGGGTGCCCGTGCACCTGCGCTCGCTGGACCTGCTGAGCCTGCAGCGCCACCACCAGCCCGGCGCACAGCACTGCACACACGCCTCGCATCCGGCACGCTGGAAATCACATCATCGCAGGGTTATTATAGTCACCGTGAAATCAAAAATGAAAATTGATGCACTTTTATCATGGATGGACGCACTTTATTGATGGATAGAATCACTTTCATCATGGATAGATGCATTTTTATGATGTGTGTATTAGCCCCGCCCCTCCTCCACTGTGATTGGTCGGCTGTGATTGACAGTGATGAGCGCTGCGTTTTACCCAAAGTTGAACATTCTTCACGCCGGGCGCCTCAGCGTGAAAAAAAACGCGCAGCGCCTCGTTACGCTCATGGCGTTTAAAAAACGCAGCGCTCCCATTGAAAACAATTGAAAAAACACGCCAGCTGCGTGAAAAATGCTTTGGTGGACACACGGCCTTAGGATTTATAGGCTTTTGAGTGTATTTTGTCACGCCCCTTTCCTAAATGACCCTGTTATAGCCACCCAAATGCAAAAGTTCAACTTTTTTTCCGATAATTATTGATCTGGAGAGTCCAGAGAGTTGGCCTAGACTGGTTCCGATCGGGCGAAAAACCAGGGACTAGTTCGCAAAAGTAGGTTTTGGACAAAATTCGAAATTGCAGAAAATTTTTGCAGCCAAAATCGAAATTGGAGATATACGTTTTGTCCATCTTGAGCCAAGGATCCCAGTGGTGTATGACACTTGAGTCTAGGAGTTATGGGCGATTTAGTACTTTTGGTTGCCAATCGGGGTCTCTGATAGGCTCTCCCCGAATTGAGGCCAAGTCTCTCGCACTCAGGGTTTGGTCTGCACGATCTGTTTTACAAATCCTTACAATTACGATAGGTTTTCAGTGCTTGAACACCTAAAAAGGAAAGAATGTAGATCCTCATTTTTCAAAGTAATTCAGTGTTCTTATTTGTTTTTTTTATGATTATTGCAGTGTTTATTCTAAATGATTTATCGGTGCACATCATTATTGTGTTAAATTGATGTTACTGGTAATCTTAAATCCCTCAATAAACTCATGTGACTTTGCCTCAGCGTCAGCTGTGATTGGATAACCGGAGTAACCAGTGGACCAATGGCATCGCAGCATCTCTAATGTTGGTTTGGTGTTTCTGAAAGTGTAAGAGTGTGATCAGAATGATTGTGTTTAATTCCCTCCAGAAGCGTCTCACACACACGAGTGTGTTCCCGAACACCAGCATCCGCACGCTAGAGAACACGACAGCGTTTACTGTGTTTCTCTGACGCTCCACACACTCGTTTAAGAGCACGATTGCAGAAACGTACAGTTTTATTACTAATATTTTGTGCCAGGAAGTGACGATTTTATTCTCTTGAACACACGGGATGGAAACAGAAACAGTTTTATGCCATATTCCAATTAAACTCTCTCAACTTTGGATGGAAGCAGAGCTAAGGATACTAAAATAACACTGATCCACACAGACAGCAAATGAAGAGTGTAAATGAATATTACTCTAAAACATGACTGAAGAGCCATTAGATATGAAACGCAAGTACTCACCTGACATATGAACACTAAAGACTCGAGAGGTGTGTCACTAACTAGACAAACAACCCTGAAGTGTGTTTACCGGCCCGGCACACCCAAATCCTGCAGAGATACGGCTCATATTCGTCAGCATTTCATCCCTGAATCAGTGTGGAATTAAACAAAAACACAAAGGTCCCCTATTCAGAGAATATTAATGATGTTGATAATGTAATGTGGCATAACAGGGTGGATTACTCACACAATGTAGCTATTTTGATGTATATGTTTTCTGTTGGGAAATGAATGAGAGGCTTACTTTACAATATGTACTTTATTATACTCTTTAAGTCTATAGAAATAGCAGCACATTGTTTAAAGGCCCGTGCGATTAATGTATCAGCGTCCACACTGACGCACGATATACTTTTGTCGCCTGTCGCTTTAAATGCTCGAGCGCTTTAAAGCAGGATGGATTCTGATTGGCTGTCAACAGCGGAACATGCAGGAGTGGGAGGAGCTTCTGCCAAAAATAAAAAAAAATTATGATACAATCCTACGATTGAATGGTTGGGTTCATTTTCTAAAACTTGTGTTATTTTAGTGTTTATATTATATTTATCGTTGATATACTTTTATAGTCTTTATTGATATTTTGAATTAGTTTTTATGTTTAGATTTTCTATGTTTTTCAAATTTGTATTCGTTTTAAAAAAAATCTATAGGCTATAGTTTTTAATTTAATTAATAAATTGTTTTATTCTTAATTTCAGCTATTTTAGTACATCAAGTTAAAGTAAATGAAACTGAGAACTAACTGAAATAAAACACGTTTAAGTTTTAGTTTAGTTTATTTCAGTTTACTTTTTTTCAGGTCAAGAAAATGTTTTTTATGATTTAAGTTTTAGCAAACTATAATAATAAAAACCCTGGTAATTCTGGGGACAGACAGAAAACATAAAAAAAAAACTTTCCCCCTGATTTTTTATAAAGATAATATTTCATTTACATTTTTAATTAAATGTTTAATCCACGTTCTAACGTTCTAATAAGTGTAATATGAGATGATACACATTATCAACGGACACACAGCGATAAATAACTGATCAACGTCAACTGACTGAGCGTGACTATAAATCACTGTATAATATTCAGAATTATTATGCGGGTGATCTGATCTGTCCATCAAACGCGTTATTGTTATAATTATTATTTATTCAGGTAACCTTGACGGTTGTCAGTCATCCACTTCAAGTACATTTTCTACATGGCATTCTACAAGATGACATCAACGCTAACAAACAGAAAGAGAGAAGAAACTCATACCTGGTGACTGTGATGATGCAGGAACTCGTCAGTAAACGGAGGAAACAATCGCGCTCTTGTGACGCCACATGTGCGCGCGCACCTCACCGGACAGCAGCGGCGCGCGGCTCGCGCACGGACAGTCCCGGTGACGGTAACGGTGAGATCCGCGCTCGCTCGGTTCCCGGAGCAGGTAAACGACTTACCGGAGAGAGAGAGAGAGAGAGAGAGTAAGAGAGAGAGAGAGAGAGAGAGAGAGAGAGAGAGTAAGAGAGAGAGTGGAGCTGCTCATACTACACTTCACTTTACCGAGAGTTCGCGGAAGATTGACGAACATTAAGCGCTTTTGTGTGCTGTCAGTTCTAGGATTTGTTTTTCAGCGGTGTTTCATGTTAGTAGCGCTGAAAACAGAACTGAATCACAACAGCGCGTGGAATTCTGGGGAATGTAGTTTTCCTTCCGCACCGCGCATGACAAAAATAAGACCATTTCCGCCACATAAGGAAAAAAAAAATCTGCTAAATCTTAATAGACATTGCTATATCATAACTATAAGATACATTTTGCAACTGTGAAGTCAAAATAATTTTATTGTCATAATTTCGATATATAATGTAAATATTATGTCTTTTTAAGTCATAATTTCGACTTTTTATATCATAATTGTTACCTTTTAAGTTTTAAATGATTTACAAAAACACGATTTTCCCCTAAGCTATATGGCAGAAATTTGCTTCCATAGAAATGCAGCTAATGACTAGAATTATATGAGTCAGTCACTGAATATGATTGAAAACTTAGAGGTTTAGCTGTTTGATTTTGCCACGTACGTTAATTAATATCAACGTTTTGTAATTACAAATAATCCACAGTTAATAACGTCTAAATACATCAATGCCGTATGTGCAAGGTTCGACATTCTGCAAACAATTTAAGTAGTTCAGATCTACAGAAGCGCAGGTGTAAAAACTACATTTCCCAGAGTTCCCCTGAGCGCCAGCTGGTTTCCGCGCATGCGCACAGGCAGCTCGGCTGGAGATGAAGATGGTAGGTGAGCGCGCAGGGGGCAGTGTTTTGTGTTTATCTGATAATGTTTGATGCCTGCTCACACTAGACGCTCGTTCTGCGCTTATTCTCACGCTGTTTCCGCGCGTCCGTTTTTGAGGGAAACGGAGGGTGTTTCGCGAGATCGGGCACAACACCGGAACCGATCGCCCTTCTGCACGCGGTTCCGACACTCAGCTCTTCATAAACTCAAAACTACACGTACCATGGTAATGCACTGTTAATATCACGATGATATGTGGTATTATGATATTATCGCACTGTACCATGGTACCACTGATTTATGATAACGGATTAACGTTTAGTTCAGGCGATTCGTACATGTTTAATCGTCAATTTTTTGTGTTTGAACAATCATAATTGCAAGTATATGAGATGTCATGTCAGTTACCCTTTATCGAAGCTTAACTCCGCCACGAAATAAGTTAAGTAATAAATTAAAAACGGCAATTCTGACTTTTTATCTCACTATTCCTACCTATTTAAAGCAATTCTAAGAAAAAGTCTATCTCTGTGTCCGGAATCGTGTTCTGAGTAACGTTAGGTCACGTTAACGTTAATACATTTTATTATTCGAACCGCACGTTCGCGTTTTTTCTTTTTAATTCAGTACAAAAAAAGCCTAACAGCATAAGGAACACGAACATGTGGGCATACATAGAAGAAGGGAAAAATTTCAATTTACATAATTGTTCTGGATGTTTTCAACGATGAATATTGGTAATATAAATTAAATGTACTGTCACGTGACCTACCAGCGTCAGTTGCGTCGCTTCAGTGTCATCCACAAATCCTCATGCGATGGGAATGATTTTACCCTAGTAACTGGTATTCTGGCATAAATGTGTGTACGGCTTGTGAAGTTGTCGAGTCATACTGAAATTCCACACACTGGTGATGGACTAGCTCTGTTTACTGTAACTAATGGTGTCGTTCTCCTCACTTCTGTACTGATAAACGTTGTCAGAATGATTCCAGTTCTCTTGACTAATGGTGTTGTTGTTGCTCCAGCATAAACTGAAGTCGACCCAGAAGGAGAAGATCCGCCAGGTCATGTCCTTCACGCGGGCCGCAGAGAGAACCGCTCTGTTCTGCCTGACCCACAATGACTGGAGACGAGACACGACCCCGAGCAACCACTTCCAGAACCAGCGCGAGCCCATGGACCGCAAGAAGCTGGACCAGCTCTACAACCGCTATAAAGGTGAGCCGCCGTGTGTGTGTGTGTGTGTGTGTGTGTGTGTGTGTGTGTATGTGTGTGTGTTCCTTCATTTGTGCTGCTTCTGTCTGCAGATCCTCACGACGAGAACAAGATCGGGCTCGAGGGAATCCAGCAGTTCTGCGACGACCTGGTCCTGGATCCCGCTAGCGTCGGCGTGCTAATCGTAGCGTGGAAGTTCAGAGCGGCGACGCAGTGCGAGTTCAGTCGCGAGGAGTTCCTGGACGGCATGTCGGATCTGGGGTGAGGCGTCTCACGGCCGCTTCATCCGCACACAAACAACTATTGCATACGTTTATCTCGTCATTCTGACTTTATTTCTTGCAATTGCGAGTTCGTTTCAAGAATTGCGAGGAAAAAAGCTGCGTAGAGTTTCGTACTAGGACTTTTGAAAGCCGTCAGAATGAGCTCAGCTAGATCTACTCTGCAGAAAATTCGTGCGTACTTAGTATTTTTGTATTGTTTCCAGTCCAAATAGCAAACATTTCTTAAAGATGCATTTACTAAAGTAGTAAAATGACATAAGACATTAAGTCTTGTTTTCTGGGGAAATAAATAAAAATTAAGTGAGAAATTAAGTTTGCCTAAAACAAGCAAAATGATCAGCCAGTGGGCTAAGAAAAATAATCTTGTTTCTGTTTGAATTAAGATTATTTTTCTTAACATAAAATTTAAATTATTGGCCGAATATCGAACATGTATTTTATTTCCCATTTTTTTTGCCATTTTTTTTTACCATTGCATAAATTTAATAGTAAAAATGTGCTTTTTACAATTTTGTCTTGCTTTTTAAAGTAAAATCAATTACAAAACTACAATTAAAAAAATATTTATTTAACACTAAACATTTTTTTAACATTCCAGCACACATTATACCAACAAAGCACAATATAACTTCAAAATAAATAAATTATTAAATGAAAAATATTTTTATTTAGTCTCTTTGAGCCTATATTAGGTCTATAACTGCTGAAAGATTGTAACGTACTTTGTATGCCTACAACAAAAAAGTGCATTGAAAAGTGCAACATTTTATTTCATGATAACGATAGATATAATTTATTTTTGTTTGGCCTATATAAAAAAAAAGAATGAAGCAAATTACAAACAACAAATATGAAAATATTATTTAATACTAATTCAATAAACCACGTTTTTAGGTACAGTAGGTTTATTTAACATGTATATGTTTATATAACATGTTTTGTTGTGTGATTAGTGACACAGACGGGGGTTTTAGGCTGCTGTATATTAAAGGTGGGGTATGTGATTCTCTTTTTTGTCCATTTTTTCTAAATCACTTGAAATCCTATTCATAACCCACTTACAGCCACTGAGTTAGAAGCACTGAAATGAAAATTAATCAATTTAATCATCTGTGGAACGGGCAGGACTCGAAAAACTCCAGCCAATCATTTCCAAGACCACCTAGAATCATTGGACAGTGAGTCCGTCAATCAAACGGTCGTACCACACCCCCCTCCTGAAATATGATAATAATAGTATTAATAATAATAATAACAGCAGCCTTATATTAAAAGCAGTAGTAGGCTATGAAGTTCATATAGGCCTAGTTTACATAAGTTACACCTTTCAGAATGTGCCTACTTCTCACCATTTATTCCCAGGATACGACCGATTGCTTTCCATATATATTCATCTTTTTTAACGTATCCTTGAAAAGGGGGGTTGACTTGTCAAACAGTGGAGGATTTCCACGATTAGCTTCTCTGTAGGGCTGCAACAAACGATTATTTTGATAATCGATTAATCTAACGATTATTAGAACGATTAATCGACTAATCGTCGATTATTCCGCCTACTAATCAGTAAGTTTGGAATTATTCAGCTTTTTCAATTAGTTAAAACATTGAGTTATACATATTCTAACTAGGCGTGGAATGGTACACAGAGGTCACGGCTCGGTACGGTTTCGGTACAATGGAGTAAAAAAGTAAAACAAAAATGCAGAAGGCATTTTCATAAATATCTTAAGCCTTGTATTTTTCGAATAAGTTTTATTAATAAAGGCATAGAACCAGTTTATTTGTAATGCACTGACAATAGTTTTATTTACAAAAAGACCTTGCGATATGTTTGGTAATTGTACCTGAATTAATTTAAAATTAATTAGCTATATTTCAGATCAATATATTTGTTTTCCTTAATTTTAATTAACCCTAACTTTATTCTCATCTGAATTATAAATTATTGATTTCCGTATAAAATAAAAACACATTTGATTTTATTTTTTTAATCAATGTAGAATGTGTAACTTAAAAATAAACAGATTAGTGCTCCGACTCTGAGGACAAGAAATGAAAACCAATACGATATGATGAATGTCCAAAAGATGGAACCCACAGACTGTTTTGAAATGGGGTTGGATAAATGTTTTGCTTTTAAAACAGAGAGTGTGTGTGTGTGTGGTTAGGTGACAGTTGTAGGTTACAGTTTGACAAGAGTTTAGAGTGTGACAAAAGCACAATGTTGTGTTTTATTGCGAGTGTAGACAAATATAAGTTAACACTTTGCTGTTTGAATGATGTCCTTTGAACAAAATGACAGAGTATGTTTTTATGTTTCCACTGTTCGATCGCGGCTCTCTCTCTCTCTCTCACACACACACACACACACACACACACACACACACACACACACACACACACACACAGTTAGATCGCGCCCGCGCCTCTCTCTCTCTCACAGATCGATCGTGCCGCCCGCGCCTCTCTCTCTCTCTCTCTCTCTCTCTCTCTCTCTCTCACAGTTCGATCGCGCCGCCCGCGCCTCTCTCTCTCTCTCTCTCTCTCTCACAGTTCGATCGCGCCGCCCGCGCCTCTCTCTCTCTCTCTCGCGCGCGCGCACATACACACACACTCCAGCGTTGCAATCTTGACATCGCAGCCTGTTCATTATGCTGCGGTCACATCGTAGCGGTCAAATAGCGATATTGCAGGCCCTTACATTAGGTCACGTGAGATCAAACGACTACTCGACAACAAAGAAATTTGTCGACAATTTTTTATTGTCGACGTTGTCGACAATGTCGACTAATCGTTTCAGCCCTACTTCTCTGCAATGTCATCTGTCGTTTTAAATGCGCGAGACCTTTAAATTAGAATGGATTCTGATTGGCTGTCAGTGTTTTATCGTTCGACAGCTGGGAAAAATCGTTCTGAAAGTGATCCCAACGATATCGTTCCTCATATCTGTATCGTTATAGTTGTGGTGTGAACTCTGTTATTCTTTAATATGGAGAGCGATTTTTAGAATGATATCTTTATCGTTATCTTTATAGTTATCGTGTGAACGGGCCTTTACACTTGTTTGTCTAGATGTGACAGTCCAGAGAAGCTGAAGAGTCTTTTACCCAGACTCGAGCAGGAGCTGAAGGATTCTGGGAAGTTCAGAGACTTCTACCAGTTCACGTTTGCCTTCGCCAAGAGCCCGGGTCAGAAGGCTTTAGGTGAGCGACTGGTGTGGTGAACGTCTGTGCTGACCCATGTCTGCAGTTACCCATGATGCTCTCTGTCTCAGATCTGGAGATGGCGCTGGCCTACTGGAACCTCATTCTCACCGGACGCTTCAAGTTCCTGCACCTCTGGAACACCTTCCTTCTGGTACGCTTTAATAATCAATCAATATATAATCAATCAGAATGAGGAACTGAAGAGAAACATAACGAGATCTCAGTTACATACTCATCAAAACCAGTCGCAACGATTAATCACGTCCAGAATAAAAGTTCGTTTACATAATAAATGTGTGTGTGTGCTGTGTATAATTATTTTGTATATATAAATACACACGCATGTATATATTTAAGAAATATTTGCGTGTGTATATATTTACATATACATTATATATAAATATTTTACATATAAATAATGTTTTTCTTACATGTATACATGCATGTGTGTGTGTGTGTGTGTTTATACATGTGACCCTGGATCACAAAACAAGTCACATGACACACGGGTATATCTGTGGCAATAGTCAACAGTACATTATATGGATCGAAATAATAGATTTTTCTTTTATGCCAAAAATCAAGAAACTTCCTACCGTAAATATATAAAACATGTATTTTTGTGAGTGAATGCGGCACAATCGCCATAAATGCACTTTAACTTTAAAGGAGATTTTCTCAATGTTTAGATTTTTTTTTTGTACAGATTCCAGATTTTCATTCCAAATATTGTCCTATCCGAACACACCACACATCAATAGAACGCTTATTTATTCAGCGTTCAGATGATGTATAAATCTCAATTAAAAAAAAAAAATTACTTTTGTGGTCCAGGGTCACATATATATAAAATAATTACACACAGCACACTGCCACGTATGTTATGTAAACAGAGAGTTGTATTCAGGATGCGATGAATACGGCTCTACTGTACGTGATACTGTACGTGTTCACACTGACTGCGGTTGTGATGAGGTTCTGATGGACCGTGACGGTTCTGCTTCTGTCTGTGAAGGAACATCATAAAAAACCCATATCTAAAGACACGTGGAATCTGCTGCTGGACTTCGGGAACGTGATCGCCGACGACATGTCCAACTACGACGAGGAGGGTGAGGCTCACACACACACACACACACACTTGTGGAAGCTTGGGTTTTTCTACCGTGGAATAAAGAATAAAAGTATCTAATAGGACTTTTTATCTTGCAATACTGAGTTTATTTCTCGCAATTGGCAGTTTATAACTTTTTTTTTATTCCATGGCGGAAACAAGCTTCCATAAAAACTGGATATTCAAAGTAGAGATGCACCGATTACAATTTTCTAGGCCGATTCCGATTTCATTTTTTCAAACCACTTTACAGCACACACAAATATTTATTTTCTATCTTTTTTTAATAGAACATTTTACAATTTGCATAGAACATAATGTTTTTAACCGATAAGCGCTATAAAATAGAACTATATAAATTACCCCTGGTGTGGGAAACTCACACACATCTAAAGTCCAGTGTTATGGAGGAACCATTTCCTTTTCACATACAGTATCCAATAATTTTTTTATATGTATATTTAGCAAACTAAACGTCTGTATGAAATAAGGTAATGCAATAAAATAACATATTAAAACAAATTAAATAAATATAGCCTTGCAGTATAAAGATATTTCTCAAACACACACACACTGGCCTATTCCAATCACTTGTACAAACTGAATAATAAAAACAAGTTTAAATGGGTTCATTTTCTATAAATATTTTTGAGTCTAACGTTTTCTTTTCTGACATATACTCCAGTTCTTGATAAAACACGTAAATTCTGTGCATTTTGGGCACTTTTTGTGTGAAATCATATTTTAGGCTTTTTTGTCCATCAAAAGTGTGCTTTCACTTTAATTGAGCGTGAGCTGCAGCAAATAGACTCGGCGCGGAAACGTTTCACTGCTGCTCACGCGACGCTCACGGTGTGAACACACTCATTGATTAACATGCACTCATTAACATGCACTCATTGATTAACATGCACTCATTAACATGCACTCATTGATTAACATGCACTCATTGATTAACATGCACTCATTGATTAACATGCACTCATTGATTAACATGCACTCATTGATTAACATGCACTCATTGATTAACATGCACTCATTGATTAACATGCACTCATTCATTAACATGCACTCTTTGATTAACATGCACTCTTTGATTAACATGCACTCATTGATTAACATGCACTCATTGATTAACATGCACTCATTGATTAACATGCACTCATTGATTAACATGCACTCTTTGATTAACATGCACTCATTGATTAACATGCACTCATTGATTAACATGCACTCATTGATTAACATGCACTCATTGATTAACATGCACTCATTAACATGCACTCATTGATTAACATGCACTCATTAACATGCACTCATTGATTAACATGCACTCATTGATTAACATGCACTCATTGATTAACATGCACTCATTGATTAACATGCACTCATTGATTAACATGCACTCATTGATTAACATGCACTCATTGACATGCACTCATTGATTAACATGCACTCATTGATTAACATGCACTCTTTGATTAACATGCACTCATTGATTAACATGCACTCATTGATTAACATGCACTCATTGACATGCACTCATTGATTAACATGCACTCTTTGATTAACATGCACTCTTTGATTAACATGCACTCATTGATTAACATGCACTCATTGATTAACATGCACTCATTGATTAACATGCACTCATTGATTAACATGCACTCATTGATTAACATGCACTCATTGATTAACATGCACTCATTGATTAACATGCACTCATTCATTAACATGCACTCTTTGATTAACATGCACTCTTTGATTAACATGCACTCATTAATGCCAAGTTCAGACTGCACGATTTTAGCCCCGATTTTGGCTCGGTGACAGGTTTTGAGAAATCGCCGACAAATGCCCGAAATCACAGGTAAATCGGTGCTCGTTCACGCGAGTGACAATCATGCAGTGTGAATGAGCAAAGACGCGATCTGAGAGAATCGCCGACGAGTCGCCGACACCCGTGAGATATTTGGCATGCTAAATATCTGGACCTGTCGGCGATTCAAAATCCTGCTGTGTGAAAAGTGTTCTGACTGAAAACTACATCGGCGATGACCGACAGCCAATGAGAGAGCAAGATACAGGACAGCGGGGAGTTCGGGAGGAGTTATAGACCAGAATATCAGTATTTTAATAGATATATTTACAATTATATCAAACAGAAACAAAGTAGCCTACATATTGCTTGACCAGCAGCACATTGCAAAATTATTTCTTTACCCTCAACTCTCTTTGTAGAACACACAATCCTTGCGCAGAGCTCAACAAGTTGATCTCTCTCCCCAACCATTTCCTCCTGCATAATCTTATTTTTTTTCTCCTTTTCGCTGCAAATCAGCTCACAGATTGGGATCGCAAGCTTCTTGCAGGCTATAATTTTTAATAACAATTTGAGTCTCGCGCGAGAACTCCGGTCTCACGCACGCGTGATCTTGCGTTATTTTCTTATCACTTCGCGCGTGTGTTTGGTTGTGAAACGTAGTTTGCGTGTCAAACAGTTGTCGGCGATTCTTCCTCTTGTAAAGTCATGCAGTGTGAAACCTCCTGTCGCCGATCCATCGTTCAGTGTGAACACAGCAGCGACTGAATGCTGGCCAAGATAGTCATGCAGTGTGAAAAGAACAGTGACCCGACTACTTTGAAAATCGTGCAGTCTGAACTCGGCATAACATGCACTCATTGATTAACATGCACTCATTGATTAACATGCACTCATTGATTAACATGCACTCATTGATTAACATGCACTCATTGATTAACATGCACTCATTGATTAACATGCACTCATTGATTAACATGCACTCATTGATTAACATGCACTCATTGATTAACATGCACTCATTGATTAACATGCACTCATTGATTAACATGCACGCCGTCAAAAAAATATGCGCTTGCTGTTTGAACAGCCGTAATTCACGAGGTTTCCTACATGCGTTCCGTGTGCACGTGTGATGCTGATGTTGCGCGACGTTAATCATGCGCCGCCCGAGTGCATTTGACCGGCATAAAATCGGCATATGTCAGACTGACCGGCCGATCGCCAGTTATGGCCGATCACGTGAAAATCGGCCAATTCCGGTCACCAGCCGATCAATCGGTGCATCTCTAATTCAAAGAAGGGAAAAGTATGACATGGTTGATTTTAACAGGGATGTGATTGGATGATGAAATGTCTCTCTATATTTTATATACTTATAATAATAATAATAATAATAAGCACTGATTCACAGTAATAGGAATTTAAAGGGTTAATTTTGATTTCATGTCCATGAGTGCGTTCACATGCACGTTCTCACACTGATTATGTTTAATAAGCCGTAACCCAAATGCTCTCTTGTACAGTATTGGTCATTTCAGGGCTCGTACCAGGAGCTTAAAGTGCTTCAAATTGACGTTTTGAAATTGAAGTCGTGGAAAACAGTCATATTTATGAAAAGGTACTTAAAAAGTGCTTGAATTATTGAAAGACAATATATGAGAAATCAGTGTTAAATATATTCGATGATACGCAATATTTTCATGCAGAATAATCACTGCAGCCGTCTGATATATAGAGACATTTGTACACGTGTTTGGTGTGTGTGTGTTCACGTGTTTGGTGTGTGTGTGTTCACGTGTTCAGTGTGTGTGTTCACGTGTTCAGTGTGTGTGTACATGTGTTCGGTGTGTGTGTTCAGTGTGCGACTGCTGAACTAATGCTGAGTGTTGTTTTCAGGAGCGTGGCCGGTGCTCATTGACGACTTCGTGGAGTTCGCCCGGCCGCTGGTGACGTCAGAGAGTCAGCTGACGCTATAATGAGCGCTCCGGGGGGCCGCGCCTCTCACGGACTCTTTTACAACGAAAGGATTTAAATATATATATATATATCTCTCTTTAACGGCAGAGAGAGCTTTTACACTGCACCTGGAATCTGTCTGCACTCGTACATGAGTGTGTTTCCCATCAGGCAACAGCACATCCCATGATGCACCACATATAGGTGCATGTCTGCTGGTGCTCGTTTCCACCACAGAATACTCAAATGGGTAATTGTGGTATTTGTTACTTTTTTGCGTTCATTTAGTACAATTCTGGCTTTTTTTTTTCTTTTTTTTTTACGTTTATTTGCAATTCTGACTTTTCTCACAATTGTGAGTTTATTACAATTCAGACTTTTTTGGAATTGCAAAATTATTAATTCGCAATTAATTTTTTTTTTACATTTATTACAGTTCAGGTCTTCTTTGGAATTGCAAGTTTATTTTGTGCAATTCTGACTTTTTTCTCACAATTGCGAAAATTGCGAAGAGGGAAAAAAGCCGTCAGAATTGTGAGAAAAAAAAGTCACGATTATGTTTGTGTTATTCCGTGGCAGAAACGAGCGTCCATGACAGCTGTGCAGAACTCGACGAGAGGAACATTGGGTCACGTGACGTCGACGTCACATATGTTTGTTTTTGAGATGTTTAGTTGGAAGATCTGCGGAGTGTGTGATCGTTCAGAGAGAGGACAGTGGGATCGCACCAACGCTGATCCTGTCCTTCAGTGTTTGGTTTGTTTATTGTGATATTAAATCAGCAAACAAACATCTCAGCGTTCGTCTGGACGAGTGTCTGTGCTGTCGAGTTTTTAACAGTTTCTATTGTTTTCTCAGCTGTGTGTGTGTGTGTGTGTGACATCAGTTCATCTCATCACATCACTGTTTCTCTGCATGTAAATAAAGATTATTTAACAAAACTGGTTCTGCACTGTCACATTATCTTTAACCAGGTTAACTATATGCTTTAACTAGTTAGTTTAACTTTAACTAATGCTCACATCTGGTGTATCTCCAAATTACATCATCATCATCATCATCAACGTACAATAAACTTCAGGGCAATAGTTTGAAATCATGTTTCTGAAAGAAGGCATTACAGAAATAAATTCAGAAATCACTCTAATATGCTGATTTGCTGCTCAAACATTTCTGATTATTATCAGTTGAACAGTCGTGCTGCTTCACATTTTTGGGGGAAACTGATATTCATTTTAGTTTTTAGAATTCTTTGATGAATAGAAAGTCATTTATTTGAAATAGAATCTTTTGTAACATAAATATCAATTTTTTTTATCAATATAATGGACTTCAACAGGACCCAAACGGTTCAAGGTCCAAATGACAGTTTCAGTGCAGCTTCAAAGGGCTTTAAACGACACCAGACGATGAATAAGGGTCTTATCTAGACCAGTGATCCCCAACCCCCGGTCCCCGGACCGGTGCCGGTCCGTGGACCCGTTAGTACTGGGCCTTGAAATATTCCCTGAATAATTTTTTTTTTTTTTTTTTTTTTTGAATAATATATATATTTTTTTTAAGTGCTATGACATGTCATGTTATGTTATTTAATCCAAAACATAAACAGTAAATAGATAAAAATGTGTTTCTTTGAGCGCGTTCATTCCGATTGCTTAGCAACGCGTCGCATCTGAATGGACTGCAAAAAAAGATAGGCTACCGGTAAACTGGAGCACTTTGCTAGCACTTTATTCAACTCAAAGAAACGTATCCTATATGATATTAATCGGATATATACAAAATAAACATAACATTACAAATTATAACTGCACAAAATTACGAGAATGCACAAGTGAATTTGAACTACGTGCCATTCAGAATGACTCATGTTGTGGACGCGCTCTTCCTGGAGCAACGCGACACAGCAACTAAACTCAAATAATTCACAATGTTTTATTAAAACATTGTTCTCTTTATAATGTTATATAATATGACAGTAGGCTACCAACAGTCATTATTAGTCGTGCAGTGTCGTTTGAGCTGCGAGCGCTGAAGCTGAAGAGTATCACCATACACTTTACTACATTAATTTTTAACCAAATGCATCCTATATGTCGTGAGATAAATCAGATATAGATAGGCCTACACAAAATAAACACAATATTACAACTTACATTTGCACAAAACAAAAGGCTGCGAATGCACACGCAAACTTATAGTCATGATAGTGTAATGAACCGGCGCGCGCTCTTACATGTTTCGCGGTTGAGCAGCACGCACGCGCATGAACCTGCTTATCGTCGATTAAACGTTAACATCCCTATTTTGCACCAAAACACCAAAGCAAATTCCTTGTATGTGAAAACTTGGTACATGCCAATAGAAGTAAATTCAATGTAAAATTCAATGTAAAATACAATTTGCCATTTCTGCCACCTGCTATGAGTGAGTGCTGTGTGAGTTGCTTTTGAAGTAGACCTAATTGTATGGGAGAAAAGGGAAACATTTTGTGAACCGGTCTGAAAGTTTAAAAAGATTGGTATATTCATATAAGTAGCCTTTGTTACCACCTAGTTCATTATATGTAAAGAAATTATAGGCTGTTACTGTTTTACACAGTGACATGTTCCGAATCCAAACGATGCATCTTAAAATTGAGGCATTAAAATTGACAACTGGTCCCTGGAATTTTTTTTATGAATTTGCTGGTCCCTGGCACAAAAAAGGTTGGGAACCCCTGATCTAGACAAACCATCGGCATTTCACAAATAAATAAAACAGTTTAAGTTTTATAAGCACAAATGCTGGCCTTGCTCTGTTCTGTGATGCGCGTTCGTGACTCACGTAATACGCAGTTACGTTGAAAAGGTCACGCTTCTGTCCTGACGAACATGTTCTTTTAGCCTTTCAATATATAAAACACCCAGGATACGCACACGAAATGGGCATTTAAACGATAAACTGACACAAAGACATTTGAATATGTGTATATGGTCCTCCTTCCTCACATTCGTAAACACTGACTCGGTACTTCCGCCGACGCGTGACCTTTTCAACGTAATTGTGTATTACGTGAGTCACGAACGCGCACAATTTCATGGAATGTGAAAATTAATCTCATTGGCAGAATAAATAACATTTAAATTAAACTGGGCATCAGCGCAATTAAATTGGTTTGGTAATAGCAAGGGAAAATAGAATGAAGTGATCTCCACAAAATAAGTACTTTTTGACTAAATTAA